>OY992882.1:117427261-117449761 GCA_963921405.1 Cepaea hortensis | reverse complement strand
ATCTTCAAGCATGTTAACTTTTGTCTTAATCCCATTTCTGATCTTTGCCCTCCAAACAACGCGATTAGCGGCGACTTTCCCCCAACTTTTGTTGTTGTTGTTGCATATCCTACTTACAGGACATCGCTTCCCGCCCACATTTTACTGCTGTTGTTGATGTCTTGGCAAGTTTACGTTCAGTAGTTTACCTTTTCTTTCTGAACGACCGGCTCCCATACAAACACGTTAAAACTCCAATGGGACACGGTCTGCTGCCAAATCGGTCGCCGCTGTGTTTCAAACGCGTGGTAAGCGGCTCACGAATCGCTTTCGCAAGACTTTAGACGTGCCTGTATCAATGATGAAGGCTCTAATATAATATATCACAAGTATGGTATGTTGAGATCAAGCTCTAATATAACATACTAGCTGACACGGCCCGGCTTCGCCCAGACTCTGGTGGGGAGCATCTCATTTAATTCATATAAGTAGTCATATAAGCTCCCGTTCCCGACTGTCTGTCTGTCTGTCTGTCTATCTATCTATCTGTCTGTCTGTCTGTCTGTCTGTCTGTCTGACCCGGCCCAGCCCATGGTGGAGAGCATCTCATTTAAATCATATAAGTAGTCATATAAGATCCCGTTCCCGACTATCTGTATGTCTGTCTGTCTTGGGTAAATGGAGGAGGGAGGAGGAAGAGGGAGGTGGAGGAGGGAAGAGGAGGGAGGAGGAGGGAGGAGGAGACAGGAGGAATAGGAGGGAGGAGGAGGGATTAGGAAGAGGAGGGAGGAGTAGGGTGGAGGAGGAGGGGGAGGAGGAGGGAGGAGGAAGAGGGAGAAGGAGGAGGAGGAGATCGCAGGAGGAGGAGGAGGAGGAGAGGGAGGAGGAGGAGGGAGAGGGAGGAGGAGGGAGGAGGAGGAGAGAGTAGGCGGAGGGAGGAGGCGGAGGGAGCAGGAAGAGGGAGGAAGAGGGAGGAGGAGGAGGGAGGAGAAGGAGGAGGGAGGAGTAGAGAGTGGGAGGAGGGAGGAGGCGGAGGGAGGAAGAGGGAGGAGGAAGAGGGAGAAGGAGGAGGGAGGAGAAGGAGGGAAGAGGATGAGAGGGATGAGGAGGAAGAGGGAGGAGGAGGAATGTGAAGGGAGGAGGAGGGAGGAGGTAGAGAGAGGAGGAGGAGGGAGGAGGAGAATGGAGGAGGAGGGATGAGGAGGAGAGGGAGGAGGAGGGGGAGGAGGGGGAGGAGGAGGGAGGAAGAAGGAGGAGGGAGGAAGACGGATGAGGGGGAGGAGGGAGGGGTAGGAGGGGGAGGAGGAGAAGGGAGGAGAAGGGAGGAGGAGGAGGGAGCAGGAGGAAGGAGGAGGGAGGAGGAGGAGGAAGAGGGAGGAGGAGGAGGAGGAAGAGGGAGGAGGAGGGAGGAGGAAGAGAGAGGAGGGAGGAGGAAGAGAGAGGAGGGAGGAGGAGGGAGGAAGAGATAGGCGGAGAGAGGAGGAGGAGGGAGGAGGAGGAGTAGGGATGAATAGGAGGGAGGAGAAGGGAGGAGGAGGGATTAAGAGAAAGAGGGGGGAAAGGGGAGAAGGAGGAGGGAGGAGGGAGGAGGAGGAGGAAGAGGGATGAGGAGGGAGGAGGAGGGAGGAGGGAGGATGAGGAGGAGGGAGGAGGAGGAGGAGGAGGGAGGAGGGTGAAGGAGGAGGAGGAGGGGGAGGAGGGAGGGGGAGGAGGAGGGAGAAGGAGGAGGAGGGAGGAGGGAGGAGGAGAACGTAGGTGGGGGAGGATGAGAAGGGAGGAGGGAGAGGGAGGAGGAGGGAGGAGGAGGAGTAAGGAGGAGGGAGGAGGCGGAGGGAGAAGGAGGAGGGAGGAAGAGGTAGAAGGAGGAGGGAGAAGGAGGGAGGAGGAGACAGGAGGAGGGATTAGGAAGAGGAGGGAGGAGTAGGGTGGAGGAGGAGGGGGAGGAGGAGGGAGTAGGAAGAGGGAGAAGGAGGGGAGGAGAGAGGAGGAGGAGGAGAAGGGAGTAGGAGGAGGGAGAGGAGGAGGAGGGAGGAGGAGAGAGAGTAGGCGGAGGGAGGAGGCGGAGGGAGCAGGAAGAGGGAGGAAGCAGGTAGGAGGAAGAGGGAGAAGGAGGGAGGAGAAGGAGGAGGGAGGAGGAAGGAGGAGTAGAGAGTGGGAGGAGGGAGGAGGCGGAGGGAGGAAGAGGGAGGAGGAAGAGGGAGAAGGGAGGAGGAGGGAGGAGGTAGTAGGATGATTGATTGCCATCCCACCAGGTTAATATGTTATCGCGGACCTCAGAGAGAACTGTCTATGTAGAAGACCATTTCCTGGACGTACGTATTTTGGGAGGGGGAGGAGGGAGGAGGGAGGAGGAGGAAGAAGAAAAAAAAAACTACGACAGTTGGCATCTCTGGAATGAAAGGAAGGCGTGTAGAAAAATTTCATCTCAATCGGATGGGCCGTTCGCGAGCGTATAAAGGACATACGGACAGAGATACATAAATACATACAGAGATACATACGCACATCCTAATTTATATATAAGATATCAAATAACGTGTGTTCACATTAAATGAAGAAACAATGAAAAACAAACTCTACATACCTCACAATTCCCATATTGGTATCCATAATCTCTGTAACATAATTTTATTCTAACATAATTTTATTCTCAGGGAAATCAAATCAATGTCTCTAAGTCCGAGTTCAAATAATTACGAGTTTCTAATCTTAAAACATCCGTCAAGTTTATCAGTACAACTTCCTTGTAAGGCCAATCGTGAGACTACGAAAATGTGCCGACAGCTATTGCTCATGTTAAAATGAAGCAAAGGCTATTTATACGAAGTCGTGATTATATATAAGGATATTGAAACGTTTCACCCACCCGTGAAAATTATGGGAAATTCCTTTATATCTGTCTATACGTGTTACGTGCCAACGTGTTACGTCAGTTCCGCGTGAGTGCTTTTGCATAGTGGTAAGTAAAGAGCTCCTTTTCGCGCCAAGTCGAGTATTTGGTGTTTGGCGCTAGTTCCATATTTTTAGATCATTCGGCACTCGTTGGGTGATGGGGGTCATTATCCCATTGGTCGATTTTATTTTCCTGCAAATATCTTGACACCAATTTTGGGCTGGGTCGATCTTTTAAGTACAAACAATTTAACGAAAAAAAATATTCGTCTCGAAGAGGATACAAGAAACGAACCATCCAACTAACCAACCACCAAGACACGAACCATCTAACTAACAAACCACCAAGATACGAACCATCCAACTAAACAGCCGCTAAGAAAGGAATCAAGTAACCAACCACCAAGAAGCGAACCAACTAACCAACAACCAAGAAACGTACCTTCCAACTAACCAACCACCAAGAAGCGAACTAACTAATCAACCACTAAGGAACGAACGAACCAACTAACCAACCACGAAGAAGCGAACTAACTAACCAACCACTAAGGAACTAACCAACCAACTAACCAACTATCAAGAAACCAACTAATTAACCAACCACCAAGAAACGAACCAACCAACTAACCACAAAGAAACTAACCAACAAATTAACCAATAACCAAGAAACCAACCAACTAACCAATCACCAAGAAACGAATCAAAGAATTAATCAAATTCCAAGAAACGAACCAACTAACCAACCACCAAGAAATGAACCAACCAACTAACAAACCACTAAGAAACGAACAAACCAATTAATAAACCACCAAGAAAGGACCCATTTAACTAACCGCCAAGAAACGACCGAACCAACCAACTAACCAACCACTAAGGAACAAACCAACTATCTAACCAACCGCCAAGAAACGAACCAACCAACTAACCAACAACTAAGACGTATGTAACGCCAAGCTTTTCAGTGCGGCTTTGTTGCGAAGAGGTTCAGGACGCAATTCGTAATACCGCACACCGCGTACGAAATACATCTCCGGGCAATTCAGCAGCAAACCGCCTTGCGTTAGTTTTCACATAATGGTATGAGTGCTGGTCGTCCAGAAAGCAATGGAAAACTACTGAACGTAAACTTGCTAAGAAATCACAAACAGCCTAAAAATGCTGGGCTTGACTGTGACATTGTATCTACTGTCACACGGTAGCTCAGTCATATATAACTAAGACCCAACATTCGGTGCTAACAGAAAGCAGGTAGTACCGTCTGCTGTCATACGGTAGCTCAATGATATCTGACTAAGACCCAACATCCGTGCCTCGACGTGTCTTCCCACAATAACTAAAACTGGAATCCACAAAGTCGAAGTGTTGTAGGTAATTAACTCGTCAACCAACTGAAAACATAGAACATGGTTCTCACCTGAATTCGTAGAACATGAAATAACTGAGGCATTCTAGCGAACGTTTTTACACTTTAATACGTGCTGCAGAAACAACGGGATAACATCTCTCCAAGACAATAAACTGCCCTTCAGACAGGGTCGGGGTTTATATATATATATATATATATATATATATATATATATATATATATATATATATATATATATCTATATATATCTATATATATATATATCTATATCTATGGACAAGTTCCCTGTTCTACTCCGTTCACCTTGAATCCAGTCTCAAATCTAACGGTTCAGTATTTCAGCAAATCGTCTAGGTTATTCCAAGCCCGATCCTTTCATTGATGTATCCTCGTCCACACATTCCTCTCCTGTTGCTCACTTGCCGATCATAGCAATCATTGCGTCCCGAATATCCCTTTCAACACGGAGTCCTTCAACAAACACAACTGCTTCGTGTCGCAGCCTCACAACGTCTGTTCCATTGTTGTCCTCTGACGTTTCATGTTTTCCTTGGTTTCTCCTGTTGACCGTCCACTTTGGTGTGTCCATAATGGAAAATCCCTTTTCTCCTTTTCTGTATTTTCTTTGGCGCGTGCTCGTCATATGACATTATACCCCCACCCAGATAAAAAATGATGGAATAATTTTTTCCCATCTCTATATCTATATGTATATATACAATCTGTAATCATATCCTTACTACAACAATTACAACAACAACTGAATAGCTCATGGTTCTGCTAATAGAAGCAGGTAGTACCGTCTACTGTCATACGATAGCTCAGTCATATCTAAGACCTGATTATAACAGACATTAGTATAGCACAAAATAGCAAGTCCCCAAGCAGCAACCTGCTGTGATTTTTGTGATGTGATAGGGCCATTATGGTTTGTAACCCTGGATGCACGAAGGAATGGCTGGCAGTCGTTACCTCATTTAGCGAGACGACGAACGCAGGATTCGAACCCTCGCCCTGTCCGCTCATGACATTATCAACGTATTGCGTAATACGAGGGGATTTAAAATGAAAACATTAAAAGTATGATTATCCACGCCATTATCTTGTAACCTGCCAATACTGTTGTTAAGGATGTCAAGAGTGCTAAACATGTAACATCACTGCGCAGACGAACACAGTGACATCACAAGGAAAGCTTAATGATGGACGCCCCACTTATGATATGCACCAAAGAGGAGCAGCGTTCTTGTATCCTTGTTTTTGATCTGTTAAGTAGTGAAACCCACAGAAATTCATCGGTGAATGAAGGTCCAGTATGGCGATGTATGCCTGTCAGTCCAGCAAGTGTATGAGTGGAGTAGGAAGTTTCAAATCGGCGTGACTTCTGTGACAGACTGTTCACGACCGGGTCAGGGACATCGAATAGTGACAAAGAGAAGTTTGTTCTACAGGAATTCAATCACTTTATCGGCTCTGAATAAATTGCATTGAACGCACATTTCTTCTTTTTTTTTCCTTCAGAATATTAAAAAAAAGAAAACAACAACATTTCAGGTTTTCATTTGAAGCCCCTCGTACACAGCCGATAACAGTATTCCTCAACCCGGTAGTTCACCGATAAACAAAGATCCAGGAAGAGAATGCATCCATTATCTGTCTAAACTATAACAGCGGCTTTGATAAACTTCCGACTTCTCCTGCAACATCCGGTGTCCGCAGGTGATCTTGTCCGGCTGGTTGAGCAGTGTGTCTTATCAAAGGAGGGTCTGATAGAAAATACGATGGAATCAAAAGAGATTTTCTTTAAAGGTGTCAGCGATGACGTATTTAATTTAACCAGAAATTACTTGGCATTATTAGGAAAGGACGCTAGGTTTATCTACCATGTGTTAAACATTAATTATGTAAGAATTTTATTTAAGTAAACTGATCTTCTTTTGAGTAAAGTACTTATATGTGCACTTTTAGAGATGGACGCAATGGTAATCTGCTGTAGGTTAAAGATTAATTATATAGGCGTTTTATTTGAGTAAAGTGATCTTCTGTTGAGTAAAGTAATTATCAGTGCACTATTAGAAATGAACGTTTGTGTTAATCTGATGTTGGTTGTATGTAGGCCTATTATTTGAGTAAATTGATCGTCCGTAGAGGAGTCATCCGTTCAAGTGGGAAGATGCCATTTATAGATGGATGCACTGTTAACATGTTGTAGGTTGAACATTAATTATGTTATAAGTTAGTTGCATGTCCTTTACGGGTTTCGCAATCAATTCCGAAAGTTTTCGGCTGTTTGTAATGTATTTTTTTGTTTAAGTTGCACATCAATTACAGGACGTTGCAGTCAACACCAGCATTTTCAGCTGTTGTTGATGTTCTTGGCAAGATTCCGCTCAGTAATCTGCCATTGCTTTCTGAACAACCGGTTTACATACCCCATAAGTAACCAACGCGACGCTATCCGATGCGGAATCTCGCGCAGCTGTGTTCCTCACGTGGATATACGGGTCGTAATTTATTACGCAAGTTTAATTTAAATAGTAGCCAGACTGGAGGTCATACGAATTTCTTCTTCTTCCTTCTTTTTCTACTTCTTTCAGTGTCTACCAAAACTTGTGGTGTAATTTGCCATTCTATTTAATTGACCTGAATTGTTTCACAATAACTTATATCTGAAAAAAAAAAAAAAAATGAAAGAAACGGGAATAAAGGTCATCTACACAGGGTGAGCGAATAACAACATCATAATTGAAGAAACAACAGGTTCGCTGGGAGAGCAAGGACATATATAGACATAAAGAAGTTTAGTTTAGTTTAGTGTTGGTTAGTGACAGAGCAATGAGGCGGAGCATAGTGAAGCAACAAACAAAGAGAACAGTCGCGGTGCAACTCACGCCCGACATCTTGTAAACATAGAGATGTGGTGTGGCATCAAATCAAAGAGATGGAGAGAAACAGAGTGGGGAAGATGGAGAGAGAAAGAGAAGGATAGAGAGAGTGAGAGAGTGAGAGAGAAAGAGAGAGAGAACAACAGACAGACAGACAGACAGACAGACAGACAGACAGATTGACAGACAGACAGACAGACAGACAGACACAGACAGACAGAGGGGTTTAAAGGCGAGATGATAGACTTCATTGCACCGGCTTTTATCCCATATGACCCAGTCTCTTACCACAGGTCGGCCTGCATAGGTCACCAGCTCAGTAACTGCAGCGATGTTCCCGAGGCGTCTCCGAGAAAATTGCACCCGTGAACTCAATGACAGAGTCTGAAATCGAACCCACAAGCTTCGAAGCGCCAGTCAGGCTGCTGAACCACTTCGCGACGGAGACCCCGTAAAAGCGAGAGAGAGAGGGAGAGAGAGTGAGGGAGATATGGGGAGAAAGAGAGGAGAGAGAGGGAGAGAGAAGGGAAGGAGAGAGGGAGGGAGAGAGAGGGAGGGAGGGAGAGAGAGTGAGGGAGAGAGATGGGAGGGAGAGAGGGCGAAGGAGAGAGAGAGAGAGAGAGAGAGGGGGGGGGGGAGAGAGAGAGAGGGAGGGAGAGAGATGGAAGGGGGAGAGAAAGTACTGGAGGGGGAAATGGCGAGTACGTAGTGAACAAATAATGAGAAACGACTAGTTTTTTTGTTTTGTTTTGTGCTCGCTCGCTCTGATCTCAAGCATAGTACACAGCTTTCCCTATTAACAGCGTCCCTCGCCATCAGGCGAACCCACCCTGGCTTCAGAGGTACTTGTAATTTACGTCCCCAAGTCAAGGACGAGAGGTTAACATTTTAATCCAACTGTCGGGTGTAGGGGATGAACCACTTACCTCGGCATCAGCACACCGGATGTTTAAGAACACGCGTTTTATCCATTCGATCATGCTGACCTGGAAACCACTAGTATGTTAGAAACAAAAGAGTGGAGAGAAAAGGCGAAATATATTCAGTTACGACATCAAGTTAGCAATATAAGAGAACGAGAGTAGAGGGGAATAAATATATGAGATACGACAGGACAAATAATAGGATTGGAGATATATACAATAAAAACAACTTAGTGATGCGAACGTGGGAAAATAAGATGCATAGTTGACGACTGGCTCGAGTCACGATACAAGTAGAGCGAATCTGGACAGGGATGGTAAATAGTGAGGGTCAAGAATGAAAACAGTAAGTAAAATATGCAGGGATAAAATAGTTAAGTCTAAAAATAAGCGACCAGAAACATATACTTATTACGCATCATTGTGTAAAGAAGGTTCTTTTACTAACTTTACACATATCGACTGACATATCGGGTTCAGACCTGAATATGTAATGGTTCTTTTATGGGCTTTAGGTATTTCATAATCAACAGACCCGCATTAACTAGGTCAACTATAAAGACGGGAAGCGCTGAAATGAACCTGGGATTTAACAAAACGTTGGTATCTATTAAGATGAGAAGATGAGCTATTTGCAGAAGAAGATGAGAGATTCTGCACATTAGTAAATGAATCAAGGGGGAGAATAGAAGGTCAAACACAGTAAGCGTTAATAATTAATGTAACCTAAAGGAACGTAGAAAACACGAGGTAATGCATGTTAGTTAGTTAGTTAGTTAGTTAGTTAGTTAGTTAGTTAGTTAGTTAGTTAGTTAGTTACTCGACAGATCATCCTCATTGCACATCGAACCATTCAATCCATAAGTGCTCGGATCCCCTCCTCAGCAAATCCCGCAACGTGTAGCGGCTAACGACACCAGTTTTGTGTTGGTTTATCAATCTTCTTTGACTTCCTACGTAGTGTTCCTGTTTGGCCACACCTCTTTTAATTTGCTGTTCTCGCAGTCTGACCAGGTAATGCATGTACGTTCATGAAGCAACAAGATATGGAAAGATATAATGAAAGAATAAGTAACCTAAAGATAATGAGAGAGATCTCAGAGAGATTATTAATTAAATGACATCACATCATCATCATCATCATCATCATCATCATCATCATCATCATCATCATCATCATCATCATCATCATCATCATCATCATCATCATCATCATCATCAAGTGCCATGCCAGCTGGAGTTGGCGATCATGACTTTCCATGACTCTGCAAACGATATTCCTCCTCCATCACCATCATTATGTGTCATGTCGATAAGCGTGGGTGTCATTTTTCGCCATCCTACTCGATGACTAGAGTTGTGGACCAGCTCAGTGTTCCTGTCTTGACCATGCCATGTAGCCAAGCCATCCAGGTATTTACCTCTCTGCCTTCCCCTTGTTCTCTTTCCCCCCCCCCCCCCCCCCCCCCCCCCCAACCCATCTTGCCAGTTGTCACCAAGCTCTGCAGTTTATTTTTTCACATAACGGGACCAGAAAATGTTGACTGTCTACATGTAATTTCTCTAATCAGTTCCTCCACAACACCGTGTCAACCCATCCCGAATAACTAATGATATCATAGATACACAAATAAGCATTGAAACAACTGTAAAAACAAAACTGTTTAAAAGGTAAGAACACCGACTTCATAACAACCATATAGCTTGGCCTCTTTCGCTGGGAGCCTACCTAAAGGGTCACACAAAGCGCAAACTCTGTAGCTCCAGCGCCGACCCCCAGAAATCTCCGAGAAAATTGTATTCCGTAACGCAACGACGTAGCCTGGAATCAAATACACGACCTTTGCTGTGCGGGACAGGCGGTGTAACCACTCAGCCATGGAGACTCCCTGCAACAACTTTACCAGGCTACACTATGACACCATGTATTTGCGAATACATAATCAATAAACCGTGAAAGAATGAAAGAAACAAATAAATCCATAAAGAAAGACTCACTGAGTTCCGGTAGAATATATACATACACACATGAAGAAAACAAACAGTAAATTAGTCCAACTCAAAACACTAAATAATAGTTTGCGCGAAATCTACATAAATCTATATAAATCACATACAGATAATCCATTACTCACTGAATACAACTGAATACAGAGATGGAATAAAGAATTAAGGGAACAAGAGAAAATAAGAAATGAGATAAGAAAGCAATCAAACTTGGTATGCCAATGTTTATTCCCGGACCTCAAGCTGGCACCGGAATCCTAACAGCATCTCACAACTCACACAATGGTGGACTGTCGAAATGCTCAACTACGAGTTCTGCACATTGTTCTCCCAAATTCCCCCTGTCTTTTCCTGACATCAGGCAATCAGGTACAATCTTATCTGCCCTCAAAGTAAACTTTACTCAGCGCCATCTTCAGAGAAATACCGCTGTACATAGTTGCCTGGATTATCGGGAACCAAGAAGAAGGAAACATCCTGATATTCATTATACAAGATCTAAGCTTCTAAGAAACCTGACACATAAATAACATCAGGTCTAAGAAACTGAAATACTTTGGTTATATTAAACATAAACGACGTACGGGGTTATAACAGTCCATGGGAATCTGGATATATAAAGCTCATAAACGGGCAAACCGAACCAATTAACCATCGGACGGGTGTCTGGTGAGTGTCTAGCCATTATGCTAGCTCGGCTCTCAATGATGTTCCAGACAAGCCATGAACTCAGTGTCTCAGAAGCAGTAATATGCTGTCAATCAGTGATCTATCTGATCGGGCTAGTACACATTGTAGGCCTGAGAGTTGAGTTGAGTCAAGAACCGAAATCACAGCACTCAGGACATTCCCATACGTGCTCCGTCCCAATCTTCAACAGCCAACGAAGAGACCCAATACTATTGGTACACGTAGCAGTCTAATTATGTGTACTAACTGGAAAGAAAACACAGATGAACGGAAACAATATTAATATCATCACCTGTATAGATAATGTCTAAATAAAGGGCCATACTTCACGCCAAGAGGAGTATTGAATATATGGTTTCATCGATTCAGTAGTATGTCCTTTGCAGAATCTAGCTCCCATAACAACTTTCCGAAAAATTTCTCGGTCATAAGCAAGATGTCTTGCGTCCGATACATCCATCTCGAGATCATCTGCCACATCTTGCACCCATCTTCTCTTTGGCCTTCCTCTTCCTCTCTTCCCGGGCATATACTCTTACATTATTGTTCTATCAAAACTTTCATGAGGTTTCAAGTGACCAACATATTTCAATTTTCTTTGTTTCATCGTCTTTATAGCCAACATTCTTCACTATTCAACTCTTGAAGTATGGATGCATTTGTTCTTTTCTATATCCAAGATATTCTTAGAACCAGTCTAAAGCATTTATATTCAAAGGCATTTATGCGCTGTTCAGCTTGTTTAGTGTGTCCTGGTCTCACAGGTGTATGTAGCAATGGGAAAGATGTATTTTCTTAAAAATCTAAATTATGTAAGTGTATATGTCCCAAGCTATAATTTATTCGGTTGTTTTAGGTTTTGAAGAGCAATATATATTCATCTCTTAGTTTCTTTCATTGTGTCACCATTGTTGGTAATTAATTACCCAAGATATTCGAAATTTCCCACCACCTCCAATTTTCCCCCATTAGCATAATTTTCTTTCTCCATAGTAGTTTCATCTGTATGCATTATCTTTGTTTTTGCTATGTTAAGAAATAATTTGTGATTTTCACTATTCATTTGGGTTGAGGTTATTAGTTTTTCGATACCATTCTATGATGTGGATAGCAATACTGTATCATCAGCATATCGAATCTCTGGTAGTTAACGAACACCGATATTTAGGGTACATGGTTTAGTTTAGTTTAGTCGACGGATCAACATCACGGCACACGAGTGTAACCCATAAGTGCCCCGTTCTACACCGAATTCAAGCCTGAGTCCGGAGATTCTCAGCTCAGTGCACGAACTCCGTAGCACAGGCGAGGATCCTGAAATACTTTGGGTAGATTTTTAACTCGAAATTTTTCCCGGGCAGCGCCGTTAGGCTACTCTTTTATGATTTCCAGCTGCCAAGAGATTTATTACGTGCGCAACAATACACACGGTCATCCGATCTCACTACTCAGAGACCAGGGGCAATTTTGTTACTAGAAGTCCACGTGAAAAAATCCCGGCTCTCACCGGGGTTTGAACCCGGGACCTCCAGCACTCGAGGCGGACACCATACCTCGAGACCACTCAGTCCCCTTATAGTATGTGGTGCTAGACCCAAATTTATAGACCAGTCGGTAATCGTTGGGAGATGTGTTTAACAACACACCGGCTGCATTTATTGTAAATTGAATGTCTGGGTATCAATTTTAGCTTTGGTAGACCTGGAAGCGGCGGGGGCTCTAGTGTAGTTGATAGGAATCTACGCTGATAATGTCATGATCGCCGACGGACGAAGGTCCAACGGCTGTGTTCGTCATCCGCTAACAGAAGGAAAAATAGACCATCTATTCCTCCGTACATTCAGACCTACAGCCTACAAATTGAGATGGTCCTATTACATCATTAATGGGATCCCGTGGAAAACAAAACAGTAAATGCCACATGGTAGACGCATTAAGAATATCATAAAAGACATTCGCTGGAACGTGCATGTGATAATTATTCCTAAAATAACGTCAGAAGCTATTTAACTGACTAAGTGCCACGGGATGATTAATCGTCTTAAGCGACTCCCTGTTTTTTTTGCCACGGGCTTATATACAGTAGTCTTCTCTAAGCAACGCCTCTTTAATTATATATATATATATATATATATATATATATATATATATATATATATATATATATATATATATATATATAAAATGCAACATGCCTTATACCATATTAACAACTTTTATATCATAACTGTGACACACCCGTTTCCCGCCAACCATGTTAATTTGGCCCAAACCTTCTTTTTATTTTGGCACTGAATCTTTTAAGACATGGTCTTCTTTTTAAAAAAAAAATGGAAGCCGAGACAATGCACTGGCTATAAGGCTGGTTTGCAGTTACTAGGGGACAAGAAAGTGGATACAAGCATCTCCATTTACGAAAGAAGAAGACCGAGATACAACATAAGGGCCCCGACTATAACGAAATGATATAGCCGTCGGTTGAACGGGACCATTCTTCTCAAGAATTGGAATTTGAATTACTGAGGTCACATGTTGTTGTCAACGTGGTAACCAGCATTTGTTGTATAACTTATGTGGGATCCCAGTTCAACGTAGTCCATAATAGGTACCAGACATCGTTGTCTAGAATGAGAGACTCGGGAGTAAGAACTGGCCCGGCCAGACACGAGAGGCACATCGGGAGAATGAGGTGTTTCGTCAATCAATACAGAACTGGCATAATTAGCCGCCGGATGCTGATGTATATGTAGGGGTGAGGGAGAATCTGAGCACATAAGGACATGTCCGAAGTGCAATAAAGATACCTTAACTAACCAACCAACCAACCAACCAACCAACCAACCAACCAACCAAACAACCACCCAACTAACCAACCAAGCTAACAACCAACCAAACAACCAACCAACCAACCAACCAACCAACCAACCAACTAACTAACTAACTAACTAACTAACTAACTAACCAACCAACTAGCTAACTAACTAACTAACTAACCAACAAACCAACCAATCAAGCAAATAATCAACCAACCAACCAACCAACCAACCAATTAACTAACTAACTAACTAACTAAATAACTAACTAACTAACTAACCAACCAACTAGCTAACTAATTAACTAACTAACCAACAAACCAACCAATCAAGCAAATAATCAACCAACCAACCAACCAACCAACCAATTAACTAACTAACTAACTAACTAACTAACTAACTAACTAACTAATTTACTAATTAACTAACCAACCAACTAGCTAACTAACTAACTAACTAACCAACAAACCAACCAATCAAGCAAATAATCAATCAACCAACCAACCAACCAACCAACCAATTAACTAACTAACTAACTAACTAACCAACTAACTAACCAACCAACTAGCTAACTAACTAACTAACTAACTAACCAACAAACCAACCAATCAAGCAAATAATCAACCAACCAACCAATTAACTAACTAACTAACTAACTAACTAACCAACCAACTAGCTAACTAACTAACTAACTAACTAACTAACCAACCGACCAACTAACTAACTAACTAACTAACTAACTAACTAACTAACTAACTAACTAACTAACTAACCAACCAACTAGCTAACTAACTAACTAACCAACAAACCAACCAATCAAGCAAATAATCAACCAATGAACCAACCAACCAACCAACCAATTAACTAACTAACTAACTAACTAACTAACCAACAAACCAACCAATCAAGCAAATAATCAACCAACCAACCAACCAACCAACCAATTAACTAACTAACTAACTAACTAACTAACTAACTAACTAACCAACCAACTAGCTAACTAACTAACTAACTAACCAACAAACCAACCAATCAAGCAAACAATCAACCAACCAACCAACCAACCAACCAATTAACTAACTAACTAACCAACAAACCAACCAATCAAGCAAATAATCAACGAACCCACCCACCCACCCAAATGGGAGGTCACATTTGGCGAAATATTATCCTTCAACGCTGAATCAATTAAGTCATCTCCTGTAGATCTCTGTTGTTTTCAGCTAAGTATTTACATCCTAGTAGAGTAATTCAGTCTCCGTGGCAAAGGTCATACGATCACGATTCGTAAGCCCGCTTACCCGCGTTTGAAACACAGCTGCGACCAATTTGGCAGCAGATCGCGTGCGCTTGGTTTTAACGAGTTGGTATGGGAGCCGGTCGTTTAGATAGCAAAAGCAAACTACTAAACGTAAACTTGCCAAGACATCAACAACAGCAGTTAAAGGTCGGTGTTAACAGCCATGTCCAGTTAAAAAACAGGATATTAAAAAAAGAGTAATTCAACCATGAACAGACAGAAAAACAAATGTCCTACAAGGAACAAATAAAAACTGTAAATTGATTAGAGAAATTAGACTTAGACTGTCGAGATTTATGAGCACGTTATGAGAAGAAATAAACAGGAGAACGTGGTGACAACTGGTAAGATTGATGGGACAAGTACAAAGGGAAGGCAGAGAGGTACATATCTATATGACCTAGCCACATGACATAATCGTGACAAAAACACAGAGCTGATCCACGACTCTAGTGAGATGGCGAAACAAAACCATCTATGCTTATCGGCATGGCACATAATGATGATGAGAGTATGCCAGTGGAGGACTTGCTTGTATTCTTCTGGAGCAGTGTTTGTACGAAACTAAGTCTCGTCACCCTCAATGTTCTATTAACATGAAACTATTTAGAAAATCACTTGACAATCCATGCCCTATAAAACATTTCCTTCACAACACAGACAACAACAAAATAACAACATTATTGTTTATGACAATGTGTGTTTGCACCATTACACAGAAAAGCACAAACAGAATATAAAAAGCAAAAGTTGGTTGTCACATTATACAAAGAATATTCAATCAACGTATTTGTTTGTTTAAAAAACCTCTGTTTCAACACACTGAGTTATATTTAAACATATCCGTGTTTTCCTTCAGTGCAGTAAATTGTTAAACTAGTTTGTAACATTATATTCACGCCACTAACATGCTAAAGTTATTATTCACACCGAGTAGAAAACAATAATTTGTCTTACCGGGGCCTGAATCCGGATCTACTGATTTTGCGATGAAATCTAACCGCTAGACCATCCGTGCCTCACATTGTTTAGAAATATTTCTAAAACATTGGTTATATATTTATCTGTCTTTGAGACATGACATCACCATTAGCCACACTGATTGTAGTACAGCCCGGAACAGTTTGGGAATCTCTGACATGACAGATATTTCTAAATCATTGGTTGTGTACTTTATCTGTCTTTGAGACCTGATATCACCATGCGCCACACTGATGTACAGCCCGGAACAGTTTGGGAATCACTGACATGACAGATATTTCTAAATCATTGGTTGTGTACTTTATCTGTCTTTGAGACATGACATCACCACTAGCCACACTGATGTATAGTACAGCCCGGAACAGTTTGGGAATCTCTGACATGACAAATGTTTCTAAATCATTGTTTGTGTATTTATCTGTCTTTGACATCTGCCATCACCATTAGCCACACTGATGTGCAGCCCGGAACAGTTTGGGAATCTCTGACATGACAAAACAATGCCACTGTTGATGCGCAAATATTCGGGGATCTCATCAGCCGAATATTCAGGCTATCCATCCATTTCTGAACTCGCTAGAGAGTTGATGGCTCCGAGATTATTACCAGATTCAGTGTCAAACAAAAAATTAAGTTGTGACCAAAACAAAAATGGATGGTGAAAAATGAGAAGTAGGGGCGTGTCACAGTTATGACTTAACCATTGTTAATGATGTAACAGATGCGTTGTATTATATCTCTTATTAAAGGTAGTTGCATAGGGAAAACTGCTCTATTGATATTTGAATTATTGTTTGAAAAAAAAAAAAAGAAATCATTCAAATAATGTTAAATTGAGTTGAGCTGAGGTGAGGTGAGTTAAGAACCGACATCACTGCATTCAGGACATTTCCATACGTGCTCCGTCCCCTCGTTCAAGAGCCAGCGAAGAGTCATACTAATAATCGTTCCCACCGCTACCTGATTTAAAGTTCTCCTGGTCTTCCCTCTCAGTTCTGATATTCTCCCAGAACCCCTGCCTATCCCCCGCAATCTCATTCTTTCCACATACGGATTCTTAATCTGTTCACCCGCCTTCTACTCTTGGTCCCACAAGCGCACGACCACCTCCCCCTTGTTAATAGGCAATCTTCCACAAAGAGGTGAATTCCCTGTCAGCCTATCAGCCTGTTCATTCCCCCCGCATGCCCAGGGCAAAATATCCATACAAGTCTCACAATCTGTGACCTCTGAAGCGACCATAGCCATTCTACACGAAACATTCCTTTCTCCACCTTACTAAGCATACTCTTTGAATAGGTAATGAATACAGTGTATGTTGCAGTAGTCTCCTCTAACCAACGGAATGCCGCTGTTACTGCTTTCACTTCCATTCTCAAGCTGGAGGTCGTAGTCTCATATGACAGACTCTCCTTTTTCAAGACTCGTCCATTAGCCTTTGCAATAAAGCCCCAGCCACTACGTCTGTTTCTCACCATTGACCCATCGGTGTAGATGACTATGTCACCTTGATGTGTGTTGCTCTGGATCAGCTGTTGCACTTCAAACTCAGTGCGGCCCGCTGCCCATTCTCTGCACTCACCACCCAGTGTTATTATTACATTGTGCCAGTCCGTCATGTCTTCCGGAACTTCAACCCACTCTTTTTCACGATTGATGGTCTCTAGATCACACACCTGACTTATAGAAAGTTCTGCCTGTGCCATCCAGGATCTGCCTTGTCTTAGTCCATGACCTTTGACTATATCAATGGCTTCATGCAGGGGGTGATCCCTATCTGCAATAACTCTTAGGTACCATTTCTAACGTTATCTAACATGCATGACATTTTCACTTATCAAGGTAAATTTCCTTCATTGTGTGAAGATAATCCGAATTAATTCAGTGAATAAAGAAAATACTCCACATTTCTTCACAAATATCACAAGAACTGCCACTAATTACTATCAGAATATAATTACAACATATTTTAAAGCACATCATTTTCTTAAAAATCTGGGGAAAAAATCGCAAAGTCACAGTCTTTTAAATCAATGTGACTATAATCTAAAATTGTTTCAAACAGTAATCTAATGTAAATCACTGAGGCCGAAAACTAGGGCGTGTTGTCATTTATTACATAAGAAAATTAACCACAATTTAACAGAGAGATCTACTCAGTTTTGATAGAGGCGATTGCTAGTTTCCGGTAAACTGGAAAGAGAGAACTTCCTCCAGTGTAAATTTCCGGCTACTGGGCATTAACATTTCGGAAGGTAGAGGAAAAGAAACAAATAACGCAGTCGACATTCCGACAATTTATAAGCCTATGGGAAGTATGGGAAGTTTGAATAAGACGATTTATCAGCCCATGACATTTATCCGTGTTCCGGCGGAAGTGTGGCGCGATGATGAATTCATCATGTCTGACTATCAAGTCCAATAGTAGAATGTTTCTAGACATGAGATAACACGATAATTCGGCCGTGGAAGTTGCCGATATTTATATACAGGGCCAATTTGGTGCTAACAGATCAGAAGAGCTAATCCTGTTTATCAGGAGCCACATTGCAAATTTAAAATCTTTTGGTAATCTTGAAAAAAAAGGTAAATAATGCCCACATGCATAGTTGCATGCAGACCAAGAATCACAATTTAAAAAAAAAAATTGAGGAAATAGAGTATGTCACAAACTTAAACTATCTTTCCTTCATAATAACCGACACTCCCGTGGTGTCAAAAGAAGTCTGAAATCGCCACAGAATTGCAATTATGAGGTTAAAATAGTATTAAGAGCCTATAGCACGAACTCATCATCATCATGTGCCATGATGGTAAGCGTGGACGGTCATGTTTCGCCATCTCAAACGATCACTAGCGTCGTGGATCAGCTCAATGTTCTTCCACTCAATAGATGTGTGGATGGTTTGGGGAAGTATGTGTGGGTGGCGGGGTTGTGAGGGTAGGGGATTGTGTGGGTGGATTGGGGATGTAAGGGCGGGTGGGGAGAAGTGTATGGTGTGTGGGATTGGGATCTGTGTGCGGTGTGTTGATGGGGGATGTGCGGATAGGAGGTATGTTTGTGGTGGTATGGGTGAGGATATGTGTGTGGGTGGGGGATAGCTTGTGGTGTGAGGATGTGTGTGGTGGGTGCGAGGAATGTGTGTATGGGTGGGGGATATGTGTGGGTGATGTGAGTAGGGGGTGTGTGGTGGTTGGGAGAAGTACGTTTGGGGGTGTGTGGATGGGATGTCTGCGTGGATGGAGAATGTGTGGGTGGGGGTGTATGAGTGGCTTAGGGATGTGTAGGTGGGTGAGGGATGTGTATGTGTCGGGGTGGGATGCGTGAGTGGGTGGAGGATGTGTGTGTGGGTAGGGGTATTGTGATCGAGAGATGTTTGGTTGGGGGTGGGTGGGGGTGTGTGGGTGCGTAGTGGAGGATGTGTGTGTGAGTGAGTGAGTGTTGGTGGATGGGTGGGAAATGCATGTGTTGGTGGGGAGAGGTGCGTGGTGTGTTGGTTGGGGATATTGTGTGGGTGGGGTATGTGTGTGTGTGGGTGGGGGTATGTGGGGTGGATGGGTAAGGGTATATGTGTGGGTGTGGGTGAGAATATTGTGTGGTATGTGGGTGGGGGATATGTGTGTGGGGTGTGTAGGTGGGGATGCATGGTGGTATGTGGGTGTGGGATGTGTTGGTGAGGGATATGTGTGCGGTGTGTGGGTTGGGAATATTGCGTGGTAGAGGATGTATGTGATGTGTGGGTGTGTGTGATGGGGGATTGGGAAGGGCATGTGTGGGTGGGTGGAGGATGTATGTGAGTATGGTGGGGTGGGTGTGAGTGGATTGGGGATGTATAGGTGGTTAGGGAGATGTGTGTGTGTCGGGGTAGGGAGAAGTCAGTTGGTGGGAATGTGTGTGTATGGTTTGAGGATGTGTCAGTGGATTTGCGATGTGTGGGTTGGTGTGGGATGTGTGTGCGTGGGTGGGGAATATGTGGTCGATGGAGATGTGGCTGGGGGATGGGTGGTTGGAGGTGTGGGTGGGGAAGAGGATGTGTGGGTTAGGATGTGTATGTGGGTGGGCGTAAGATGTGTGGGTTCGTGGGGGATGTTTGTGGGTGGCGAATGTGTTTTGGTTGGGGGAACAGGTGAGGTCAGTGTGTGTGTGGGTGGCGGATGTGTAGGAGGGGGATGGGTTGGTTGGTGAGGTATGTATGTGTCCCTGGGTGTGTGTGAGTGGGTAGGTGGGGTTGTGTGTATGGGTGGGGTGATGTATGGGTAGGTGGGAGATGGGCCTCATAACATGGTAATTTGTCTTGATTATGTTTACAACATTCATTTCACAATGTTTATCTTTCTTCCTATGTAAATGTATAATGCTCTTGATGAACGAAAGACGAGTGATTGGAAGGGCCGAATGTAAGACGGGCCTCTGTGCCCAATTTGTTACCCTTTTAAAATAAAGTTGATTTGATTTCATTTGATTTGTCTCGACCTGTTACGTGTTGAAGCCATCCTTGTATTTACTTCTCTGTCTGCTCCTTGTTCTTTCCCCCTCAATCTTGTCAGTTTGGCATGAACCAGCAAACAGTTTAAACATGCAGATAATGGCAACACATGGATGTGAGTCTAGAACTATGTCTCATTCAGACAGAAGAAAATCAGGGAGTTGAAACTTCAGTGTTGCAGAGAGGTTCTTGTAATATCGTGGATTAAGGAAAAGAAATACATTGACATTCTGTCTCAGTCACTACAGAAGAAAATCAGGGGTTTGAAACTTCAGTGTTACAGAAAGGTTCTCGTAATATTGCGGATTAAGGAGAAGGAATACATTTCCACCCTGTCTCAGTCACTACAGAAGAAAATCAGGGTTTTGAAACATCAGTGTTGCAGCAACTCTCTTGTAATATCGTGGATTAAGGAGAAGGAATACATTGACCTCTTGTCTCAGTCACTACAGAAGAAACTCAGGGTTTTGAAACATCAGTGTTACAGAAAGGTTCTCGTAATATCGTGGATTAAGGAGAAGGAATACATTGCCACCCTGTCTCAGTCACTACAGAAGAAACTCAGGGATTTGACACTTCAGTGTTACAGAAAGGTTCTCGTAATATCGTGGATTAAGGAGAAGAAATACATTTACATTCTACAAGATCTAAACATGGAAGTCAGCTGGCTCGTGTCCATCATCGTATCCCGGACTCTGACATACTTTCGCCATAGTGAACGTTATAATGAAGCTCATCATGGCTGAAGAGGTAAGAGCGCTCGCTCATATTCTTCCTCTGCGCTGTCGTCTATCAAGACCGCAATATGCCAGTAATGACTTGTTTATGACCTGTTAAATGTTGCGGCTAACGTTCTCAGCGGATTGGGGAGACTTGTCTCACGCAAAGCCTCCTTAAATGCCTCATACGACACGCATGGTATGTAACAGTGTTACAATGACTTCCTTCACTTATTGGCTCCCGTTACACACGGGTGCATGTGAAATATAGCGACTGGTGATGACCGAGGTAATGTCAGGAATGTGGAGAGAACGGCCATGTGCAGCAAGTGGTCTCCGGTTTAGAGCCTGAGCTGAGAGTGGTGGAAAGATTACACTGGCAGACACCCAGAAGAAAATTAGAGCAGTTACCTGAGCAGCTGCATTCGATGTTTATGTTTCTTAAGGAGCCCTTGATGTCTGTCGGTGGTTTCCAGGAAGCTCGACACCAAGAAAAACACATTCCGTCTGTCTGTCTGTCTGTCTGTCTGTCTGTCTGTCTGTCTGTCTGTCTGTCTGTCTGTCTCTCTGTCTGTCTGTCTGTCTGTCGGTCTGTCCGTCCGTCGGTCCGTCCGACTTCTTCAAGTATTTGTTGGCAGGGTTACCTTCCCGGGTGGATATTAATTTGAACTGGATTGTTTCCCATGGGAGGTAATAGCAGCTTCTATTGGCCCAAGTATGCGCTCTGCAGGTTATAAACTCTCGGCAGTTAGGAATCAACAAGAGCAGGCCGTTTTGTCAAACAAAAAATTAAGTTGTGACCAAAACAAAAATGGATGGTGAAAAATGAGAAGTAGGGGCGTGTCACAGTTATGACTTAACCATTGTTAATGATGTAACAGATGCGTTGTATTATATCTCTTATTAAAGGTCCCAGGTCAAATATCAAAGTATGAAAACCTACCCACAAGACATTATTTACAGTAATTTTGATTCTGGTATACACACACGTGCATCTTCCACGGCGTTCGTGCACTGTGCTGAAATTATCCCTGTGTGATCGATGGTTGGAGACGTGTAGATATCCGTCGTAATTGAACGTGATTCTTAAGCCCATGTCAAACATAAATTAGTTGCATGTCCTGTATGTCGCAATCATCCCCAGCATTGTAAGAATGTGTGTGACGTTTTAGACAGGTGTACGTGGCAATCACCCCCAGCATTCTAAGGGTGTGTGTGATGTTCTAGACAGGTTTACGTGGCAATCAACCCCAGCATTGTAAGGATGTGTGTGACATTCTAGACAGGTTTATGTGACAGTCAACCCCAGCATTGTAAGGGTGTATGTGACGTTTTAAACAGGTTTACGTCGCAATCAACCCCATCATCGTAAGGATGTGTGTGATGTTCTAGACATGATTACGTCGCAATCAACCCCAGCATCGTAAGGATGTGTGTGATGTTCTAGACATGATTACG
>OY992882.1:117402261-117422261 GCA_963921405.1 Cepaea hortensis | reverse complement strand
CATCCGAGACAACGAACGCTAGTCGCGGGACAGATCTTGCGAACCAGACCAGCACTACATAATCTCAAACAGTGTAGGTAACCGGTGTTGGAAAAGAGGTAACCTCTTGTGAACATAATGTCTAATTGTGAACTGCAGGTGTCTGTGTTTATAGAATAGGTCAAGCAAAAAGGACATTATATCAAATGAAGAACAGTTTGTGCTGTAATTCCTTGTCCTTGAAAGTTAAATAAAGAGTTCTTGCATGTTACATAGAACTAATTTTAACATACAGATGCGAATCCTCGACAATTAGTAATTAGACACACAATCCACGAAAGCCTTGGAGATGTGGTTTTATAAAAGAACGCTGAAGATTAATTGGCCAGCCAAAATAAGCGATCTGGACATTTTTAGACAAGCTATGCTGCAAAGACAACTTATCACAAAAATCAGAATGAAGCAGATATTTTGGACCACATTATGAGAAGATATACACTGGAACATGTTGTGACAACCGGAAAGATTTGTTGAAAGGGAGGTAGAGGGAGACAGCGTGACACAGTTCTTGACAGTCTCGTGTCACGGCACGGAAGGAGTCAACACATGAATTGATCTATGCCGTCGGAGATCGATATTGGTGGGGAAGCATGATAGCCCAAGCCAGCCGGCAAGGCACTTGATGATTATGAGTTGTCTGTGGTGGTTGAGTGGCAAGTTGCTGCCCTAATGTGTCCTTCGCACGGTATCTGTTCCTGTGCGCAAAGATGACGATATCATGTTATCCACGTTGGCTTGTTTAACTGTCTACACAGAGAGTTGTACTCAGAGGCTGTCATATGTTATTGATTATGTTATTATGTCTGTTCTGCGCTAACGCTAATTTGTATGACCAATTGTCACGGTGTTACTACAGGGTGTATTTTTAATGACTGTGCAGTGTTTGAAAATATTGCCGGCCCAAGTTTTGTATTTTCCTATTATGTTGCATTTACAGATGGTGAATACAAAACTTGAACCGGCAATATTTTCAAACACTGCACATTCATTAAAAATACTTCCTATACTTGTTTGCTTCTAACTGCGAGTCTCCGTCACGTAGTCGTTACGTCTCGTGTTATGAAGGTCATAGGTTCGATCCCTGGCTTCTTCGTTGGGGTCACGGTTATGAAGTCTACGCTCTTGCCTTTTAAACGCTTCTTTACTTCTAACGTGAAATTATGTGAAAGCTGCGGAAATGTGGCTTTATGGAAAAATGAGGAGATCATGGTGGATGGATACAAAGACCGATGAAGACATGTTGAGAGAACGTAACTCACAAAGAGAACTGGTTACTCACATCAGAAAAAGACAGTCCACATTCTTTGGGCTTGTCATGAGACGAGGAAAGCTGGAATACGTCATCACAATGGGAATGTTAGAGGGGAAGAGAGGCAGTGGGCGACAAACAGACAAGATACTGGACAGACTGACATGACGGCTTGGAGAAACGTCGGTATCAGAAATGATTCGCAGTACATGAGACAGAAGTCTGTGGACACACATGATAACCAACGCCACACGGTACGGACTATAAGAAGAAGACAAAGTGCAAATTCCAGATCACTGGCAACTAAACAAGCGGGATTGTCCTAGAAATAATGTGTGATGTTTTTTATGTCTTGAATTTATACCAATAATATCCAATGTCGGCGCCGAACACAGCTTTCTAGTGTGTTGTATACAGAGACATCGGCGCCCGGAATGCTGGCCATGTTTCTTTCTGTGATAGGAGAACGTGATTTGTTGCTATCACTACCCTCTCTTTTTATGCTTTTAGTGGATTGTCAATAATGTCAATTGGGAGGAACCCATTTATAGATATGATAACAGCTTATCGATTGTCTGTAGAGATAATATCGTGTTGCATTGATTGCTGGAATTAGGCTTCAATACTTGCTGTTGGTTGTGTTTTACTGTGTCTGATTTTCTGTGTCTGCTTTAATGTATCTACTCCACTATGTGTCTTCCTTACTGTGTCTGCTTTACTGTGTCTGCTTTACTGTGTCTGCTTCACTGTGTGCCTGCTTCACCGTGTGTCTGTTTTACTGTGTGTCTGTTTTACTGTGTGTCTGCAGCTGTTTATGTCTGTGTAAATTATCTATCATATCTTGTATCCAAAAAAATGGAGGTCTTCCTCTCCTCGCCTCTCTGATACACTTCCCTTCAATATTGTGTTGGTCTTTTCTATACTTCGATGTCTGTTTATACGTCGAACATATTTGATGTTCTCATTCTCCCTCTTTGTTGTTGTTGTTGTTGTTGTTGTTGTTGTTGTTGTTGTTATTGTTGTTGTTGTTGTTGTTGTTGTTGTATTTATAACAAATCTTCTTCAGTATTGAGTTCTTGTTTACTGTTCTGTTTGTTCTGATTTCCGTCCAATAATTATTAAGTCTCTTCTGTAACTTTTTTTTACATTCGATGGTAGACTTATACTCCTCGGCCGTTTTGCTAAATATCGATGATTCGCGCTCATTTGTTTCCCAAAGGAAATATACATTATCTGACTATTCTGGCATATTTTTAAAAGTTGACCCTGTCCTAATTTATGAAGCCTTTAATTACGTTAGTTTTCTGTTCTTCTATTAATTTCTGTCATCTCATTTTCATGATCCGCCAACAATACATCATCATCAAGTGCCGTGCCGGCTGGCGTAGGCGTTCATGGCTCTCCATAGATCTCGGTCTTTGGTTTTCTGGATCAACTCTGCTGCTGATATTCCTCCATGCCACCGTCTCAATCCATCCAGCATCACTTCTCTTGGTCTACCTCTGCCTCTCTTCCCCTCGATCTTTCCAGTTGTTACGATGTTCTCCAATGCCTCTCTTCTCATCACATGACCGAGGAAAGCTGTTTGTCTCTGTCTTATTGTTGTATATAATGTTCTAGTTTCGTTAGCCTGTTTCAGGCAGTCGTCGTTAGTTACTCTGGCAGTCCAAGGAATTCGCAACATTCGTCTCAGGAACCACATCTCTGTTGCTTCTAATTTCTTCTTAATTTGTTCATTTACATTCCAAGATTCACTGCCATACAGCAAAACTGGTTCTACATAGCATTTCAGCACTCTCTTTTTTACATTCAGTGATAGTGACTTATTGCATAAGATACTCTTCATTTTCTGAAATGCGGCTTTTGCCTGCCCTATTCTGCTCCTAATCTCTGTTGTACATCTTCCATCTGATGTTATAAATGCCCCTAGGTATCTAAAATTATCCACTTGGTTAAGGATTTTCCCTTCTATTTCTATGTCACATTTTGGTGTCACCATTTTCTTTGATATTACCATTGTTACTGTTTTCTTGATATTCAAGGAGAGTCCTTTCCTTGCACTCTCTGTTACTACAACGTCTAATAATTGTTGTAGGTCTGTTGAATTATCCGCCACCAATACTGTGTCATCTGCATAGCGTATATTATTTATATTATAACCTCCAACTAGTATTCCTGGCATCTCTTTGATCTCTCTCATTATTACTTCGCTATACAGGGAGAAAAGATCTGGTGACAAGACACACCCTTGTCGTACTCCTAGCTTTATCTGTTCGTAACTACCCTCTTTATTTCCCATTTTAATTGCTGCTACATGGTTCCAGTAAATATTCTTTATTATTCTTAAATCTTTTCCATCAGTGTTGATATCTTCCAACATTTTAATCAGTTCATCATGTTTTACTTTATCAAATGCCTTAGTATAATCTATGAAGCACAAATATATGTCTCTCTGTTTCTCTATTGACCTTTCTATTAGTGTCCGTAATGTATAAATTGCATTGTTTGTGCCCTTTCCTTCCACAAATCCATACTGTTCTTCACTAATTTCCATTTTTATTTTATGTTTGGTTCTTCTCATTATGATTCTGAGTAGAAGCTTAGTGATATGGTTTATAAGGTTAATTGTACGAAAATCTTCACAATCAATTGCTCCTGGTCTTTTTGGTATAGCTATAAATACAGATTTCAGCATATCACTGGGTAAATATCCACTGCTGTAAATATCATTCAACATTTTGGTTAATATATCTACTCCAAATTCTCCCAATACTTCTAATTCTTCTATTGTGATTTCATCTGGCCCAGCTGTTTTTCCTTTCTTCATACGTTTCATAGCGTCAGCGACTTCTTCTTTCAGAATAGGTGGACCTTCTAAGTTACTATCTTCTATTAATTCTTCCCTTTCTCCTTCATATAATTCTCTTATATACTCATTCCACCTCTTCATTATAGCATCTTCCTCTAATATTATCTTTCCTGTTTTTGATTTCAAACACCCTGTATTTATTCTTATTTTTCTTCCTGTAAGCTCACTGATTTGTCTGTGCATATTTTTTGTATCTTTAATGGAATTTAATTCAATTTTTTTGCATTGCTCGTTTAACCAACTTTCTTTAGCCTTCCCACATTTATCTTTTATTTCTTTATTTATCTTAGCGTATTCTTGTTTGTCATTTTTACTCTGTTTTCTTTTGTCCATCAGTTTTAAGACATCCAACAATACACCTAAATATAAAATGAAATACCCACTTTATGCAATTTCGCTTTGTTGATTAATATCAAATATAACTATGTCCGCAAAACGACACACAGATAATAGACAGCATATTCACACCAAACCGATGCTACCAATGTCAAACTAGGGTAGTATCCAAATCACACTTACGCAAAACCAACACCCGCGAGACATTATGCTTGGGAAGAGCTGCCAACATAAAATATCCGAAATCGAGTAAGCAGTAATGTTATGAGACAGATAGTGGAATCAACATCATATTTGCCACATATTTGGCAGGCATAAGATCAAACGGTTTGGCCATCTCATTAGAATGCAACACAATCAACTACCAGAGCTGGCGCTACATCAACGAAGATCTGATACGAGAGCAAGAGGACGCCCAACAAGAAAATGGATTGACGACATCAAAGACATTGTACATTGATGCATATGCTGGGGGGAGGATCTGAGCACCTATGGACATGTCCGGAGTGCAACGAAGATACCCCAACTGATAACTAACTAACTAACTAACGAATGACACTATCCAGTGCCACCTATCGGGCGCTGGAACGTCAACTGTTCCGCCCCACAACGCTTGACAGAAAAAGTGGAAGATGATATTGATAATGCTGATGCTGATGATAGAGACCATATTGGTGTTGTTATTGATGCCTTGAGATATAAAGTTTGTATTCCACTTTCTTCTTGCACTGAATTACATACTTTCTCACAGCCCTTTTGTATTGCAGATAATAAAACTGCTTGGTCGGCATATGAAGCTCCTTTATTTATATTATTTCGATTACATAGGAATCATATTGTTCCTTGTAAATGTTTCATTCTAATTTGACCCATGATGTGTTCAGTATGTAAGATACACATATAAGGGGAAAAAAAGTCGCTTAAAAGTAGACAGAATCGTCTTCATGGCACCAGGTTTTATCCCATATGGCTCAGTCTCTTTTCGCAACGCGAAAAGCGTCTCACAAAGCACGAACTCTGTAGCTCTCTCTAGCGACGACCCTCAGGAGTCTCCGAAAAAAATGCACTCATGAATCGAAGGAAACGGTTCGGAATCGAACCCTGAGCCAGACGGCTTGACCACTTCGCCACGGATACTCCGTGTAAGGGAACAACCAGCAACCCTGTCTGACTTTCTGTTGTGTAGTGAACAATGATAATGTCAATAAATAAGTGAACTTAGAGATGTTAATACACAGACCTACATCCTTTACTTTATTGTATATGTTTATTATTACCCCTAATTTTATGTCTTGCTTGCTTGCTTGTGTTCGCTGGCTGTGAACTCCAGCGTGAAGTCCTGTATGTCGGATGAAGGCATCCTGTTGTCCAACATCAGTGTGATGTCATACGGGGACCTGATGTTTGCGTGAGTATCCGTTGTCCCATGTCTGGCTTATTGGTGTGCAGACTGGTGGTTCCTCGCCGTGCAGGCAGACACTCTCCGACTTCGGAGGAATTTTATGTCTAAGTTCTATATAGGTATTTTCTCTTGTGCCATTTTCTTTGCTTCTGTAGTGGGGTCAAAGAAAATGTTGTCATAGTTTAATTGTTCTCTCTCTCTCTTTTTTTTTTTTTTTAAATTTACGTCCCCAAATCAAGAACTCGCATACTGTTGACATCTAGTCCTTGACTTGGGGACGTAAATTACAAGTACCTTAGAAGTCGGAGTAGGTTTGCCTGGTGGAGAGGGACACTGGTAATTGGGAAAGATAATCCACACGCCATCTCCGTGGCCAAAGGCTTGCGATCGCGATTCGTGAGACAATTACCAGGCGCTTGAAACGCATCCGCGACCGATTTATGCAGCAGACCGTGTCGCGTTGTGTTATAACGTGTTGGTATGGGAGCCGGTCGTTCAGAAAGCAATGGCAAACTACTGAACGTAAAATCTTGCCTAGTACATCAACAGCAGCTGAAAAATGCTGGTGTTGACTGCAACGTCCTTCAAGGGATATGCAAGATTTAAATTTAAAAAAAAAAATCCACACGCAATCATAAGTCCAGTCTATTAGAAGTAGGAGAACTCCTATGGAATATGCTAGGATTCAAAGCGAGCGAACGCAATGGAAAAAACACACACACAACAACAACAAAAACAACATGAAAGAACAATTAAACTATGACAACATAATCTATGACCCCACTACAGAAACTATGACAACATCGACTATGACGCCACTATAGAAACAAAGAAAATACCTAAATAGAACTTGGATATAAAATGAGGACCAGTGATTAGTGTATATTTAGAAGTACAGGAAATCAGTCTGGGTATATAACCTCATTGCTTTAGAAGAAAATAACTTGCATTAAAGAATTAGATGAAAAACGCTATAGAACGTATCTACCCAGTAAACCAGGCATTAATAGTTAATCATAATGGACCACGGAACAAACAGACACAACTATTTCAGACAGGAAGGCGCTATCAGACATACGAAAGCTGATTGACTCAGATACAAGGTACCAATAAACCGACATTAACTCACATACAAGATACCAATAAACAGACACTAACCACTAACACCACACGAAACTCCCCTTGTGAAAGCTCACTTCAAAGGGTGGAATTCTAACTTCAAGAGATAGAATTTACATTTCGAGACGTGGAATCTTTCACATATTTAGCTGGCAATGTAGGTGGCAAACATAAATATTAAATATATTTAGTTGCATATCCTTTACAGGACGTCGCAGTCAACCCCAGCATTTTTAAGCGGTTTGTGATTTCTTGGCAAGTTTTACGTTCAGTATTTTGGCATTGATTTCTTAACGACCGGCACTCATCATTGTAAGAAAACCAGCGCAAGGTGGTCTGGTTCCAAATCTCCTATAGCAGTGTTTCGAACGCAGTATGCAGAATTGGGATTTACTAATCCCTTCACTACAGCGCATGTGAAATATAAATGACTGGCACCTTACAGTCTTGACAGACGATAGTTTGTATTAGAGACCATGTGTTGCCCATGCAGCATGATCCCTCTCTCGGCCTGTCTAGTGTACTCCAGAGGCATGGTAACACCAATACGTCTGGAACAAAACAAGCTGCAGAAGCTGCCGGATCAGCAAAGCAATGCTCTAACTGTTTACCTGTCGGAGCTTCGATCCTAGACCAGTTGCCAACCAAGGCTTAGGGTCTGGTCTGCCCTGCCATGACATTTAGTCTTTAGGTTGCATTTCCTCGCACTAGGATAAGGCTTGTATTCTCCCAATTGCGCCCCTCCACCCGAAGCCGTTGGCACAATGTGGGTCGTCGGGTTTCCTGAGCGCCGCCGAATATTCGGTGCTAACAGAAAGCAGGTTGTACCGTCTACTGTCATACAGTAGCTCAGTCATATCTAACTAAGACCTAAATATAGGAATACAAAAATCAAGTCGAGCTTTTATAGGACTGGAAAATTTTTTGAAGTGAGATAAGTCAATTAAATCTGGTACCAAACATAGGATTGTCAACTTTGACGCCAATTCAGTATAGCTGAACTGATCATACGCACAGAGAACTATAGGGTGCATTTTTAATGACTGTGCAGTGTTTGAAAATATTGCCGGTCCAAGTTTTGTATTCACCCCCTGTAAAGGTCACGCAACATAACAGGTAAATACAAAACATGGATCTGCAATATTTTCAAACACTGCACAATCATTAAAATACATCATATACTAAAGAAACATAATTACTGTCCGTCATCTACTGCTTATAATACCTTGCGGTATAAGCTGTGGAATCAAGGCCGCCTGGCTAGTGTAGTTGCCGCGAACTGTACAAGGTAGTGTTGTCTTTTTTCCACCCAACATAAAAAATTCCACGGCTTACCGAGATTTCCAACCCGGGTCTGGTAAGCGCATCAGTCTTGCCACTCGGCCAGTCGCTCCCCCCTATTTTGACATAATTACTAATCAACTATAATCACTGATTAACTGGTGCAAAAAGCAACTAACATGGTATGACACGATCACTAATGAAGAGGAGCTTATGGGAAGAACTAAACAAATAACGGCTGATTAAGATGCCAGAAAAAGACTCTAATTTCTCTATCTCTCGATCTCTGTCTCGGTCTGTCTCACTGCCTCGCTCTTTTTCTGTCTCCATACCTGTCCTGCTCTCTCTTTCTCTCTCATTCAGTCTGTCTCATTCCTTCTCTCTATCCCTCTCCCCTCTGGCTTTCTCTCTTTCTCTCTACATATTCTTATTCTCATAATCTTTCTTTTTCGTGCCCAGACACACACACACATACACACACACACACACACACACACACACACATACACACACACGCACAATTCTCTCACTCAATCTCTGTATCTCTCTCTCCATCTCTCTCTGGCTTACTCTCTCTCTAAGATCGATCGATCAATCAATCAATCAATCAATCAATCAGTCAGTCAATCTCTCTCTTTCTCTCGCTCTCTTTCTTATGTTATCTGTAAGTTTCCTTACATATTTGTGCAGCGTAACAGGCAATGACTTCCAAATTGTAGTTATATATAACTATACTAATGTTATACGAGTGTATAGAAGTACTCGGTCCACTTCGGCAATCATACGTAATCTCAGTGATGCCCGCGTTTGGAGTAAGTTTTCAGAAAGTAACCTCGCTATAGAAGCTAATTTATTCCTCCCAAGGCTGTGGTCACACAGCCGGACATGGACAGTCACCGAGATACGTAAATCCTGTATGCCCCTTACAATTGTTCTTTCAGTGGTTTGCCATTGCCTTCTGAACGAGACGTCAACTTTGAAGTCCAGTTAACCGATATAAGGATTACCCCCGTACTTCGCGGTCACCGTATCAGAAATTTAACCGCAAGAGCGTTTAACCCCACTGCCACACAACACTGCTCGCAGTTCTATATAGTATCTACCCCGTTTAATGCGATGTTCATTGATGGCCTCTCCTTGCCACCTCTAATTATCATTGTTTTAGATTTGTGTATGTTGATATCTATTCGTCATTCTACATTACTTGTTCCACTAGTTCCACTGGTTATGGACCAAGGACTTTCTCCATCCATCCATCATGTGCCATGCCGGTAAGCCTGGCCGGTCATGATTCGCCACTTCACTCGATCACCACAGTCGTGGATCAGCTCAGTGTTCTTGTCTCGACCATGCCAAGTGGCTAAGCCATCCGGGTATTTACCTCTTCCCCTTGTTCTCTTCCCCTCGATCTTGCCAGTTGTCACCGAGTTCGCTAATTTATTTCCTCTCATATCATATCGAAATAATTTTGACTACGTCTAATTTCTGTAATCAGTTTACTATGTTCATTTGTTTCTTGTAGGACTTGGTCGTTGGTTTTTCTGTCCGTGCATAGTATTCTTTGCATTCTCCTCAGAAACTACATTTCCACAGCTATCAGATGTTTTTCAGCTTGACTATTATCGTCCACGCTTCACTCATCTCATCTCATCATGTTCCTCTTGCACCTTGCGGTGTCGAGGTGAAGTATAAACATCGTGAGAGTGCCCGATTATGGGCTTCATGTATCGATATTCCCATGGACTCTGCTATTCCTTCCGTCCAACGTTTACGTGGGCGGCCTCTCCCTCTGTTTGCATCTGGTCTGTACATCATTGCTTGTTGTGGTATGCTTCACATCCATACAAAAGTACAGTCTCTATGTAGCACCTCAACACTATTTTTCTCGTAGCAATTGACATCATTTTATTGGAAAAGATATGCAACTAACCTATGTATTTAAGGTTGGGTCGACCATGGAATTATGTGGCCCGTAAAATTAACTCCCTTTTCCAGAGAATTGTAACCTTTAAACACCAGATTTAAGGGCAAATGTCTTAAAATCCGCAATTGTCTTCTTACTCCAGCAAGTTGAAGGAAAGAACGAACAAACTGTATTTTCATAGGGTCACAAATTGGGCACGCAGGCCCTTCCAATCACACAGTTGCCGCACATTAATTACACTGGTTTACACACATTTTGATGCTTTACATTTTATAGCAATGAATGAATCACCGAAAAACGAGAAGTAGATTGTGAGCTTTACTAGAGCATGACTACGAGAAACAAAATGGACGTTGAGGCCAAAGCCTTCGTCAGCACAGAACAAACAAACAAAAATAGACAAACAAATGCACGAAAGACACTACATGAAAGTATTAAGGTTGCTTATCTATATCCTTGCTTAAGCCGGATGTAATGGTTAACAGTGTCAACTGACCAAAGGTCCTTAAAGCCAGAAGCTCGGGGATTGGCTAAGACAACCGGTGAGGGAACCAACGCTGGGGGATGGGGTTGCACCGATATAAGCGAAAAGGACAAAAATATGGATAGGTACAGCTCTGTAGCCGAGTCTGTGGCGATGTAACGGATGCAGTTCGCAATTCCGCACGCCAAGCTCGAAACACTTCTGCGGGCGATTTGAATGCAAACCGCCCTGCATTTGCCATCATAAAATAGCACAAGTGCCGGTTGTTCAGAAAGCAACGAGAAGCGACTGAACGCGAATTACCCGGGAAGTCACAAAAAGCAAAGATAATGCTGGCGTTGACTACGACGTCCTGTGAAGGACATGCAACTAGCTTATTAGTGGACTATACGACTGCGGGGATGGGAGGGTCAGGGGGCTTTGGGACTTAAATAAAACTGTGTTGGACATTGAGGCCGCGAGGGGAGAGTGAACCCAACTGGAAGATGAGACGGTTTTCCAATGTCTTGCGATCGCGTTCGTGAGATGTGCACGATTTGATCGCCGTGACCTGTATTATCGGCAACGTCACAGTGGTCGGAACTGTTGAAGTGTAGGGGTACCGGTTTCTGGGCATCACTGTTGATATCAGAGAGGTGTTGCCTAAATCTGTCCACCAGACGAAGACCTGTCTCTCCAACATATCTCATGTCACAACGTGTGCAGATGATCACATAGATAACGTTGCGACTCGTGCATGCGAAACCCTCCCGGATGTGAAAAGTAGTCTTAGGGAACGCCAGACTTGGGGTTTGAAGGATATGTGGACAGGTCTTACAACGAGATCGAAGACATGGCGCCTTGCCAGGATGAGACTTGTGAGGTTGGGGTAGAGTGTTATGGACCAACACATCCCTCAGGTTAAGATCCCGCCTATATGCCACCAGTGGGGCCTCTGAGAAAACATCGCGAGTGATACAATTTAAATGTTATAGTGTTCTTTGGTAATTTTGTGTTGCTGATTCCAAAACTGTAATCAGGTGTTTTCTATCAGCTCCTAGTTTTTGTGATAACTAAGAAAGACCTTGTTTGTAGGGTAATTGTTATGTGCAAGCTTAGAGTTAGGTGCCATCAGTGACATTTTGACTGTAATCTGCATTCATATTATATGTAATTTATGTGCATTTATTACCTTCAAATAAAACACCAACAATTTATTAAAATTTGATCACTAGCATTTTAAACATCTATAGTCTTCTTTTCGACGTCTTCCTGGAATGTGACATGCTCGGACAGTCACGCTAAAGGGTCCAACATCGTGTGGGCATCCCAAAGTTCTCTGGCATCTCATTTCCATTGTTTTTATATCATGGTGAAATCTTTTACCTTGCTCCCCAATAAAGTCGCCAAGATTCTCGGGAAAAACATGTAAATTATTATGGAAATATTGCAATGTTATGCTCATGATGCACCCGAGCTTACAAAAATTCGACATCATGTTTTCAATTAATTCAGAATAATTGGCTGCTTTAAAATTACCCAAACAGTTTTGCACAACTAAAACAAATGATAACCAGGCTGTGGACTCTGGTTTTGTTAACCGAATCAATACAATTTGGATCGTTTATTAACTTTTTAATTTGAGGTCCATCAAAAACCCCAGCTTTAAGTTTGCCTATGCTGAATTCCGGAATCTTTATGCATAAGTAATTAAAACAGGCCCCATCTTTGTTCAGTGTCTTCACAAATTGCTTCACCAAGCCAAGCTTTATATGTAATGGTGGCAGTATAACTCTTTTTTCAATCAACGAGAGGCTTGTTGACAATAATTTTCTCCAACTTTAAATTCATCCCTCAACGGCCACTGTTTCTTTGTCCAATGCGTATCTATTGCCCTGCTATTCCACAAACAAATAATGCATGGATATTTGGTGAATTCCCTTTGAGTGTCAAGCAAGAAGTACATCATGTTAAGATCTATTCAAACCATCCAGTTATGTTCTAATTACTTCTATTGTGCAAGAACTGTGCTTGTTGTAGCATACTCCCCCTTCACTGTAGTAGGATGGGCAATTGTAATTGAGCCATATGTGTTTCCATTATGTGGTAAATCACCTTTTAAACGTTTAATGAGACAGCGAGGAGTGACGAGGGGATCTGGCCGACGCTCAACGCTCAGAGGAAAGGCGAGACGGACATATAATCAGATTGCTACTGGTACTATTGGTGTTGGAACTCTTCGCTGGCTGCTGAGGATGGGGACGGAGCGCTTATGGGAATGCCCCGAATGCTGTGATGTCGATTCCTAAATCAATCAATCAATCACCTTTTAAACCTCCGTAAGAGCTGTTTCATTTTGTAAGGAACTAGATAGCAATAGACTTTCTCCAGAGCCTTATACATAAGATACTACAATAATATTAATTAAACACACGAATGTCTGCACCTCAAAAAACTAGGGCCGCTACTGACAAATAGATGTGGTATTTGAATTTAGCAAGCCTCATTTATACAAAACCATATGTAAAATGTTTAGTACGAAAAAAAATAATTAAAGAAACAAACATTGTAAAATGAACGCTTTAAACTTACACCAAACAGAAACAATTAATAATTCAACGTTATGGGACAGGCAGACACACGTACGCACGCACGCACGCACACACACACACACACACATACACACACACACACACACTCACACACAGCGGACTAAATGACTTCAAGACCAGTCCTTTTAGAGTGAGCAACGAAGAACTGGGAGGCTAATGAATCTGGCAAGTCATCCCCAGGACAGGTCCTCATCATGACCAACTCAACACAGTAATGAAAATGCCAGTCAGTGTGGGCCTCATAAGACCCAACCGAACCAGAAATGAACACAGGGGAAAATATAACCAGTCCTGTTTAGGGCCAACTCGGAAGAGAACAAAGAAAGGCAAGATAATCACAATTCACAAAATTAACACACAAAACGGACCTATAATATAACCGACGGTGTAGAAGCAGGCTGAACGAGACTGCTGTTTTTATTATTTACCCTAAAACTGAACCAAAAACACACACACACACACATACACACACACACACATACACATACACACACACATACACACATACACACACGCGCGCATGTATACACAGACACACGTACACATACAAACATACGTACGTACGTAGGTATGTACAGACAGACACACACACAATACACACGCAGACACACACAGACATACAGACACACACATACACACACACACACACACACATACATACATACATACATACATACATACATACATACATACATACATACATACATACACGAATACATGCATACATGCATACACGCAAACACGTTTATTATCCATACACGCATACATGCATACACGCATACACGCATACAGGTATAAATGCACACACGCATACATGTATACACGCACACACGCATACATGTATACACGCATACACGCATACACGCAAACAGGTGTACACGCATACACGCATACATTTAAGAACTGTTTAGCCAGAAAAGCAATTACACAGGCCTAGCTCATCAGCAAACTAATTTTAGCCACTTGTCTAAGCACCTGGCCAGAGATCCACTTAAACTTCTGACCGAGCCATTCGGTATAACAGTCTCATTTATCAGGGTTCTTGTTCTTGCTGGACCCCCAGGCATTTAAATAGTCATCTATATCACTCCGCGTGCCAGCTTTCGGAATGTTGCTTAGCAACTAAATAGTCCCGTTCGTGATGGAAATATTTTATCAGCATCTTTACGGTGACATAGCGATCATGGCTTTCTCTTTTACCTCAAGATTGGTCTTGGGTTGGGTAGCTGGTTGCTTGATTACTATTTCTCAGGAAGAAAGTGAGTGTTATTTGTAAGCCAGTCATGTGGCAAAGTGGTTACGAACGTAATTCATAATCTCGCATACCGAGTTTGAAACACAGCTGAGATATAAAAGCAGAGCGCCTTTCGTTGGATTTCATACAATGGTATAAGTGCCCGTCGGAAAGACGTCAGTGGTAAACTACTGAACGTAAACTGCAATGTCTGCTAATGAATATGCAACCAACCAACCAACTAACCAAACAAACAACCAACCAACCAACCAACCAACCAACCAAATAACTACCTAACTAACTAACTAACTAACTAACTAACTAACTAACTAACTAACTAACTAACTAACTAACTAACTAACTAACTAACTAACTAACTAACTAACTAACTAACTAACTAACTAACTAACTAACTAACTAACTAACTAACTAACAAACAAACAAACAAAGTAACTACATAACTAACTAACTAACTAACTAACTAACTAACTAACTGACGTACTGACTGCCTAACTGACTGACTGACGTAGTAACTAACTAACTAACTAACTAACTAACTAACTAACTAACTAACAAACAAACAAACAAAGTAACTACATAACTAACTAACTAACTAACTAACTAACTAACTAACTGACGTACTGACGTACTGACTGACTAACTGACTGACTGACGTAGTAACTAACTAACTAACCAATTAACTAACTAACTAACTAACTAACTAATTCACTAACTAACTAACTAACTAACTAACTAACTAACTAACTAACTAACTAACTAACTAACTAACTAACTAACTAATTCACTAACTAACTAACTAACTAACTAACTAACTAATTCACTAAATAACTAACTAACTAACTAACTAACGCGTACAAAAAAAAAAAAACTAACTAACTAACGAATGATTGCACAAATGACTGCCCGATATACGTCGTACATCTCGAAAGGTGCATACTGTAGAATTATATATCATATTAAACGAATGAAGGAATTATATATCATATTACAAAACACTGATCAGACCAGTTGTGCTGTATGGCTCTGAAACCTGGAGTACAACGAAAGGAGACGAAGCCTTGTTACAAACCTTTGAGAACAAAATTTTAAGACGCATCTTTGGACCCATTAGGGATACACGAAGTGGAGAGTGGAAAAGAAGAAGTAACAAAGACATTTATGATCTGTTTAAGTCCCCGCTAATCACTGGTATCATGAAGGCTAATAGACTACAATGGCTGGGGCATATAGAAAGAATGGAAGATAATAGGGAAACAAAACTCGCTTACACTCAGGAAATAAATGACCGTAGACCCCGAGGTAGACCAAGAAGGCGGTGGAGAGATAATACATGTACAGACCTACAAGCACTTGGAATCAACGACTGGCAAGAGAAGGTCCACCAGAGAGGCGAATGGAGACGGATTGTATCTGCAGCAAAGAACCTCAATGGCTCGGAACGCTGAAGAAGAAGAAGATTACAGGAATGAATGAATTGTATATTATTTTAATGAAAGAATGAATTATATATCTTATTAAATGAATGAACGAATTATATATTTTATTGAATGAATGAATGAATTATATATAATTTTAAATGAATGAATGAATTATATGTCATTTTAAATGAATGAATGAATTATATATCATTTTAAATGAATGAATGAACGAATTATATATCATTTTAAATGAATGAATGAATTATATATCTTATTAAATGAATGAATAAATTATATATCTTATTGAATGAATGAATGAATTACATATAATTTTACAAGAATGAATGAATTATATATCATTTTAAATGAATAAATGAATTATATATCATTTTAAATTAATGAATGAATTATATATCATTTTAAATGAATGAATGAATTATATGTTAGCTAGTGGTCAGCATGGGAGGAAAGGATAAGATCGCTAGTGTGTTGATGGCGGGGAAACATCTCCACCCGTACACCGAACATCTGGACTAGAATGTTGACTGTTCGTCATTGACTTGTGGACGGGAATTACAAGACCTCTGAAGCCGAATTGGTTTTCCTGATAGCGGCTGGCTCTGGTAATAGAGAAAGCTAATCCGCATGCAAACATCAGTCCAGTGCAATCCCCAATTGTAGTAACTAAAACAAGAAGCGTAAAGCGTCAATGGACTACGCCCGAGTTCAAAGCGAATGAACAACCAACAAAAATGTTGGATACAATACTCAACAAACATACTTTCTGATACTCTTCTAATGTGACGCAATGTTTTTTCCCCCTTTTTAAAGTTGCATATCCCTTACAGGACGTTGCAGTCAACACCAGCATCTTTCAGCTGCTGTTGATGTACTAGGCAAGTTTTACGTTCAGTAGTTTGCCATTGCTTTCTCAACGACCAGCTCACATTCCCCCGTAAGTTACCAGCGCGGCGCGATCCGCTGTCGAATCTCGCACAGTTGTTTTCCCCACGTGGATATACAGGATTACGAACAATGTAGCTAACTCCTTCGCCTGGGACGTCATGTAAAGGATATGCGACTAACTAGTGCCATTTGCCCAATGCGCCTTTGGGCCAGTACAATAGTCTCTTACTGATATATTTTATTTGGCGGTAGTTGAAACAAGGCCACTTCGTTTTGATCTCACACAAATACCAGATGCATACAACGTAGAAGTGAAGAATCGTTTTGGGGTCTTGATGTCTGTACAAGAGTAAATGACACCCGATGAACTGGCAGTACAAACTAGTGATATCTTGATACCAGCAGCCAAAGATTTAATTCCCACCAGGACTAAGCAACATAAACCATGGATTACACCATGCACGTTATAATTAATAAAACAGTGAAGGGAACTGAAAAAGAAAAGTGAAACCGATAACAGTAGGGTGAAGTGTACATCTTTAACACGAGAAATAAGAAAAAAAAACGATATATACAAGATTGTTGTAAAAAAATAGAGGAATATCATAAGAATGGAAGAGATTACGAAATGTTCAAAGAAATGAAGTTATTGACAAGAAATGTTCAACCTCAATTAAATGTTATCTGTGACAAGTTGGGAAATACCTTAACAGAATCTAGACAAATTCTAGAAAAATAGCAGGAATACTGCAGTGGAATGTATGATATGAATGAATGTGAGGATATGAATGATATACATAAACCAATGGCAGCAGAGACAGAATCTGAACCCTCATTAGATGAAATTGCATGGGCAATAAACGATCCTGAAGAATGGTAAATCACCAGGATGTGATGAGATACAAGCTGAACTAATTAAAGCGGAAGGAGGAGGAAGCATACAAATCTATCACTCATTATGTAAAAAAGATATAGATATATGGTGTATGGCCAAAAGATTGGAAGAGAACTATCTTCATTCCAATACCAAAAATGGCAACCTGAAATTATGCAACAACTATAGAATTGTTGTCCTGATCAGTCATGCAAGTAAAATTCTACTAAAATCATAATGGGTAGACTTCGTAAGAAAATCGAAGGAGAGATTAATGTGGCTCAAGTTGGATTTAGACAAGGAAGAGGAACAAGAGATCACATACTCAACATGCGTTTAATAATAGAGAAGTGCAGAGAATTTAATGTAAACTTATTCTCATGTTTTGTGGGTTATTCACAGACATTTGACTGTGTACAAAATCAGACACTTTGGGAAATCATTAGGAATATGGGCTTTCCATCAAATGTTGTACAACTCATAAAAATGTTCTATCTAGACCAACAAGCATCATCGTCATCATCAAGTGCCCTGCTAGCTGGCGTAGGTGTTCATGGCTCTCCACAGATCTCGGTCTTTGGTGTTCTGGATCAACTCTGCTGCTGATATTCCTCCATGCCACCGTCTCAGTCCATCCAGCATCATTTCTCTTGGTCTGTCTCTACTTCTCTTCCCCTCGATCTTTCCAGTTGTCACGATGTTCTCCAATGCCTCTCTTCTTATCACATGACCGAAGAAATAGGTTTGTCTCTTTCTTATTGTTGTATATAATGTTCTAGTTTCATTATCCTGTTTCAGGCAGTCGTTGTTAGTTACTCTAGCAGTCCAAGGAATTCGCAACATTCCTCTCAGGAACCACATCTCTGTTGCTTCTAATTTCTTCTTAATATGTTCATTTACATTCCAAGATTCACTGCCATACAGCAAAACTGGTTCTACATGGCATTTCAGCACTCTCTTTCTTACATTCAGTGATAGTGACTTATTGCATAAGATACTCTTCATTTTTTGAAATGCAGCTTTTGCTTGACTAACAAGCAGCGGTTAGAATTGATGGCGAGACATCAGATTGGTTTGACATCAAGCAAGGAGTCAGGATTGTGTGCTGTCACCCTATTCGTTTAACCTGTACATCGAAAATATAATGAGAAACGTCAGAGATGATATAAACAGGGAGCAATTTGATGCCCTAAGTATCGGTGGTCATGAAATACCAGAGATTCGATATGCTGATGAAACATTATTACTATCCACATCACAGAATGGTACAGAAAACTTAATAACGTCAATCCAAAGAAATAGTGAAAATCACAGCTTATATCTTAATATAGCAAAACCAAAGGTAATGCATACAGATAAAACTACTATGGAGAAAGAAATATATGTTAATGAGGAAAGATTGGAGGTGGTGGAAAATTTCGAATATCTTGGGTCATTGATTACCAACGATGGTGACACAATGAAAGAAATTAAACGGCGACTATCAATTGCTCTTCAAAGACTAAAACAACTGAATAAATTATGGAGTGGGACAGATAGAACTACACAAATTAGATGTTTAAGAGCATGCATCTTTCCCATTGCAACGTACGCCAGTGAGACCTGGACACTTACTAAACAAGCTTAACAGCGCGTAAATGCCTTTGAATATAAATGTTATAGACGGTTCTCAGATTATCTTGGGTAAAGAAAAGAACAAATGCATCTATACTTCAAGAGTTAAATATTGAAGAAGAATGGCTAGTAAAGACGATAAAACAAAGAAAATTGAAATATTCTGGTCACTTGAAACGCCATGACAGTTTGGAGAGAACAATAATGGAGGGGCATATGCCTGGGAAGAGAGGAAGAGGAAAGCCAAAGAGAAGATGGGTGCAGGATGTGGCGGATGATCATCAGATGGGTGTATCGGACGCGGGTCATCTTGCTTGTGATTGAGAAGTTTCCCGGAAGGTTGTTATGGGAGCGAGGTTCTGCAAAGGACATGCTACTGAATGACTGAATGAGTTGAAACATAAGCCACACTGGGAACCAAGTCTGCGGATAGACCAACGAACGAGGAGCTCCCCTAACTCTGCAACGTTTGCGTCCCATATCTAGTCTAACCGGTAGTAGTGGTCGAAAGTGTCTTTTACCATTACTGCTCATACATAGTTACTGATCTTACTGACAATCAGCTAAAACATAATATTGTAAAATGGGGTTCTGTTGAGTGTATTGGATTATCTTGTTTTACTATCTTTTTTTTTTTTT
>OY992882.1:117242261-117399761 GCA_963921405.1 Cepaea hortensis | reverse complement strand
GTGGAATGTCATCACAGACCCTCACAATCTAATAACATAATTCTATATCACGTTTCTAAAATGAACGCTTTATTGGAATCATACTCGCGGATTTCATGAAAGTCGTGTCCAGTTCACCAGGATGCAGACTTGTAACATATATATATATATATATATATATATATATATATATATATATATATATATATATATATATATATATATATATATATATATGTTGATACAGTGTTTTTGTGCAGTTGTATCGGTGTGTGTTTGTTGTTCCTATGCTGATGAATTCTTTGGCTGCAACGTCAATTATGTTACTTGCGATCGTTGTCTAGTAAAGCTTACCGTTTAGATATCTTTTTTCTTGTGTGTGTGTGGGTGATTAATGAATTGTAAAATGAGCGTGACACGGCAGGCGACAATAATGATTTTAGAAACAAAGAAGAAAACAGATGAACAGCGAGCAGCTTTCGTGTACTCACTCTCACTCAGAACCAGAGCTCAAAGGACAGTACTAATGATGGATGTAGCATCACTGACATACTTCAGACCCTCTCCAGGGAGTTAACGCTGTCCGCGTGAGTTTGAGTTTACATCACGCACAGTTGTCGTGGGATGTAGATGCTTTTAGCAGCCAGACATACAAGTATGTCTCTCAGGAGTCCAGGCAACACTGGAGCTAGCACGCTGTCTGCCGACCCTGTGGTCGTGTTTTCAAATCCCCTCTTGAATGGGGATGAGGGTGTTGTGAGTGTGTGTGTGTGTGGGGGGGGTGGGTGGGGGGGGGGTGGGAGAGATTTTCTGTTGGATACAAACTTCGACCCGGACCAAGAACGATAGAAAGCTTCCGATCGTCAGAAGCGTTCCCTATTCCCCGAATGTTTCCATCCTTTACTTTCATGACTTTCTGAGGACGGGCCCATCCCCGGTCATGACGCCGGGTGTCTTTCTCCTGTAGTATATTCGTACCCTGTTTCGAGACGTTTGATTCGTTGCCCAGATGTCCCACGCATGCGCAAGGTGTCTGCTCCCAAGATATCCTGTAATTGGAGAGGAGAACATGGTGCTCCCCTCCCCCTCCTCACCATATTTTCAGAACGCCATTCCCCCCTTTCGTATTTCCTACATAAAAATTCTGCCCCGCCCTTACACAGTATACGCAATATTGGAAGCTAAATTTAATAGCACATACTAAAACAAGTTTAGACATCCACATAAAACATGATTTGTGGTTCTACTTACTTTATAAATTGAATTTTAGAAGGGTGAGACGTACAGAACAGAACAGTATGAAGGGAAAAACAATATCAAGTAATCAGTTCTTGTATTAACGCGATCTTGAAATAATCTTAATTCCCCCTGGAAACCCTAAAATTCCCCCCGGGGGTGACCAGCCGAAAGCATCGCACAGAGCACGAACTCAGTAGCTCCAGCGACGACCCCCAGGAATCTGCCTCGCGCTCCAAAGGCTTTGAGTTCCATTCCGGACTACAACATTTGGTTCACGAGTGCAGCTTTCTCGGAGACTCCTGGGGATCTTCGCAGGAGCTACGGAGTTCGTGCTTATTGCGACGTTTTCGACAGACCGCTCTGCAGAAAGAAACCGAACCCGGTACAATGAAGTCGATCCTTTTTCCTTTTAAACCGCCCTTCTTTTCTTGACCATGGAGCCAAAATATTAACAGTTTGTGATATTTTCAGTTGGTTCATTGTTGATTGTTAATTTATTTGGACATAATTTAGACCGTCGAAATTAATTTTGTTTTTATGTAAAAAAATTTTTTTTAAAGAACAAATAAAGTGTTAAATTTTTACTATGTCTCTTGACACTCTTGTGGCGAAGGGCAAACGCAATTCGCAGACTCACATACCACGTTCTATACACAGCTGGGGGAGATTTGGAAGCAGACCTATTGCGTAGGTTTTCATATAAGGGTATGAGTACCGGTTGTTCAGAAAGCCATTGAAAACAACTAAACGTAAATCTGCGAGGAAATCACTGTCAAGGTCTCACACCCGAGGTTGCGACGCGTTGTCTGTACCAACGCCAGACAACATAACAACACGCAACCCTGAGTAATGTGAAACACGGCAGAGAGAACGCGGCGTCGTTACCGACGCCCGGATAGGTAGCCACGCACAGCAATTGAGTTCACCCCGTGAACCGTGCAGGGGACACCAGCTGACGTGTGCGTGTAAGCGTGTAGGAACTGGCAGACGGGCTGAGATCGTTGAAGGGACAGGTCGCAAGGGAATGTGAGTCGAGTTTGAATCTGCCTTGAGAGCTAGCCTGTACGACAGTGGGAGACTGAGTCGAATGCTTGTATAAGTTTAACTGTAAGTGAGATGTTTATTGCTTGCATGTATTATTATGTATTGTAGTGATCTTGTTCATGTTGAAATGATTGCTATAGATTGTCAGTGCGCAATGTTTGTGCGATAATTAATGCAACGCGTCAATAAAGCGTGTGAATAATACTTTCGGATATTCACTTCGTGTGATTTGATAGTTTGATATTACTTCACACTTGCCAGAAAACGAGCTACTAGTCTTGTGTTATGCAAGACTCTGACAAGTGCGAATGTGGTGGCTTTCGTCCGGGTTTTGAATCAAATGCGAACGTATAAATTTTTTTTTGTCCGAGTTTGAAGCGAATGTGAACATGCCGATAGAAGTGCGCAAGTCATAGATTAAGGTAAAGTAACGAATTAATAGAGTTGATTTAATTAAATTATAAGTGTGAAGATATTATTTGAAGCCAACCGAGGCGTCTTCAGACTTAGCACTAAATTCAACAAATTTTGTACCTAAAATCCAAAATGGCGGCCGTGCCCTTGAATGTCATTGAGTAGAGGTAGTGTGAGCGTGAAAGTGGTTGAAAGTGGTAACGACTAACAATAATACTTGACAGCATACAAACCTTTACAGACTTTAGTGACATTACACACACCATACATTTACAAACTTTCTAAATTTCGTTTAGTTTAAAAAGTACAGGGTTTTTGTGACAACTTTACCTGAGTCTGATGAACTTCAAAAATTTTTTGTGCGTCAACCCGAAAGACGTTCCAGTGTGATTTCGAGCACCACTGAACAGCACAGTACCCAAGGATTACTTGAGTATAAAATTTTTTTCCAGCTTTCTTTATACTTTCGTTAGTCTGGCTTTAGACATTAACTGTGCTATAAATATTTGTAACTTACTAACATCATAAGTAATTTTGTTTATATTTATTCCATCATACCTATTGTTCATCATGTCTTCTTTAAACGATTGCATTGAAATGGGTTTAAAAATGAATATGTCTGGTGAGGGATTGAGAGCATTGAGTGAAAGTAAATATGCAGAATATTGTTTGAAACAAGAGCAAATTAGTGAGAGGGATGAGAGAGCAGCCGAAAAGGCTCTGAAAAGTAAAGAGGCAGAATCAGAAGCTGCTCTAAAGCTTCAATATGCACAAGCAGAAGCTGCTTTAAAGCTTCAACAAGCACAATCAGATGCTGCTCTAAAGCTTCAACAAGCACAGTCAGAAGCTGCAGTGAGGCAAGCTGAGATCTTAGCACAAAGTAAGAAAGAAGAGCAAGAAACACAAATGAAAATTGAACAACTTAAAGCTGAATGTTCTAAAGAGAAAGTGAATAGAGAAACAGACAAAGATCAACCTCATAAGAAGTACCAAGGTCTGATCAAAAGTTACAACACAGGTGATTGCATAGCAGCATTCACCCAAAATTTTGAATTTGTTATGGATCATTACAAAATCCCAAAACCTGAATGGGGGATAGTATATGTAAGAAGTCTTTCTGGGGAACCTCTTAAAGTCATAGAGTCTATCCCAAATGACCTGAAAGAAGATTATCTTTACATTAAAGCAAAAATTATGTCACATTTTTTGCTAGATGAATCAGGTTATAGAGAACAGTTTAGGAAGTTGTCTCCTAAGCCAACACACACGTTCTCTGATTACATCTCAGAAATTCAAAATATTTTTTCTAAATGGCTGTCAGCAGCTAAAGTAAATGGAAGTTATGATAAATTGGTTGACCTTATGTTGAGAGATAAGATTATTGCATCTCTCCCAGCTCCCTTTTCTAAATTTTTGTTGGAATGTCAGTGTGAAAGTGTTCAACAGATTGAAAGGCGTGGCTCTGGTTATTTTGCAGCCAATAAGCATTGTTTCTCTAGTGGTCTGACCAGCACAGACTTTGTAGCAGCAGCTACATATGGCAAATATCAGGCAGGGTCAAATAGCAAACAAAGACCTTATAGGCAAACTGCAGAGAAATTATATCAGTGTAAATATTGCAACTATGCACACAATGAGCATGATATGTGCGACCAACATCCTGGGTACACTGTTTACTTGCATAATTACATTTCTAAGCAAGAGAAAGAGAGGAAGAACTACAAACGTCTCACAAAATGCTTCCTTTGTAAAGCTTATGGCCATTGGCGCCACTCTTGTAAAGGCAAGCAAATGATTGCAAAGACTAATTCAGCCATGAGTGATAGCTCTTCCTCAGATGAAGAAAGTGTGAAACATCATTTTGTAAATGCAGCACATGCCATTGAGGTGGTTCACCTTAATAGAGGTACCATCTGTAATTCTTTTCACGAGGATGGCAGTTTAACATGCGGCCATTCTATACCTATTACCAGTGAAGAGGCCAATTCTGTAGTAAACTCCAAAGGTAGACTGAACATCCACCAGGGGTATGTTAATGGTAAACCTGCCACAGTTTTACGTGATAGCGGAAGTACTCTCATTGGGGTAAAGAGAGATTATATTTTACCAACACAATATAGTGGTAAATATGTCACATGCAGGACATTCTCAGGGAACATAGAGAAATATCCACTTGCATGGGCATATATAACTACACCATTCCTTACAGGAAAGGTGAAATGCGCAGCATTAACCAATCCTTGCTGTGATATTATCATTGGAAACCTTCCTGAAGTGAATGACATACCACATGACATCAATACATCATCTGTCAGTTGTAATATTGATACTACCACTTCACCTTCATCACCAATCACCATTCATGATGTATTACCACCTGTAATTGAATGTACAAATACCAACCTGGCTATGCCAGAACATACATGTAATTGTGTGAATGTAACATCAATGTGTGATGAGAATGATCGTTGCGATATTACAAATTGTCACCGACCGTTAGGGTGTTTCTATTGAAATAGACAGAAATCCCTATCCAAGAGTTTGCCGACAGTCTCTAGAAATTATGGCTCGTTACAAGAATGTCTAAAGGGATGGTCCCGATAGAAGAGACTGGGATTCACTTGGTAGACAAAGGCAGAAGGTGAAGAACACTCGTGTATGTAGGAAGCCCTAACACGAATGCCTAGTTTATCTGTCGGTGATCCTTCGTCAATTGATGGAGCCCCCTGTTTTAAATACTTTCACGCACTCACGCGCACACCTTGCGTTCAAAATGATCACGAGTGGAGTACGTTGGTGAAAGTATAAAACAATAATACTCTTTAATAATAAAAGAGAAAATGAAAATTGTGGTTCAACTGGTGAACTATGATAGTTACATTTATGTTACAGGTACAAAAATAAAATAGTTTTCTGATGCTTAGACAGATAGCATGTCATCATTCACACCATCCAGACAGTGATACACTCAGAACACATGTAGACACAGAGTCACCTGAGATAATCTGATCTCTGTTAGGAATAGTGCTGGCTTTCGGTTGTATTATGTCTTGGAGTCGACCCTGGCATTCGACAGGTGTACGATGCTCCTCCGGATTCCAGGTTCCGTCTCCACTAGTTGGTGGCTCAAAGTTTCGGTAACCGGACCGGTTAGGTGTCAGCAGTATCAGCAGCGAGGCTCCTTAAATCAAAGAAACAGTTGCAGACTCCTTAGTGTCTTGGCAATAACAATGTGTCTGAGTGTTGGTGTTGTGTGTCTGTTGTGTATGTGTCAGATGCAGAACAGGAATAAAACAATTCCTCTCTGCTATTCTGTATCAAAAGCAAAGGCCAATAGTTCTTATCAGCTTGGCTATACCTTGTATGACATGATGATACAAGGTGAAAAAGGGTCCAGAAGTGGACACATTCTAAGACCACATGGTCCATTGGAATAGAACATGTAGACAAATCTTTGTTTGAAAAAAACATTACAAAATGTACATGGTTGTAAAACTTGAAGTGACTCATATGCAATAATTACTGGTGTATTCCTTAACACCATGGTGAGGAAGTCCTGGGCAGCCAGGAGGTTTCCCTAGATAGCCAAGGAAAGGCCAACACTAATTCAACCTAATCCCACATCAGTTATTAGGCATAAAGCAATCCAGTGTCGCCATGAAGTCGTGAGGTATACCCCACAGAATATACGAGCTAAAAGATAAGAAGAAGGCCAGCAGGCAAGCAAGGGGGCTGAGATATTCCAGGCATTGGGCTTTAGGATGCCTCAGTTATCCCTTGTTGAGTTATTTACTCCCCAAATTCTGATTCCTCACCACATGGTATTTGCTTTGAACTTATGACCGTCAGTGTCGGGTAGTTCGGCATGGCGATGAATCAGGGGTAAGCACATTTATGTTTGAATATAAATCGCCTAGTAATATTGCTGGCATGTGAGAATCATGATCCACATGCCTCTTCCACTTCTGCCCACATGGCAAAATCATATCATATTTTCAACAAAATATACACGTAAATACATTCACAAAATGCATATGAAAATAATCAGTAAGGTTTATACATTATATATATATATATATTTTTATCTATCAATATATCTATATATATATCTAGGCCCCACATGTTTTCTCTCAATATCTCCCATTTCAAATCCCATGTTTCATAAATATATATGATCGGGAAAGTTTGTGTTTTCCCAATATCAGAATCTAAATGTGTACACACTTCTTACTATAATCATAATTATTATGTTACTACACTCACCCCCAGTCTTATTGCAGCACTTAAGATAGGTTTTGGTATAATCTACCAAGGATGCAATTGGATATGGCAGCTCACTTCATATAAGGTCTGCTTAGCACAGCAGCTATGGTCGTTGTGTACCGGACGGAAGTTGTTTGTCACAATTTCCGGTGCAGCCGTACTAATAGCATATCGCTGTTTTCGTTGCTAGGGAGTGACGGACCTATATCCCCAGTCATTAGACTTGATATTAATAAGGGTTGAAGACAGGGGATTTCCCTTGTGACATCATTTGAATAGATGACGTGAAAATACACGCTGTCCCCAATGCACTGTGTAGTTTTAGTGCAGAAAATGTCTGTGTAGTCATTCTGACGTCATTATTAGTAATTTAGCTGCGTACTGAATCCAGAATGTAAATTATGAATTCCCCTAACGTAGTAGTGGTGGTGTTTGCATAGTGATCTAGACTCATCCCGTCACATATGCCGTCCCTAGAGAAAAGTACGGCTCAGCGAACTTTTAGGGTGGATGAGCCTAGATCGACTATGCATTCTCACCAGATTATATCTGAACCAATTGTTCCCCTCTAGAGAAGGATCTATTAGACTTCTTTCGACTCCGGGGCTGGCTTGGTACTTTGGTATGACCTGGCATTTCTCCAGATAAGTTTAGTGAGGATCCAGTCAGAGGTTGGTATGGAAAGCTAAGAGGTTCTTCCCTCCTCCCTACTTTCTGAACAACATTTAGGGCTACCAGATGTACTGGTCGTTCTTTTGCTCTGTCATAATATTTGCGGAGCAATTTAATGTGGTAGATTTTCATCTTACCTTTCATGAAGATTTTATATTTGGTGTTGGACACTTTCTCCATTATGGGGAATGGTCCTTGCCACTCAGTCTCCTTATTAGTCCCACTAGATCTTAAGAGTAACACTTTGTCCCCTACCGCTAGCGAACGTTTTGAGGAAAAACATTTCCCTCTCTGGAGAGTCTTCCTATCACTAGGAAGTTGGTTACAGCCAGGTGTTAGAGTTGGGACTTGGGTCAGTGCACTCCCTACTATCATGGGAGTGGATGGTTCCCCTAAATAGACATATTTACTTCCCAGTATCATGTCATAGATAGGATCAGTCATCACTGCTGCCGATATAGTTCCCTTTACAAATCTAGAGTTAACTAACACTTGGGCTATTGGTAAAGTTAGGGTAGGCGAACTTCTTGTCGCACCCATAACTTCAACCATGTTTTGCGTCAACTGACCAGGTTTTACTAAGTGTGATGCTATTATGGCATCATACGTTAAACCCGTATCATGCAGACACTCGACCACCTGTCCATTGACATTGATCTTCTCTACCACTCGATGTCCTCTCATTTCGGGAGGCGGTGGTAGTGTAGTGGTTTTCTTCCCTATCGAGAAGCAAGCCGCAATCTGGGGTTTTGCTCTGCGCTTGCAGTCTGCCGTACTGTGGGAATTATTATGACAATTCGTGCAGTATGGTTTTCTAGCCCCAGATGTGGTTTGTTTTTTGTTATGCTGCTGCTGAGGTTGCCTCTGGTCTGCTGGTATATTGCTAAGGGTTTGTCCCTGATTGTTTGGAGGTGGGTTCTGTTGAGGTTGGGGAGGTTGCGTTGGGACCGAGTCCCCATGGGCAGTCAAATATCTTTCAGCCAAGACTATCATTTCCCCCAGTGTTTGTGCCCCTTGTTCAATGATGAAAGTTTCCATTGGCTTCGACATACAGTTCCTCAGCTGCTCACACAAAACCATCTCCCGCAAGCCCGCATAGGAGTGTTCATACTCTCCCAATGTCTCCCATTTACAGAGATAACTCTGCAGACGAGCGGACAATTGTGAGAATGACTCACCCTTCAGACGTCTTGCGGTTCGGAATTTCCGCTGATAAGCAGCTGAGGTTAACTCATATCTCTTCAATAAAGCCGATTTCAAACTTTCATAAGAATGTTCATGGCCTGGAGGTAGTCCCTGAAAGACTACATACGCTTGTCCCCTCAGTGCCTGAGAAAGCTTCAAGTTCCAGTGTTCCCTAGCCAACCCAAATGACTCAGCTAATTTCTCAAATTTCTGAAGGTAACTATCCAATTGTTCCTGAGTTTCCTCGAACGGCATCAAAGGAAAACTCATAGGACCCACATGAGAAGTCGAATGTAGCTGGGTTTCAATGATGGGTGCCGGAGAGCTGGCGTTAGAACAGGTTGCTGATAGAGCTTGGTTTTCTAGCTCTTTCATCCTAAACTCATGCTGTCGGATTTTTTCGTTTTCCTGTAACTGCCTAAGTTCTTTCTCAGCCTCGGCCTCGATTTTCTTAAGCTCTGTCTCTGCTTCCAGTTTCTTAAGCTCGAGTTCATGCCTACGTATTTTATCTTCCCTGTCTTCTTTCCTTAACTCCCTCTCCATATCATGGACATATTTGGCTGCTTCGGGCTCCGATAACCCCATAGCTACCGCTGCTGCGTGCAAATCTGCTGATGAACTCATGACTGAGTTTTGACTGAGAGGGTGAGTGATCAGTGGACTACAATTTCTATATCAATATTATACTACTTCCCAATTCAAGTTATACTAATACAATTGCAATAATTTACAAATCTTATTAGTACATACACAAAAATGGTTAGTACAAACAATGATACAAACACACTTTCACTCTCTCAATCGAATGGAAACAACTAATTACAGAGTTTCCTAAACTACTCTACCCTTTACTGAGATGAGAAAAAATTTTTTTTATTTTTTTTTTTTTTTTTTTTACCAAGTAACACAATTTATTAGAAATATTTCTAATTAGCTGGGTAGATCCCGGACCGAGACCACAGTTTGTCACCGACCGTTAGGGTGTTTCTATTGAAATAGACAGAAATCCCTATCCAAGAGTTTGCCGACAGTCTCTAGAAATTATGGCTCGTTACAAGAATGTCTAAAGGGATGGTCCCGATAGAAGAGACTGGGATTCACTTGGTAGACAAAGGCAGAAGGTGAAGAACACTCGTGTATGTAGGAAGCCCTAACACGAATGCCTAGTTTATCTGTCGGTGATCCTTCGTCAATTGATGGAGCCCCCTGTTTTAAATACTTTCACGCACTCACGCGCACACCTTGCGTTCAAAATGATCACGAGTGGAGTACGTTGGTGAAAGTATAAAACAATAATACTCTTTAATAATAAAAGAGAAAATGAAAATTGTGGTTCAACTGGTGAACTATGATAGTTACCTTTATGTTACAGGTACAAAAATAAAATAGTTTTCTGATGCTTAGACAGATAGCATGTCATCATTCACACCATCCAGACAGTGATACACTCAGAACACATGTAGACACAGAGTCACCTGAGATAATCTGATCTCTGTTAGGAATAGTGCTGGCTTTCGGTTGTATTATGTCTTGGAGTCGACCCTGGCATTCGACAGGTGTACGATGCTCCTCCGGATTCCAGGTTCCGTCTCCACTAGTTGGTGGCTCAAAGTTTCGGTAACCGGACCGGTTAGGTGTCAGCAGTATCAGCAGCGAGGCTCCTTAAATCAAAGAAACAGTTGCAGACTCCTTAGTGTCTTGGCAATAACAATGTGTCTGAGTGTTGGTGTTGTGTGTCTGTTGTGTATGTGTCAGATGCAGAACAGGAATAAAACAATTCCTCTCTGCTATTCTGTATCAAAAGCAAAGGCCAATAGTTCTTATCAGCTTGGCTATACCTTGTATGACATGATGATACAAGGTGAAAAAGGGTCCAGAAGTGGACACATTCTAAGACCACATGGTCCATTGGAATAGAACATGTAGACAAATCTTTGTTTGAAAAAAACATTACAAAATGTACATGGTTGTAAAACTTGAAGTGACTCATATGCAATAATTACTGGTGTATTCCTTAACACCATGGTGAGGAAGTCCTGGGCAGCCAGGAGGTTTCCCTAGATAGCCAAGGAAAGGCCAACACTAATTCAACCTAATCCCACATCAGTTATTAGGCATAAAGCAATCCAGTGTCGCCATGAAGTCGTGAGGTATACCCCACAGAATATACGAGCTAAAAGATAAGAAGAAGGCCAGCAGGCAAGCAAGGGGGCTGAGATATTCCAGGCATTGGGCTTTAGGATGCCTCAGTTATCCCTTGTTGAGTTATTTACTCCCCAAATTCTGATTCCTCACCACATGGTATTTGCTTTGAACTTATGACCGTCAGTGTCGGGTAGTTCGGCATGGCGATGAATCAGGGGTAAGCACATTTATGTTTGAATATAAATCGCCTAGTAATATTGCTGGCATGTGAGAATCATGATCCACATGCCTCTTCCACTTCTGCCCACATGGCAAAATCATATCATATTTTCAACAAAATATACACGTAAATACATTCACAAAATGCATATGAAAATAATCAGTAAGGTTTATACATTATATATATATATATATTTTTATCTATCAATATATCTATATATATATCTAGGCCCCACATGTTTTCTCTCAATATCTCCCATTTCAAATCCCATGTTTCATAAATATATATGATCGGGAAAGTTTGTGTTTTCCCAATATCAGAATCTAAATGTGTACACACTTCTTACTATAATCATAATTATTATGTTACTACACTCACCCCCAGTCTTATTGCAGCACTTAAGATAGGTTTTGGTATAATCTACCAAGGATGCAATTGGATATGGCAGCTCACTTCATATAAGGTCTGCTTAGCACAGCAGCTATGGTCGTTGTGTACCGGACGGAAGTTGTTTGTCACAATTTCCGGTGCAGCCGTACTAATAGCATATCGCTGTTTTCGTTGCTAGGGAGTGACGGACCTATATCCCCAGTCATTAGACTTGATATTAATAAGGGTTGAAGACAGGGGATTTCCCTTGTGACATCATTTGAATAGATGACGTGAAAATACACGCTGTCCCCAATGCACTGTGTAGTTTTAGTGCAGAAAATGTCTGTGTAGTCATTCTGACGTCATTATTAGTAATTTAGCTGCGTACTGAATCCAGAATGTAAATTATGAATTCCCCTAACGTAGTAGTGGTGGTGTTTGCATAGTGATCTAGACTCATCCCGTCACACAAATGCAGTAAGCATATCTACTGCCCAAATGCAATATCGAATCAATCAAACAGAGGCTTTACAACAAATAAGTCCAGTTGTGACATCTCCTGAAACAACCAGGGAGAAGTTTATAACAGCCCAGAAAGCCGATCGATCTTTGCAGAAGTATTTTAAACTTATAGGCCAAAAGCCACGAGTAGCAAAGAATGCTAAATGGTATTTTGCTCTGAAAAACGGAATTCTGACACGGTACTATACCAAAGGTTCTAGCACTACAGAACAAACGGTGCTACCTGCAGAAAACCGCAATCAAGCATTAAAGCTAGCACATGACATACCCTTCGCAGGGCATATAGCTTATGCTAAAACAAGAGCAAGATTACTTACTCAATTCTATTGGCCTAAGTTTCGCAGTGATACCAAACGGTATTGCAGAAGTTGTGACATCTGCCATAAGCTTGTGAAACAGAAGAAACACTCGCAAGCTGAACTGCAATTAACAGAGTCAACAAGCAGACCTTTCAAAAATATCTCTGTCGACAGAATTGATCCTCTTGACCACATAATATCAAGAGGTACTAAATTTTGCCAGAAGCGAGTCCTTCTAAAACCATAACTTCCAAAGACATCAGGGAAGTCTGTTCCCATATTAGAACTAAGTTAGGGAGCCATAATACCAATTTCACTCACTCCTCATTAGTAATGTACCACTCCATGTTGACTGAAAGTACAACTGTGTCTATACCCTGACACAGACTAACAGTTGCAGACAACTGATACAAGACTACAGGACTATCTTTTCTGACAGCCCAGGACAGACAGATTTAGTGCAACACCAAATCATCTTAACATCTGACGTTCCTATTAAGTGTAGACCATAGCCCATCCCGATACACTATAAGATCTCAAATGGCTTTATATCAACTGACGATAACATCATGTCCAGAATTTTGAAATTGTCGCTTCCGACAACTAAGAAACAGTTGCGAAGTGTGTTAGGTCTATTAAACTATTATAGACAGTTTATTCCTCATTTTGCTGAATTGACCAAATGTTTCACTGATCTACTAACAAATAAACAACCCAATGTGATTGTAAACAGTGAATGTTTAAGGCCAGCATTTACGAAAATTCTTTCTTATTTTTCTAAATCACCTATTTTGAAATTGCCAAATTTGAATATTACTTTTAGATTAAGATGTGATGCGAGCTCCGTAGCCATTGGAGGTGTGCTTCTCCAAGAACACGACCAAATCTTGTACCCAGTATACTACGTCTCTCGAAAACTGAACACCAGCGAACGAAATTACAGTACACCAGAACTCGAGGCTCTTGCCATGGTATTTTCGGTACGTAAACTTTCTAGATTTTTGTTAGGCAAACATTTCATTATTGAAACAGATAATACTCCGCTGACAATTGTTACCAGAGGAACGCCTGGTAACAGCAGGGTGGCAAGATGGTCCCTTCTTCTGCAGGACTATAGCTATGAGGTTAACCACATAAAAGGTTCACAAAACTGTCTTGCAGACCTTTTGTCGAGATGTCCATACAACGAACCTAATACCCAGTCGACACCAGAGCACAGTGCAGAGGGTGTATAAAAACTGCAACGTAGATAGTGCTCAGTACCACAGCCAATTGTGACAATGTGTCAGTAACGCTGTGTACACCATTGTGATGGGGAAGATTGTATCTCCCAATGTATATAACTTATGTACATATTGTGATTCTTATTATTATCATGCGAATGAATGCGTATATAATCGTGAGATATGTGAAAGAATGAAATCAGTATTATGTAAACTAATGTGTTGTATAACTGTAAGATATGAGAAAGAATGTAATTATTATTGTAAATAAATATTATAACAACCAGACACTACAGAGAAGTGTCACGGGACAACACTACAGGATCCAAGAAGTTACCAAGCCACTAAAACGTGAGGTAATCCTAAAGTATCCAGACCGAGGTGCCCAAGACGTTTTAACAAGGTACGAAAGATGACTGCGACAGTACAATCCGAGCAGAAGACGGAAGAGATGATCCAACAGCTGATAGTAACAACTACTACTCCGTTTATAGAAGATCCATCAAGAACGGACCAGCTTTGTTTGAATGACAGCACAACACATGTAATAGTACAGCTGTATACTTCCGAGTTTTTGCATATTATTAAAAGTATATAAATGTATGACAATTGTATTAAAATGTAATTTAAAATATTTCCATATACGGAATTGTATATGTCGATTTTTTTAAGGATGTAATCTCAGCATCGTAACTTGATTGCTTCCTTACAAACGTGACTTTTTGTGCACATTTGTCAATAAGGATCAAATTATGACACTAAGAAATAAATTTCCAATTGTAATTTATGTCTTGTAAACGACGATAAATTATTGTTCCCAAAATTTTCTGTATAATAACCATGGGACATTATTCTAAATTGTTGGTGATATGTAAATATGTATTGTAACCATTAACATGTGTGCTTGATAAATAACATGTCAATGTAACATCGTTTAGATATGGACAGTATATTGCCAAAACTGTTGACCTTCATTAGAAACTCTAAATAGAGGTCTGATGGAGGAGTCATCTCAGAGGGAGATGCTCATGGCGTGACCTGATTATTTTAGTATTTTTGTTCTTGGTTGTGAGGTAGGGGCCAGTTTAGCCGATACCTACCGGACTAGCTGGGTCACAGCGAGGTAATGCCCATTAAATAGATTGTACTTGACTGTTGTACTTCATAGTGCAACATAAGTGGTGTATACATATTGTTGACTATTCACCTGTAAATATTTATTATAATTGTTAAGGTATAATGTTCGACTTTGACATGTTTAATAACACCTAGATATAGATTGTACATGAAAGGAAATCCTTTCATGAAAAAGGGGTGTGGAGAGTGTCAAGGTCTCACACCCGAGGTTGCGACGCGTTGTCTGTACCAACGCCAGACAACATAACAACACGCAACCCTGAATAATGTGAAACACGGCAGAGAGAACGCGGCGTCGTTACCGACGCCCGGATAGGTAGCCACGCACAGCAATTGAGTTCACCCCGTGAACCGTGCAGGGGACACCAGCTGACGTGTGCGTGTAAGCGTGTAGGAACTGGCAGACGGGCTGAGATCGTTGAAGGGACAGGTCGCAAGGGAATGTGAGTCGAGTTTGAATCTGCCTTGAGAGCTAGCCTGTACGACAGTGGGAGACTGAGTCGAATGCTTGTATAAGTTTAACTGTAAGTGAGATGTTTATTGCTTGCATGTATTATTATGTATTGTAGTGATCTTGTTCATGTTGAAATGATTGCTATAGATTGTCAGTGCGCAATGTTTGTGCGATAATTAATGCAACGCGTCAATAAAGCGTGTGAATAATACTTTCGGATATTCACTTCGTGTGATTTGATAGTTTGATATTACTTCACACTTGCCAGAAAACGAGCTACTAGTCTTGTGTTATGCAAGACTCTGACAATCACAAACTGCCAAACAAGATTATGGGTTTGACTGTGACGTCTTGTAACGGATATGCAAAGTATTTTAATTCTTAAGGCACAGATACAACTCGTCTAATCCCTTAAGGCACTGATACAACTCGTCTAATCCATTAGAACCGTTTAACACGAGGATCGTGTCATCTGCATATCTAACATTCAAAATAGGATGTCCACCAAATATGCATGGACCAGATTGTGTCTGGTCGCATCATGTGTGACATTTCTCGTGACATGTTCAGCACATGTGTTTAACTAGTACAGGAGTTGTCAAGCAGTGTTTAAACACATAAACACAAGAAATCAATGGGGAGAACCGTTGAGGCCACTAAGACGATTACATATATAGACACACATAGTATTATTTGGCGCTCACAGACGAAGAAGAAGATGGAAATAGAGATTAGAAGACGCACTAGACAACATAAAATTTGACAGCTATAATAGTTACCAGCCGGGATCGAACCTGTCGCCTCCAAATGACGACGGCGCCTCGTTTGCAGGAACAAGTGCACTAGTGTCTAGTTGGTCGTACGTCGAAGTACACTTGTTCCTGCAGCGAGGCGCCGTCGTCATTTGGAGGCGACAGGTTCGATCCCGGTCGGTAACTATTATAGCTTTCAAATTTTATGTTGTCTAGTGCGTCTTCTAATCTCTATTTCCTTCTTCTTCTTCTGTGAGCGCCAAATAATACTATGTGTGTCTATTTATAGTGATTAAACAAATGAGATTATCACCATATAACTAACAGCCGCAAAGAGTGAAGCATGGTTAGTAAGCTAACCTTTTAAATGGAAGTATTTATGTGTTGATTATTTATAACGCCTAAATAGTCTGTTGGTCACTTTTAGTAAATATCTGGCTAGGTATATGTTGCTAAGACATGTATTATTCCTTTTAATAAACAAAACTCTCAACCAACCAGCCAACCAACCAATTACCAACCAAACAGACAACCAATCAATCAATCAATCAATCAATCAACCAACCAACCAACCAACCAACCAACCAATCAAACAAACAACCAACCAACCAACCAACCAACTAACCAACCAACTAACCAACCAACCAACCAACCAACTATCCAACCATTTAACCAATCAACCAACCCACCAATCACCCAAAAAACCCAGCCAACCAGCCAACCAAACAACCGATCAACCATCCAATCAACAAATGAATCTATCAACCAACCGACCAATGAACCATCCAACCAACTAACCAACAAACCAACTTATCTGTCTGTCTGTCTGTCTGTCTGTCTGTCTGTCTGCTGTCTGTCTGTCCGTCCGTCCGTCCGTCCGTCCGTCCGTCCGTCCGTCCGTCCGTCCGTCCGTCCGTCCGTCCGTCCGTCCGTCCGTCCGTCCGTCCGTCCGTCTGTCTGTCTGTCTGTCTGTCTGTCTGTCTGTCTGTCTGTCTGTCTGTCTGTCTGTGTATAGGTGTGTGGCTATGTGGGTGTCTAGGTGTGTGTGAACTTATGTGTGTGTGTGTATGCGTAAGGGTAGGTAGGACTTTAGCTTTGTAGATAGTCAGGTAGGTAGGTATGTAGGTGGGTAGGTAAGTAACCAATTACAGTTGATGACGAAGTGAATGCAGACTGTACAAGAATGTATGGGACAGAACTGGAATAAGCCTGCAAAGAAAGCTAAAAGTCTACAAATCAGTTGTATTATCCACACTGCTATATGCTTGTGAAACCTGGACTGTTTATCAGCGACACGCTAGGAAATTAAACCACTTCCACACAGTCTGCCTAAAGAAGCTACTGAAGATTAAATGGCAAGACAAGATTCCAGACACTGAAGTCATAGAAAGAGCGTCCATACCCAGTATCCACACTTACTGATGAAGAATCAGATTCGTTGGGCTGGTCACTTGACTCGCATGCCAGATCACAGGTTCCCTAAACGAATTTTTTACAGCGAACTGCGTTGTGTAATTCATCATGACACCTGGGAGGCTGCAGCCAGAGACCGAAATTCGTGGCGTGCATCATTACGCAAAGGTGCAGTCATATGCGAGGCAACCAGGACTGCAAGAGCTGTGAAGAAAAGGCAGGACAGAAAAACCACTGCAGGCAATCCTCCTCCAGAGACGTCAAGCATTCTTTGCCCACAATGTCAAAGAACATTTCGAGCCAAAATAGGCCTTATCAGCCATCTTAGAACACACGGCTCTATACCTTCAACCCCACTGGATGAAATGAATGGTCATCATCATCCTTGATGGACAAACAACAGGTAAGTAGACAGACATGCATACATACATCCTCTAGTTTTCTGGAGTTAGCTTTCATGTTTGTCTCAAGACCAAGTTCACCAGCAGCCAGGAAACCCTATCTTACATAACCAAGTGATCCTTAAACCCTTGGGGCTTTAATCAAACAGTCTGCCAGACAACAAAATACACGATACCGCAATGATTTCATCATCTCTACAAATGGTATCAGAAATCTTGACCTATGGGGATTTGATGAAAGCGGATATTTTTCTTGCTTGTACTCGAATCCCTCTTGCCATTCATCACTAAGCTATTGGTACTGACATTACGGAATTACCCATTGTCTATTTAAAGGCTGATGGATTATCCTTGGCTGAGGTATATGTCAATGATTAATTTGCTTTATGTTGGGGGTGAAAAATTATGGATTATAACAGTTTAGACGTGATATTTTGAATACGAATTACCTGTTTCTGAGTGATTTGTAACTGGCTGGGGATATTTATAGTTTTAGCCATTATGTTCAGAGTCGTAATGTAGTTTTAATATGATATCATATGATATGGCATGATATGATAAGATAACGGCTGCATAATAAAAATACGGCTAAAAACAAAGGCAGGTGAAAAGAATTGTTTATCAGTGGATGTACTTCTTGTTCTTACTCTTCTTCCTCTCCTCCTCCTTCTTCTTCCACTGTACCCCACCATCCTTCTTCTTTCCTCTTTCGTCGCCGACACCGCCACCGCTATTTCTGCTGCATCGTCGTCGTTGTGTTCTTCGTCTTCTTCGTCTTCTTCTTCGTCTTCTTCTTCTTCTTCTTCTTCTTCTTCTTCTTCTTCTTCTTCTTCTTCTTCTTCTTCTTCTTCTTCTTCTTCTTCTTCTTCTTCTTCTTCTTCTTCTTCTTCTTCTTCTTCTTCTTCTTCTTCTTCTTCTTCTTCTTCTTCCTTCTTCTTCCTTCTTCTTCCTTCTTCTTCCTTCTTCTTCCTTCTTCTTCCTTCTTCTTCCTTCTTCTTCCTTCTTCTTCCTTCTTCTTCCTTCTTCTTCCTTCTTCTTCCTTCTTCTTCCTTCTTCTTCCTTCTTCTTCCTTCTTCTTCCTTCTTCTTCCTTCTTCTTCCTTCTTCTTCTTCTTCTTCTTCTTCTTCTTCTTCCTTCTTCTTCCTTCTTCCTTCTTCTTCCTTCTTCTTCCTTCTTCTTCCTTCTTCTTCCTTCTTCTTCCTTCTTCTTCCTTCTTCTTCCTTCTTCTTCCTTCTTCTTCCTTCTTCTTCCTTCTTCTTCCTTCTTCTTCCTTCTTCTTCCTTCTTCTTCCTTCTTCTTCCTTCTTCTTCCTTCTTCTTCCTTCTTCTTCCTTCTTCTTCCTTCTTCTTCCTTCTTCTTCCTTCTTCTTCCTTCTTCTTCCTTCTTCTTCCTTCTTCTTCCTTCTTCTTCCTTCTTCTTCCTTCTTCTTCCTTCTTCTTCTTCTTCTTCTTCTTCTTCTTCTTCTTCTTCTTCTTCTTCTTCTTCTTCTTCTTCTTCTTCTTCTTCTTCTTCTTCTTCTTCTTCTTCTTCTTCTTCTTCTATACTTCGTGTGACCTATTTGCGGACGACTGCACTATTTACACAAGTCAAGAGAGCCTTTATGACTTAGAGAGCTCTCTACAAAACGAACTTGACAACCTTAGTAGATGGAGCAATGAAAATCGCATGTTAATTAACATCGATAAAACCAAATCCATGCTAATAACGACCAGACAAAAACTACAGACCCTAGCCATAACTGGGACACCGCTCGAGCTCCGCGTGGACACGTGGACACGTTACCTATAATTAATGTAAATGAACATAAAACATTAGGTCTTTTAATTGACAGACATTTAAACTGGAGCCCTCATGTTCACGTCCTTACCAAGAGAATAGCACAACAAGTTTACCAATTTGCTAAATTCAGCACTTTCTGGATGGAAGCACACGAAAAATATTCTATGCATCCTATATCCAATCACCTCTCGATTATTGTTCCACAGACTGGGATGGTTGCCCTAAATCTAATATAAAACTATTGTGTTCGCTTCAAAACCGCGCTATACGTCTAGTTTCTAGCATAAAGCACGTTGAAAGTAATAAATTATACAGCCATCTAAGACTTCTACCACTTCAAAAGCGCTTCCTTTGTAACAAAGCCAAATTAGTGAATAAAATTGAAAAATAAAAATAAAAATCTGAAAATACCCCAGAGTATCTTCTACCGTTAATTCAATCTAATGCAGTAAGCGCTTAAATTTATTACAGCTTCCTAAGCCTAGATTAAACTTATACAAAACTTGTTTCGCATATTCTGGTGCTCACTTGTGGAATAGCCTTCCACCAGAACTGAAAACACCAATGAGTCCCTACACATTCAACCGAAAACTCTTTCAATACTTACTTCATACCGACTATATGCCTCCATAGGTCACCTACTAGTATCATTTTTCCACTATCATTCTTCACTGTATGTGTGTGAGCGAGACAGTGGGTGAGAGAGTGAGTGAGAAAGAGTGTGAGTGGAAGAATTAGTATGAGTGAGAGTGAGAGAGTATGCCTGAGTGAGTGTAAAAGTAAGTGAGTGTGTGTGGACATATGTGTGAGTGATTTAGTTTGAGCATGAGTAAATCTGAGAGAGTGGGTGTGTCTGCCTGTCTGTGTGACAGAGTGTGAAAGTTAGTGAGTGAGTGTGAGTTAGAGAGTCAGCGAGTAAATGAGTGAGTAAGGGAGCGTGAGTGAGTGAGAGAGAATTTGTGGGTATGCGTGTATGTGCGCGAATGAGTGAGTGTGAGAGCGAGTGAGTGTGTAAAAGAGAGAGCGTGGGTGAATGAGAGAGTGCATGAGAAAGTGTGATGTATGTGTGTGCATGTCTGGATGTGTGTATGGGTGTATATATGTGTGTACATGTGTGTATCTGTGTGTGTCTCTGTTAGTATGTCTGTACGTGTGTTAAGGTGTGCGTTCATGTGTTATATGCGCTTATATGTATGTGCGTGTGTATATGTGTGTATGGATGAGTGTGTGTGTGTGTGTGTGCTCGTGTATGTATTGTATATCTTTGTGTGTGTAAGTGTGCATGCATGCAGTGTATGCGAGGGAGTGTATATTCGGGTGTTATGTGAGTACGTGTTCGTAAGTATATGGATGTGTGTAGGTGTGTGTATGTGCATGGGTATATGTGTGTATTTGCGTGTGTATGTTGTGTGTGGGTGTGTGTGTGTACATGTGTGTGAGAGAGAAGAGAGAGAGAGAGAGAGAGAGAGAGAGAGAGAGAGAGAGAGAGAGAGAGTTGAGAGCACACATGTAATCTAACATGCTGTTCCATATGTTTTGTGTATTCTCATTTTCATGTTATCATTTTGATGCACTTGATTTTAACATGCATAAAATGAATTCATGTAAATTACTGTAAAGTAAGTGAGAGAGTTAGTAAGTGTGAGTGAGAGAGAGAGAGAGAGAGAGAGAGAGAGAGAGAGAGAGAGAGAGAGAGAGAGTGAATGAGTGTTAGAGTGTGTGTATGTAAAGAGAGAGAGAGAGAAAGAGAAAGAGAGAGAGAGAGAGAGAGAGAGAGAGAGAGAGAGAGTTGAGCCCACGCATGTCATGTAACATGCTATTTCATATCTTTTATGTATTCCCATCTTTCATATTACGAAGTATCTTTTTGTATGCCACTTGATTGTCCTGTAATATGCCATTCCATATTTTTTTCTGTTTTTTTTTGTTTTGTTTATTCTCATCTTATCATTTTGTATGCCACTTGATTTTATCATGTATAAGATTGAGAGAGAGAGAGAGAGAGAGAGAGAGAGAGAGAGAGAGAGAGAGAGAGAGAGAGAGGGAGAGAGAGAGAGAGAGAGAGGGAGGGAGAGAGAGAGAAAAAAGAGAGAATTGAATTGCATCACTAATTTTTACGCTACATAATGTATATGTACAATTTTTTCTCGACTTCTTGCAATTGCGAGAATTCTCACGACAATCGTCAGTGTCTCAACTGTGTGTAAAGTGTAGGAGTTTGTTCTTATTAGTTTCAGTGATCATGTGAGGCATCATGTATGTGGCTAGATGTGAGGATGTGTGTATGGGTGTGTATGTGAGGGATATGTGTGTGTGGGGGTGTGGGGAATGTATGTGTGGAGGGGTTGTGTGTGGGGAATGTGTATGGGTTAATGGGTGATATGTGGATGTGTGAAGGGATGTGTAGTCGGTGGTGGATGTATGTGTGTATGAGGGATATGTGTGTTTGGGGGGATATTTGAGAGGATAGTTGGAAGTATGTGGGTGTTGGTGGGTTGGGAGGGGGTGTGGGTAGGGAGTGTGTGCTTGGGTGGATGAATGGGTGTGTAGGAGATTGTGTGGGTTGGGGGATGAGTGTGTAATGGGTGTGGGGGATGAGTGTGGGGGTGTCTGTGAATGGGACATGTCTGCGTGGGTGGGAGTGTGTGAGTGTGGATGGGGTAAATGTGAGTGGGTGGAGGATGTACGTGTGGGTGGTGAGGATGTTTGTAGGTGGAGGATGTGTAAGTGGGTGGGGAGATTGTGGGCGGGGATGTGTATGGGGAATGTATGTGGGGGATGTGTGTGTGGAGGGAATGTGTTTATGGGTGGAGTTTTGTGTGGGAGGGGAGATGTGTGAGAGGTGGGGGAGGTGTGGGATGTGCAGGTGATTGAAGGATGTATGCGAGGATGGGGAATGTCTGTTTGGCTGGGTGGTTGGGGTGTGTGGGGGTGGGAGGGTAGATGAGAGATGCATGTGTTGATGGGCGCGTGGGTGATGTGTGGGTGTGAGTGGTTGATGGATGAGTACGTGAGTGGGTGGATGTGTGTGAGAGATGAGTGTATGGGTGGAGGGAGGTGTGTAGTTGTGAGAAGATGTGTGTGAGCGGCGGATGTGTGTGGGTGGGGTATATGTGGATGGCGGGGTGTGTGTGGGTGGGAGGTGTGTGTTTTTGGGTTATGGGTGGGAGATATGTGTGGGCAGGTGGGGAGATGTGTTTATGGGTGGGGATGTGTGTATAGGTGGGGATGTGTAGTTGAGAGGTGGCGAATATTGGGTGGGTGAGTGGGTGTAGGTTGGCTGATGTGTGTGTGGGTGGATGGGGAAAATTGTGACAGTGCGGGATATGTATGTGGATAGGTGCGGGATGTGTGGGTTGGCGGGGGTATGTGTGTGTGTGGTTTCTTCTTCTTCTTCTTCTTCTTCTTCTTCTTCTTCTTCTTCTTCTTCTTCTTCTTCTTCTTCTTCTTCTTCTTCTTCTTCTTCTTCTTCTTCTTCTTCTTCTTCTTCTTCTTCTTCTTCTTCTTCTTCTTCTTCTTCTTCTTCTTCTTCTTCTTCTTCTTCTTCTTCTTCTTCTTCTTCTTCTTCTTCTTCTTCTTCTTCTTCTTCTTCTTCTTCTTCTTCTTTTTCTTCTTCTTCTTCTTCTTCTTCTTCTTCTTCTTCTTCTTCTTCTTCTTCTTCTTCTTCTTCTTCTTCTTCTTCTTCTTCTTCTTCTTCTTCTTCTTCTTCTTCTTCTTCTTCTTCTTCTTCTTCTTCTTCTTCTTCTTCTTGGGGAAATGTGTGTGGGTGGGGGATCAGTGGGTGTGTGGCGGCATGTATGCTCGCCTGGTTCTGTGTGAGTGCGTGGAGGTATGTGTGGGTGGATGGGGGAGGTTTGGTGGGTTGGGGATGTGTTGGTGGCTGCGGGATATAAGGGTGGATGGGGTATGTGTCTCACAACATTGCAAATATGCACTGTTTATGTTTACAACTTTCATTTGATAATGTTTTTTTTTTTGTTTTCTCATGTGAATGTATCATGCGTAATATACATTGTTTATGCTTTCAAAATCTATTTGACAATGTTTTTTCCCCTATGTTAATGTAACATGCACATTTGATGAATGAAAGATAAGTGATTGAAAGAGCCGAATGTAAGACGGGCCTAGGTGCCCAATTTGTTATCCTTTTAAAATAAAGTTTGTTCGTTCGTTCGTTCGTTCGTTCGTTCGTTCTTTACTTGCCCTGCCTTCAGAAGGCGTGGGCATCAGTCTCTCCAAGCAACTCTCTGTCACTTATCATTTTAACAAACCTTATATTATTAATATTATTATTTATTTTCAAGCTAATTACGATGTCCAAATGTTATGTCACAGAGCCTACCAAGCATGTTGTGAAAGAGTTATAAGAATGGTTGGCGTGTGACTTGCTACCGAATCTAGTTCGAATTTTGTGCCCCAATATTCAAACTGTGGAAGTATTCCCACGAATGTACGAGTTGAAAAAAAAAAAAATTAGCAAAGTCAAGGAAAATGAAAAACTCTTTCAGCGCAAGAAAATGTGGTGAGGCTGGAAAATGTGCAAAGGATGGAAAGAATTCAGCAACGCCGACTCACCCTTTTCCATCTCGCAAATAAGACAGCCATAAAGTTATTCATCTAGAATCCAGATGGTGAAACACATGTAGCCAAACATAAAACTGGGATACAAGTGTAAAAGAAAATTGGTAGGGATAACGAATATAGGAAATACCTGGAAAGAACTACCTGGAACAGCAATGGGAAGGGACGCAGAGGTGTTTCCAAGGCACCAGGGCCAGGTTCTATACTGTCCAAGACCTACTAACACGTCCTAGATGTGCGTCCTGGGCAACAGGTCCCTTCGGGGTCCTGGCTAACGTAATAGGATCGCTGGTTCTTCCGACGTCGGAGAGTATCTGCCTGCACGGCAAGGAACCACCAGTCTGCACACTAATAAGCCAGACATGGGCCAACGGATACTCACGCAAACCTCAGGTCCTGTATGCCATAATACTGATGTTGGACAACAGGACGTCTTCATCCGACATCCAGGACTTCACGCTGGAGTTCACAGCCAGCGAACACAAGCAAGCAAGCAAGCATGCATGCAATGAGATCGCGAGACTAGCGTGAGATGGCTGAGGCCCCCTAGGTGTGGTCCGGGTGTTAACGGCAGTTGACATTACGACTCTATCTTCAGACCCCAAAATGTTTACTCGATCCCTTCTTGGAATACATTATAAACATCATAATAATTTGCGCCGAAGAAGTTTACTGATACGGGTTAGTAGTGTGGTAGCTTCATGACATCTGTATTCCGGAGAGCAAAGAGGAAAAGGTGGCCAGTCTTTCTCTCACGTTGGCAAGCGAAGGGCCCAGGCGTCTAACCCTCTTGAAGATAGAGTAACGTAAATGTGTAAGGGTTCTATGTCTATGACTTGATGCGTACATGTAATATGATGCTTGCCCCAGACTTGTATAGGCCAATGGACACTGGTTGGATGTGGTGATTAACATCAATGGATACTGGATGGATGTCAACATCAATGGACACTTGATGGATGTCGTGGTCAACATCTGTCGTGTTTTCCTTTATAGTGTCGCCCCTGGAGTGAGGGGAATCAACACCCACATTATTTTAAACCCCATATCATTATTATGGAGAATCCACCAGATTCCGTCTACAGCACTCCGTCAGTCTCAGGATACAGAATCAGATAAGTACATTTAATTAGCTTAATATTGTCATAGTGTTTCATGTAGGTGTGTGTCAGTTTGTATTTGTTTGTCCTGTGCTGATGAAGGCTTTGGCCGCAACGTCCAACTTGTCTCCTGTAGTCGTGTTTTAGTAAAGTTCACAATCTACTTCTCGTTTTTTTTTTTTTGGGGTGATTCATCCAATAATATTATGGAGCAGTATTTATCGCACCGGGACAGCACCCACAATTACGTTAAATCGTATATTTATATTAAAATGTATATTGCGGTCATATAAAATTCCAGATTACAAGGAAAAAAAAATTTTAAACGGCATCGGTCACTGGTGCAAAAGGAACATCTTATGTCGGTCCGCGACAGTGACATGTTTGGGAAGCACTACTTTATAGCGTCATCGTCGTCACTTCACACCTTGGTTTATTGATGTTTGTTTATTTCTCTTACCGAGCTCCACATCGGTGGTTCTATCGCACCATATTCGTCATTCTATTTAACGCAGACAACAATTAATGAATGTTCGCAGTTTATTTTCCAATCGCTTTAGTCGTTATCCAAGTTTCTAATCAATACACTAGTACAAATTTAACGTTAGAATTAATAATCTAAGTGTGGGGCTAAGTTTACTTTCTTTTGACTCCCACAAATGTCCTAGTGTTATAAAAGTAGCTCTTGCTGTTTGTATTATTATTTTTGATAATATATGTTGCTTATGGTAGCTGCTGGAGAAGAGAAGAGAAGAAAAGAGAAGAGAAGAGAAGACAAGAGAAGAGAAGAGAAGAGAAGAGAAGAGAAAAGAAGAGAAGAGAAGAGAAGAGAAGAGAAGAGAAGAGAAGAGGTAGCTTTTGACTTCCGGTCCACAACATGGCGGTTAGGCCTTGAACATTTAAGTCCTCTGGCGTGTTTATGCTTGTGGTTACGGTTTGCATTCGCATTTTCCTCATGTTGGACTGGTAGTACATGGTTCCGTCGCCCTGCTACTGAGTGAGTGCGTGGCGTGTCACTGTGAGCTGTGAGATTCATGTGGATTGCTTTTACATCTGTCCGCTGTTATTTGCACAGTGAACTGCATGTTCGGAACAATGGCCGGCTATCGCTTAATTGACTGGTTTGCCTTTTCGGTTCACGATTGCATTTTTCTGGAGACTCCTGGGAGTCATCGCTGGAGCTATGGAGTTCGTGCTTTATGCGACGCTTTCGGTGGGTCGCCCTGCGGAAAGAGGCCGAGCTATAGGGGATAAAACCCGGGTCAATGAAGTCTTTCAAGTGAGTGCCGATTCCATCGACGATGAACTGTATTTTTCGTGGAGGACCTTTGTGTTGGCATTCTGGCGGCGGCATTATGCACTGTGTACCTGTGCGGGCTGTTGGATTGCCGAGACTCCTGTCTATTCCACTTTTCACATTGGACAGTGGGGAATATTTTGTGTGATATTCACTGGCACAGGAACGGAGCATAATGGGGACGACATGTTGCCGTGCAGTTGGAGTCACGACTGACTAACTATTATATGTTTGCTTAAGCGCGCGTGGGAATATCCAATGGTGCGGATGTCGATGATAGTAACATAACATAGCATACTATGACATAACATGACATAACATAACATAACATATCATATCATAACATAAGATAACATAACATAACTGCTTCTGCTTCGTCTTCTTTTCTTCCTCTATTTGCTTCAGTTAAATGTTAAAGGGGGGGGGGGGCGTGTAAGGATCTTGTATGCGCTCTTTCTAATGTTAATTGTAAGTTGGTATTCATTTATCTACGGTTGATCTTGATACCATGACTCAGTCTTTTACGTAATCTTCCTCTAGCTATGTATCCATCATATTTATTTACTGTGGCTCTTTGTGGAAGATGGTGCCAGGGTATTTTTGTGAAGTGGAACCACAAAAGGGGAAATTCTACCACACATCACAAACTTCGCAACACAGAGAAGATGAACACAAGTTTGCGATATTAAACCACTTTGAGACAGGATGTTTCTTATACACAATTTAATTTAAACGCTGTTATCGGGAACTATATTTTTAACATGAAAACTGCCAGACAGCCTGCCTCAGAAAGCAATATGTGTTAGATAGAACGGCGAGAAGCTGAAAAACACTATCGACAAACATTGATTACAGGCCTAGGCAATAAATACACCGGTGTTTGGGGTAAAGAACAGCAACCTGTTCAAGAACTCAACGGGTTTTCTGGCGAGGAGATTCGTAGAGATAAACACAAGACGGAAGGAAAAATTCAGGCAGTCTTTTTGCTTCATTAAGAAAAATGTTTTGGTGAAATATTTTTCAAACATACGTTTTTGCTTGAAAATGTGTTAATATTGATGAAATATTTCACGTGAAATAGATTAGTTAACTGTGCGTTTAAATAGTAACTCTGAACATCAACCACTTTGAAATTAATTTCCCAAACATGGCTGATTCTGTTACAGATTTATTAATATGAAGCTGGTATGGGTCTTAATTATAACTTCTCGTCTGATGTTTAAGGGGGTCAGGGTAATCGACAAAGAATACAATATAAATAGAATAGTCATCATCATCCACATCTTTCACTTCTGCCGTCAAGCGTCATGGGGAGGAATAATTTGCACTCTAGCGCCCAATGGGAGGCACTGGATAGAGTCATTTCGTGTGATTGTACAATGTCTTTGATGTCGTCAATCCATTTATAGAAATAGAATAGTAACCTACCTTTACTAACACTGTGAATAATGCTTTGAAAAGTTGGTAAGATCTGGGTATTTTCCTGGCTTTGTATAGGAAGCAGGCATTTGCCATCACGACGCTCCAGTCACTTTGTTATGCGATACTTTAATGAAGTTATTGTTGCTCGTGTTATTATTTATTGTCCAGCCTTAATGCTTTTACCTGCATCTTTCTCTGTCTCACTTAACCAGTATTGTCTCATCTTCATCAAGCTGGCAGCGTGGGCGATCATGCTTCTCCACAAATTGCTAACCCCAACGACATGAATCAATTCATGTGTCGACTCCCTTTTATGTCATGACACAAGATTATCACGGCTTTTCTCTTGCTATTTTCCTTCATCTCTCTTTGCACAAATCTTTCCGGTTGTCAAAACGTGTTGCAGTTTGTGGCTTCTTATAATGTTGCCAAACATCATGACTGTCTCTTTCTGATGCTTGTGATAAGGTGTCTTTGTTACTTAGCTTCCGTCAGAATGTCTAGAATACTTGTTTTAGCCGTAATACGTATAATGTATATATTCACCTTTACTTTTGATATGTTCCATAAATGACATCTCCCACACAATACACACGATTCCCAAGGACCACGACCACGTCTGTCTTATCATGCACCAATACCCAGAAAATGGTGCAGACCAAGCCAATCTGTCCGCCTGCTCGTTTCCCACCACACCAGCACATCCTGGGGGAAACATCCAACAGACGCTCTCTATATTTGATTGTTGAACGGAACCCTACCACTCTACCCGAACCATGCTTGTCTTCAGCTTTCTCATCATACTTTCTGAGTCCGTTACTGTGCACGTGACGAGCGATGTAATAACACCAGCTGTCCTCAAAACCTTATCGTTTGTTTTCTTATCCATCCTTGACAGTGACAGTCGTAAGATTCTTTCAACACAAATAAACAATACCGACATAGCAGTTGTTCCGGAATCATTTGGGCCACTGAAATAGCATGAGAAATACGTTCATAGGCAATGATTAACACTCAGAGAAGTAAATGAAATACGTAAAGATCAGATGACAATGTGGAGGTCAGCGTGGCTGAACTGGTAAGGGCGCTCGCTCTTAAACTTCTTGTACGGTAATGGAGGTAGCAAGTTTAACCTCTATACCGATCATTTAGATTACAATGTTGACTTCTCGTTTTTGACTCGGGGACATACAAGAATCCCTGAAGTATGAGTGGGTCTTTGACTCGGGGACATACAAGTATCCCTGAAGTAAGAGTGGGTCTTTGACTCGGGGACATACAAGTATCCCTGAAGTAAGAGTGGGTCTTTGACTCGGGGACATACAAGTATCCCTGAAGTATGAGTGGGTCTTTGACTCGGGGACATACAAGTATCCCTGAAGTAAGAGTGGGTCTTTGACTCGGGGACATACAAGTATCTCTGAAGTAAGAGTGGGTCTTTGACTCGGGGACATACAAGTATCTCTGAAGTAAGAGTGGGTCTTTGACTCGGGGACATACAAGTATCTCTGAAGTAAGAGTGGGTCTTTGACTCGGGGACATACAAGTATCCCTGAAGTAAGAGTGGGTCTTTGACTCGGGGACATACAAGTATCTCTGAAGTAAGAGTGGGTCTTTGACTCGGGGACATACAAGTATCTCTGAAGTAAGAGTGGGTCTTTGACTCGGGGACATACAAGTATCCCTGAAGTAAGAGTGGGTCTTTGACTCGGGGACATACAAGTATCTCTGAAGTAAGAGTGGGTCTTTGACTCGGGGACATACAAGTATCTCTGAAGTAAGAGTGGGTCTTTGACTCGGGGACATACAAGTATCTCTGAAGTAAGAGTGGGTCTTTGACTCGGGGACATACAAGTATCTCTGAAGTAAGAGTGGGTCTTTGACTCGGGGACATACAAGTATCCCTGAAGTAAGAGTGGGTCTTTGACTCGGGGACATACAAGTATCTCTGAAGTAAGAGTGGGTCTTTGACTCGGGGACATACAAGTATCTCTGAAGTAAGAGTGGGTCTTTGACTCGGGGACATACAAGTATCCCTGAAGTAAGAGTGGGTCTTTGACTCGGGGACATACAAGTATCTCTGAAGTAAGAGTGGGTCTTTGACTCGGGGACATACAAGTATCTCTGAAGTAAGAGTGGGTCTTTGACTCGGGGACATACAAGTATCTCTGAAGTAAGAGTGGGTCTTTGACTCGGGGACATACACGTATCCCTGAAGTATGAGTGGGTCTTTGACTCGAGGACATACAAGTATCCCTGAAGTATGGGTGGGTCTTTGACTTGGGGACATACAAGTATCCCTGAAGTAAGAGTGGGTCTTTGACTCGGGGACATACAAGTATCCCTGAAGTAAGAGTGGGTCTTTGACTCGGGGACATACAAGTATCTCTGAAGTAAGAGTGGGTCTTTGACTCGGGGACATACACGTATCCCTGAAGTAAGAGTGGGTCTTTGACTCGGGGACATACAAGTATCTCTGAAGTAAGAGTGGGTCTTTGACTCGGGGACATACACGTATCCCTGAAGTATGGGTGGGTCTTTGACTCGGGGACATACAAGTATCTCTGAAGTAAGAGTGGGTCTTTGACTCGGGGACATACAAGTATCCCTGAAGTATGGGTGGGTCTTTGACTCGGGGACATACAAGTATCTCTGAAGTAAGAGTGGGTCTTTGACTCGGGGACATACAAGTATCCCTGAAGTATGAGTGGGTCTTTGACTCGGGGACATACAAGTATCCCTGAAGTAAGAGTGGGTCTTTGACTCGGGGACATACAAGTATCTCTGAAGTAAGAGTGGGTCTTTGACTCGGGGACATACAAGTATCTCTGAAGTAAGAGTGGGTCTTTGACTCGGGGACATACACGTATCCCTGAAGTATGAGTGGGTCTTTGACTCGGGGACATACAAGTATCCCTGAAGTATGAGTGGGTCTTTGACTCGGGGACATACAAGTATCCCTGAAGTAAGAGTGGGTCTTTGACTCGGGGACATACAAGTATCTCTGAAGTAAGAGTGGGTCTTTGACTTGGGGACATACAAGTATCTCTGAAGTAAGAGTGGGTCTTTGACTCGGGGACATACAAGTATCCCTGAAGTAAGAGTGGGTCTTTGACTCGGGGACATACAAGTATCTCTGAAGTAAGAGTGGGTCTTTGACTCGGGGACATACAAGTATCCCTGAAGTATGGGTGGGTCTTTGACTCGGGGACATACAAGTATCCCTGAAGTAAGAGTGGGTCTTTGACTCGGGGACATACAAGTATCCCTGAAGTAAGAGTGGGTCTTTGACTCGGGGACATACATGTATCTCTGAAGTAAGAGTGGGTCTTTGACTCGGGGACATACAAGTATCTCTGAAGTAAGAGTGGGTCTTTGACTCGGGGACATACAAGTATCTCTGAAGTAAGAGTGGGTCTTTGACTCGGGGACATACAAGTATCCCTGAAGTAAGAGTGGGTCTTTGACTCGGGGACATACAAGTATCTCTGAAGTAAGAGTGGGTCTTTGACTCGGGGACATACAAGTATCCCTGAAGTATGGGTGGGTCTTTGACTCGGGGACATACAAGTATCCCTGAAGTAAGAGTGGGTCTTTGACTCGGGGACATACAAGTATCTCTGAAGTAAGAGTGGGTCTTTGACTCGGGGACATACAAGTATCTCTGAAGTAAGAGTGGGTCTTTGACTCGGGGACATACAAGTATCCCTGAAGTAAGAGTGGGTCTTTGACTCGGGGACATACAAGTATCTCTGAAGTATGAGTGGGTCTTTGACTCGGGGACATACAAGTATCCCTGAAGTATGAGTGGGTCTTTGACTCGGGGACATACATGTATCCCTGAAGTAAGAGTGGGTCTTTGACTCGGGGACATACAAGTATCCCTGAAGTAAGAGTGGGTTTTTGACTCGGGGACATACAAGTATCTCTGAAGTAAGAGTGGGTCTTTGACTCGGGGACATACAAGTATCCCTGAAGTAAGAGTGGGTCTTTGACTCGGGGACATACAAGTATCTCTGAAGTATGAGTGGGTCTTTGACTCGGGGACATACAAGTATCCCTGAAGTATGAGTGGGTCTTTGACTCGGGGACATACAAGTATCCCTGAAGTATGAGTGGGTCTTTGACTCGGGGACATACAAGTATCCCTGAAGTAAGAGTGGGTCTTTGACTCGGGGACATACAAGTATCCCTGAAGTAAGAGTGGGTCTTTGACTCGGGGACATACAAGTATCCCTGAAGTATGAGTGGGTCTTTGACTCGGGGACATACAAGTATCCCTGAAGTAAGAGTGGGTCTTTGACTCGGGGACATACAAGTATCCCTGAAGTAAGAGTGGGTCTTTGACTCGGGGACATACAAGTATCCCTGAAGTAAGAGTGGGTCTTTGACTCGGGGACATACAAGTATCCCTGAAGTATGAGTGTGTCTTTGTCTCGGGGACATACACGTATCCCTGAAGTAAGAGTGGGTCTTTGACTCGGGGACATACAAGTATCCCTGAAGTATGAGTGGGTCTTTCACTTGGGGACATACAAGTATCCCTGAATTATGAGTGGGTCTTTGACTTGGGGACATACAAGTATCTCTGAAGTATGAGTGGGTCTTTCACTTGGGGACATACAAGTATCCCTGAATTATGAGTGGGTCTTTGACTTGGGGACATACAAGTATCCCTGAAGTATGAGTGGGTCTTTGACTTGGGGACATACAAGTATCCCTGAAGTATGAGTTGGTCTTTGACTTGGGGACATACAAGTATCCCTGAAGTATGAGTGGGTCTTTGACTCGGGGACATACAAGTATCCCTGAATTATGAGTGGGTCTTTGACTCGGGGACATACATGTATCCCTGAAGTAAGAGTGGGTCTTTGACTCGGGGACATACAAGTATCCCTGAAGTAAGAGTGGGTTCGCCGAGGGACACTGATAATAGTGAAAGCAAATTCACACGCGAACATCAGTCTAGTGCACTCCATAACAGTAGCACGTGTTCGGACTACGCTTGAGTTCAGAAGAAGCGAGCGTAAAAATATATACATAAAGTGCTAGTAGTTATCTTAATTATCAGTAGATGATTGCTTACATGATTGCTGGGCCCGGCTCTGAATTTGCCATGCAAAATGCATGTGTGAAAATAGTTTCTCCTGGCGCTCGCTTACTGTAGCACGTGGGATAACCTGGCTTCCGTATGTGTGCGTTTTATTTTTAGAAATGGTGTTAAATGTGCTGTGAGAAATGTTAGACATGATGTTCTTGCTCAGGCTTTCAAGGCTAATGATTATTATAACGGATAGAAGGAGGGATAGAAGGAAAGAAAGACATAGGGCATAAGTTTCTGAAGAAAGAAGGGAAGAAGGAAAGGGAGAAGGAAAGAAAGAAAAAAGAAAGAAAGAAAGACAGAAAGAAAGACGGCAGTAATTTATTGTTGGTTTATGAAAATATTCAAGAGAGAGAGAGAGAAAAAGTGTGTGTATCTGTGTGTGTGTGTGAGAGAGAGAGAGAAAGAGAGAGAGAGACAGAGACAGAGAGAGAGAGAGAGAGAGAGAGACAGAGACAGAGAGAGAGAGAGAGAGAGAGAGAGAGAGAGAGAGAGAGAGAGAGAGAGAGAGGCAGAAATAAATAAAGAAAGACAGAAAAACAATTTAAGAAATTAAGAGAGGCAAAAAAGACAGAAAAACATGAAGAAAGACAGCAATAATTTATGATTGGTTTACACAATTTTTCGAGAGAGAAAGAAAGAGAGAAAGAGAGAATGAAAGAAATAAAGAAGGAGAGAAAGAAAGAAAGAAAGAGCGAAAGAAAGAGCGAAAGAAAGAAAGAAAGAAAGAAAGAAAGAAAGAAAGAAAGAAAGAAAGAAAGAAAGACGACAATAATATTTGATTGCTTTATGATGACTGATAATAATGATAAATGTTGATTGATGGCGATGATGATGATTGATGAATATGATGAATTATAATCATTTAAGATGGTGACGACGACGGTAGTGCAGGTATGTCTTCTGGATGACTGACGATTGTTGAAGATCGAAGTTTATTGCCAGATAATTACTCTGATTAATTATTTATCATAATTTATTTGCTTATTTATTTTATTATCCCATTGCAGATTCCAGCCGTGGATCTGTTGTCTGATAGAACCATCAGATTTGTGTAATCCTGAATGCACAGAGGAATAGGTGCCCAATCTTTCCCGCACTTTCTCAGTGCTCCGAGCCCAGGAATCGAACCCATCTATTGTGCCCATGACGTGGTCAACGCAGTTACTATCAACTTTGATAGCTCGCAGGCTTTACTGTGAATACATCGTAATAATTATTAATGATGAGGAATCATAATCATTATGAAGGAGATAATCTGGAGTGTTGGCTAGTTCGGTAATTATTATTATTATTATTATTATTATTATTATTATTATTATTATTATTATTATTCATGTGATCTCGTTTTTAATTATCTCATCGTCTGTTTACGTTTTATGATTGACTAATGTCTTTTTATTTAATTATTTTGATTTTGGAAGTTCCCCATTTGTTCTGTACAGTTGTTTTACTTGCAGGTGATGTGGGAGACGAGTAATCAGACATGTTGGCTGGGTCTGATTGATTCCCATGGTGCGGTATTGATGCAAGATAAGTCAAACGTGGTCGGGGCCCTTGGGGATCGTGTGTTAGTTAGTTAGTTAATTAGTCGAGGTTCCAACTTCACGGCAACGGGTCGTCCCCATTATGCTCCATTCCTGTGCCAGTGAAAAATCTCACAAAATGCTCCCCACTGTCCAATGTGAAAAGTGGAATAGACAGGAGTATCGGCAATCCAACACCCCGCACAGGTACACTGTGCATAATGCCGCGGCCAGAATGCCAACACAAAATGCATCCACAAAAATCACAGTTCATCGTCGATGGACTTGGCAATCCCCAGAAAGACCTCACTGACCCGGGTTTTCTCACATGGCTCGGTCTTTTACCGTAGGGCAACCCGCCAAAAGTGTCGCATAAAGCAAGAACTCCGAAGCTACAGCGCCGACTCCCAGGAGTCTCCTGAAAAATGCACCCGTGAACCGAAAAGGCAAATCAGTCAATTCAGCAACAGCCGGTTGCCATTGTTCCGAACATGCAGGTCACTGTACAGGACAGATGAAAAAGCATCCCACGCGAATTTCACAGCTCACAGTGTCGGCCACGCACTCACTCAGTAGCAAGGCGACGGAACCATGCACTACCAGTCCAACGTGAGGTAAATGCGATTGGAAACCGCAGCCACAAGCATAAACACGCCACAGGCCTTAACGGTTCAACGCCTAACCGCCATGTTGGCGACCGGAAGAATATGCTGTGTAAGTTTCAACATACACTCCTGTCTCTCCAAACACATCCTTGCTGTGTTAGGTTACAACATGTGCGTGCACCCCCCCCCCCCCCCCCCTTTTTCCTCCCCCAATGGTAGAAACATGACCACCCTTGGCCTAATCCCAACCAGTTTCATGTGCTGTGCTAAATCCTGACCTGATTAAAATGTCGACTTCTCGTCCTGGACTTGGGGACATAAATTACAAGTACTTCAGAAGTCAGAGTGGGTTCACCTGATGGCGAGGGACAGTAGTAATAGGGAAACCGAATACACGCGTAAATTTCCAAATTGACGTGGACGAGGCTTAGGTTCATACCGGAATACGATCAGCGTTGCCAGTAGTGGGTTGTGCGCAATCTTTAAAGCACACATAAATGTCAGTCCAGTGTACTCCCCGGTAGTGGAAACTACTAGAGGTAGCAGCACATGTACGGGCGACAATTGAGTTCAAAGAGAAGGAACAAAAACCCCCCAAAATTCTATATATGAAGCCTCTCCACAATGTGAAGTCAGTAGCAGTCATGCACACCATCCTTATTTCTTACCCTGGAGAGGGGTAGGAGAGCTTTGCAACATTCCGTTTTGAGATAATATTTTGCTACAGGGGTCAGGGGAAAAGCATTTACACTAACTTCACAATAGATGCATGCCCCTTTCAAAGATCAGACAACATGAGCAAAGCGTTAAAACTCAACCGTTCCAGGTAATTCACAACCAAGCATATAGCCACTCACACTGCACAACTGAAGAAGCATGCAGTCAAATAAAACCCATTTGTGAGATAGCAGACTACGAATACCTTTAGCCATATACCCCATTTGTCATGAAATAATTCAGGTATTACCTATCGTGTGTGTAGTGCAGAAGGGCAGGTAGAACATCACTGCTTGGCGAGAATGGCGCTGCAGGGAGTGACCAGAGGTTCTCTCTGACACTCAAACCTCCAGAAAAAGCAAGACAGACATATAAACCAGACTGATATTTGTACTATTAGTATTAGGACTCTTCGCTGACTGTTGCAGGTGAGGATGGCGCTCGTATGGAAATGTCCCGCGTGATGTGATGTCGGCTCTTGACTTAACTCATTTCAACTCGACTCAACTCAACTCCATAAAGTTTGGGATGTAATGATGATTTAGTGGGCCAGTTTATCTTTCTTTAAACGTTTAGTAGATGCAGTTATGGCACACAGTGAACAATAGGGTTAGAATTAAACTGTAAGAAGACAGAGATTATGAAAATCTCTAAGAAGAAAGAAATACCACAATGTAATATACGGGTACATGTGAATATATATATATATATATATATATATATATATATATATATATATATATATATATATATATATATATATATATATATATATATATATATATATATATATATACACGTATAAGAAGGCGGTGTTCCAGTGTTCCATGGTCATGTCATGAGACGAAAGGCATGAGAATTCATAGTGGAGACTCGAGAGGTCAGGGATAAAAGAGGCATGGACAAACCTGGCTGGCTGGCTCCAGGCCGTCTTGACAGACGATAGTATGTTACATTGTGCTTCAAAAGGGCAACGTACAACCCATGTCGCTACCGAAGGTGGTTGATCAGACCAATTCGCGCTGTAAATGTTCCTCCACAATGAATGCATGTGAACACATGGTCATTTCCATCATCCACGTTGCATCTGAGGTCTCACATGGTGGCTGTGTGACATATCTGCAATCATATTCTCCTTTGCCTTTATAAAATTTGTTGTCTTGCCTTCCATGCAACACAATCAGCAGCGACTTGGCCCACGGTGCAATATCAATGCATGTCGCGCTTACACACATCTTTGTACCGTAGTAGTGGCCTACCCCGAGATCTCTTTTACCAATATGTAATTCACACAAAAAAAGATCCCCCCTCCCGGTATTCTTCCATCGTCCATCCTCCTAATGTGTCCTATCTATACAAGTCTTTGAAGACTGAGCATTGAAGAAAGTGTAGCACAAGTTAGGTGAAGAAACTGAGAGAAGCCCGTGTGTTTGTCTCGTCTGACATACAAGAGTTCTATCGTCGCCACTGGGTTCTTTCTTAACATTTGAACAATCAGAACAACTCCAGTTTTCTTTAAGAGATTTCACTGTCTTCTGTACATATTCTCCTCCTGTTATTGCAAGTGTATCCACTTCTTTATTTCCATGAAGCAATTTCTCATCAACATCATTCATTAGACGGAAACGTTTAAGTGAGGCATAACTAACGATTCATTAGTCTAATCATCCACGCCGTAACATCATGCCGGAAAGATCCTTGATTACAACTGGTAGCTGAGGAGATTACTGTGTAAGATTAAGGGGATTTTGCACTGGCAGAAACAATACGGAAGCAATCTTTATTTCCTGGCACTGAAAAAAACTGGCAATATTTGTTGATGTTATCAAGACTTGTGATAACGTGGTGCCTTATTGTATTCTAGAGTTTCACAAAATGTGACACTGATACTAATGATACTAATAATAATTTGGTCTGAAAGAGTTTCCTGCTAAGGGTTTGTGAAGTAAGCCTGAATGCACGGAAGACTAGGTTGTCAGTCGGTCATTCTTTCAGCTAGACTATGAGCGCATGCGTCTAAATCACGTTAACGGCAGCTCTTTATCAACTTCGTTAACGCACCCGCACCTAAGTGACATGTTGTCCGATATTTCATCGTCTTCGGGTGCATGGTTTGGAACAGGCACTGACGACCATGTCTCTCCAATGTCTTCCGTTTGGTATATCAATGAAGTCGATGTTGCTGATGTAATTGTTTTAATGCATTTTATTCATTTGTATTTGTAAGTACATGGTTGCGTCGCCCAGCTACTGAGCTGAGTGCTTGGTGTGACCATTGTGTGCTGTAGGTTTTATGAGAAACGTTTTATGCCTATCCGATGTGGTGTGTGCTGTGAATTTCCTGTTAAGAAAAAATGGCTGGCTGTCGGTTACCGAACTTACGGGTTTGCCTCATGCAGTAATGCGTGTGCAGCTACTGGTTTTTCTAGTTACTCATCCTTCCATTGACGATAAACTGCAATTCTAGTGGCAGCCTATTGTGTTGATATTCTGGCAGCGGCCTTATGCATACATATAAATGAGTGCTTTTGGTTTCACCGGGACTGATGTCTGTTTCACTTTTCAAATGCGACAATGAAGAGCATTCTGTATGGTTTTCGCTAGCACAGGAAAGCAGCAATTAAGGGGTGCCCCGCTGTAGTCAAGGCAGAGCCACGACTAGATGAAACGAGAAGCTATTGTTTACTGCCCGCCTACTTAAGCTGTCTGGATAATTCATCATCTACCGGGCCGACAAATGCAGGCGGTAATGGTTCACTATCTTACACAATCAACAAAATCATGGATCAGGTCTGTGTTCACGATTCTCGCTATATTGGCTAGTCAATAAAGCATTTGTCTCTCTATCTTGCCCATGCTCTTTTGCCATACATTTTGCCAGTTGTCATTAAGTTTCTAATTTATTTCTCGTTACAACATGCTAAAATTCGTGGATGCATACTTTGAAAGAAAAAAAATATTGTTTATATACACTGAAACAAAATGGTTTGTTTGATCCAGCGAATGAACAACAAGTATAACACATGCACACATCTTATAAAGACCTCATGTCAAGTGAATAGAAAGTACAAACCACACAATTATTATATCCTACATATGAACTGCCAGCGCTTTTGCAACGGGATTATGGACTATAGGGTTTATGGATTATAGGGATTATGGATTATTGACTAGCTGGCTAGTTGGCTGGCTGGTCGGCTGGTTGATTAGGCGGCTGTCAAGCTGGCCGGCTGGCTGATTGATTGGTTCGGCGGTTGGTTAGTTGGTTTATTAGTTAGTTGGTTGGCTGGTCGGATGGTTGGCTCGCTGGCCAGTTGATGACGGATTCATTGGTTGGTTGAATAATTGGTTGGATGGCTGATTGGCTAGTCGGTTAGTTAGTTGGCTGGTTGGTGAATCCCGTGGAAGACTGACGTTTACCTGTTACATCCGAGGCATTGGCATTCTGGTAATTTAAACCATGAAAAGATGTTGAAACTATGCGCGTGAGGCTGGTGTGGAGAGTCACCTCCCGACCAGGTACAAAAGTACTTTCTATACGGTGACTGTGATACAAACCTGTGCTTCCCTTCTCCAGATAAGAAAACAGCGGCGTGTGCATGACGAATACTAAATCTTCACATCTCCGGAGAGGAAAATTACGACGTAACTAGGTCATGACTCATCGTCCGACATACTGTCTGGCTGTGATTAATACTGGGCTGGTATTGTTTCCCTCAGAGCCGTTCAGTAGCTTGTTTTATCCATAAAGATTCCAGTCCAATGGGCGGAGGTAATATAGAAGTGTTGAAAGATTAATTGACTATGTCTTTGTTATTCCAGTGATTTGAGTGAAAGCTTTAATTTCACTAAGTAATCACAGACAATCGATTGCACAATGTATTGCCTGGCATATTTCGCTGCATCCAGCAGAAATCACATAGCAATAAACTAAAGGAACAAGCTACATCTGACAAGCTGAAATATACAACACATTTATTTTCACAGTAATATAAATTGTCTACAATTGTAATTTTAAACAGATTATCATGTCGGTTTTACATACAGAGAGTTGGCATTGCTATATGAATAGCAATGGCCTCTGCAATCTTTCGTCCATTCGTCTATTTTCCGTTCTGAACAACACACGCAACACATTGTTTTCATCAATCACACCACAGGATTTCAAATAATTTCACGCTATGGAAGACGTGGACAATTCTCAATGTTTAGATTTTACTGAAGAAAAAAGAACACTGGAGCTTGTGAACTGAAATGCTCAAATAAGTTCTTAGAATATCATGGACCAAGAACAAAGAAAATATTGACATTCTGTAATAACTGAACATCGAAGAAAATTGGCATTTAAACAGTATTGTCTCGGAAATGGAAATACTTTTGCTATATTAAACGTCACAGTTGCTTTGAGAGAAGAACAATGTTGGGAGGCCTGGTTACTGGTAGGAGGGGCAGTGGTTGATCAGCACGAATATCGACAAGGGACATTGCGGACACGGGACATTGCCGACACCTGTGGCATGAGGATGCACGAGGCAGGAGAACTGGCCAGGGATAGAGAGGCTTTTCGTCGCCACCTGATGAGATCGACGTTCTGTGACAGATCTACTAAATGATGTTGTGATTGTTCAGGGTTACCAGAGACCTAGTTATTTATTATTTTGTCTATCTAACTGCCGGCTATGTGGTGAACGGGTTTTGAATGCAATGTGTAATCCCGCATACAGCGTTCGAAACACAGCTGTGGGCGATGTGAAAGTAGACTGCCTTGCGTTAATTTCACTTCAATAATATGCGTCCGGTACTTCACAAAGCAATGGCAAACATATGAAAGTAAACTTGCCAAGAAATCACAAACAGCCAAACAATGCTGGAATTGACTGCGACGTCCTGTAAAAGATATACAACTAACTTAACTATCCAACTGCTTATGTGTTCTACTACCCTGTTGTTTAGCTGCCTCTCTCTTCTGCCTGTGTAGATAGACAGGCACCTGCGTGTACATTGAAGCTGATAGATGCAACTGAATTTGGTGTACTGAGAAATAGGTTCTTTCATTGCATGGGCGAGGATAGGGATTGTTTTTGCATCTAATAAATGGAGCTGCAGCAGAGATCGTTCGATCTAGTGTAGTACTGAGTCATTCATGTAGACGTTGCGAAATATGTGAGGGAACAAAATGTGCATTCTAGTGTCCGTGTCTTCGTTATTCAAATTCACTACAGAAAAATATTGTTTTGAACACACAATCAATCAATTCCAGACCAAAGAGAGACATGTAATACGATACTTGGGCTATTTTGGATAGATCATTTTCCTACAGTACTAAATATTGTCTTCATTGATATAAATGCTAACGACTAAGAACACGTCTAGAGAAAGAGGACACGACATTCCTTATCCAACTTCCTTTCTCGGGGTAGACATCTAATAAAAATCCCACCGTAACGATTTTTCAAATATTGGTGTAGGTCTAAAATGAATACCAGAAGTATAGGCAGCCTGTTATATATTGTCCACGTCTCCTGTCTTATGCCAGTTGGGCTATAAAAAATACTGCTAGCACCATATACTCAATACTTTTCAAGACGTGTAAAGTAGTCATTTAATTTGATTTACAGCATGGACAGGGCTGATATAATCAATGTGGTACGGACTCCGACGCTAGCCCAACGACATGAACTGGGGGTGAAGCCTGGTAAAGTACTCCAGTGTCATCTTAGAGGGATGGAGAATAGACACCGCAACCAACAGTGAGCAGAAATACTTTGGGATGTCTGCTTCATCGGAGGACTGGTCAGGCATGGGAATCCTCAATGTGCAGTGTACGAACGAACTTTATTTTCACAATTGGGCTTACATGCCAGTCTTACATTTTAGACGTCGTTTGTTTTGTCGTTCGACATAACATAACATAACATAACATAACATAACATAACACAGCATATCACAGAATAACAAAGCATCACATAGCATAACATTGCATAGCACGGCATAGCACCATTCAACGAGGTCTGGCCATAATCCCACTCGCTATAATCCAGGAAAACAGCTGATATATATATTCCCACATATTCAGGGAATTTGGAATTGCACACATACAAACGGGTACTCCAATCGAATAAAACATAGATCCACTAAATCACAGCTGTTAAGTAGCTGGGTTAGAGGCATACTGGCGTGGTGTAACAGGTCGAGGTATAATTCTCCAGCTGTCTGTATGATTGATAAATCCAAGATTAGTCACAGAGTTCTTCAGTATCCCGTGAATGAGCAAGGACATCACAATCTCTAGAGCAGTGTTTCCCAACCTTTTTTGTGCCATGCCCCACCCAAGCCTTTCTAAAATTCTTATCCCCCCCCCCCCCCCCCCAACATATACATTATTTTTAATATTCAAATATTGAAATGTTCACTAAAGAAACTTGAATGATAGGTTTTAGGAAGAAATCTCTAGGAAATTATTGAGCAAACACAGTAAGTAAATTTTCAAAACATATAATGGAGAACTACCATATACAAAACACTGATTAGACCAGTTGTGCTGTATGGCTCTGAAACCTGGAGTACAACTAAAGGAGACGAAGCCGTGTTACAAACCTTTGAGAACAAAGTCTTAAGATGCATCTTTGGGCCCATTGGAGATACACAAAGTGGAGAGTGGAAAAGAAGAAGCACCAAAGACATTTATGATCTGTTTGAGTCCCCGTTAATCACTGGTATCATGAAGGCTAATAGACTGCAATGGCTGGGGCATATAGAAAGAATGGAAGATAATAGGGAAACAAAACTCGCTTACATTCAGGAAATAAATAACCGTAGACCCCGAGGTAGACCAAGAAGACGGTGGAGAGATAATATACATACAGACCTACAAGAACTTGGAATTAACGACTGGCAAGAGAAGGTCAACCAGAGAGACGAATGGAGACGGATTGCATCTGCAGCAAAGAACCTCAATGGCTCGGAATGCTGAAGAAGAAGAAGATAATGGAGAACTGTAATTCAAGTACACAATAATTTTAATGAAGGATGTTTCTATGATATTTTAATTATTAGTAATTATTTATTATTTAAATTTAGTGAGATCCTTGCGCTTGATGCTTGCTGCAAAGAGATTTTATTTCAGGTTTCCAATGTAGTTAACTTCAGTCTGAAGTCTCCCCGTTTTGTTATATCCAGCCGATTTCTTTCATTTTCTTATTGCCCTCCTTAACAATCGAATTGCCCCCCTGTGGGGCGTGGGCCCCACGTTGGGAAACACTGCTCTAGAGTGTTTCATAAAAATAGTTAACCTGAAATTGGGCACAAACTTCTAGCCCCTTTTTTCTGGAATAACACAACATACTATTACATAGCAATGCATAACATAATGTAACATTGCATAGCAAAGCAAAGCAAAGCAAAACATAACATAACATATCATAGCGCAGCATAGCGCAGCATAGCAAAGCATATCATAACATATCATAGCACAACATAACATAACATTGCATAACATAATGTAACATAATATAACATAACATAGCAAAGCACATCATAGCAAAACATAACATAAAATAACATTGCATAGCATACATAGCATAACATAACATAACATAAATAACATAATATAACGTTACAGATAACAATAAGTGTGGTTGTCTTAGTAGTGTCAGGCTGTATGTTCGATAAATCTGACAGAAACGGCAGAGCTAGTCGAACACCCCACTCAGTTGTAATGCTCGCACTTGTAAATAAACACAGTACATACTCCTGCTCAATTTACGTTGCGCACGAAACTGGCATCAGTTTCCAGATCAAATGCTAAAGATGTTCATTTGAACAATGTTCCTAAATGATCCCTTCATTTGCTTATGATATGTTCGTTGTTGTGTCTCTGGGTATTAGATGGCGTAGGTAAAGGCTCTCACGGAGGGAAGTTAAAGGAAACCTGCATGATGTGGCTGTTTCATATTAATGGTATTATCTCTACTAAACCTGTTATGATACACTGCTCTAGCTTAACGGTGCAAAGATATACATATGTCACATACAGTTGTTATGATACACATCTATAACATGCAGGCATTATGGTACACAGCTCTAACATAAATGTGTTATGATACACAGCTCCATAGACAAAGATTAAAATACAGGCGTCTCACATAAAGGGGTTACGTTATAAGCTACATTAGTAAGGGTGATACACAGCTCTAGCATAACGGTCTTAAGATATACAAATCCTACATGCAAGTGTTATGATACACAGCAGAAATCAGTTCAGTGTGGATTACGATTAAGTTCCAACGGGGTTAACTAAATAAACATTTAAAAAACAAAAAGGTGGGATCAGAAGTAGATATATACGGGTAAAATTAGTGACACATTTATTTCCATCTGGCACGAAATCTGCATCTCCACGAGGCTGCTACAAAGTCCCTCCTTGCACCACCCAAACCCATAAGCCAGTTGGGTGAACATTCCTGGTATCGGAACTTCACATCTCGGGAGAGGTGTATTCAAATATTTCGCATGTCCTGTTCCAGAGCGTTTCGACGAGACCCACACGAGTTGGTTTACCGGGTATTTCTATAGGGTGTATTTTTAATGGCTGTGGAGTGTTTGAAAATATTACCGGTCGAAGTTTTATAATTACTCTCTGTAACATTCATGCAACATAATAGGTAAATACAAAACTTGGACCGGCAATATTTTCAAACAGTGCACAATCATAAAAAATACACCCTGTATGTTCATCAGTTTGCCAGTTTTCTTAACTGATTCAATGTCGAAGGGTTATATATCTCCAAATATGACCTCCTATTTGGACACAAGAGCCATATATCGCCATACTCTTATCATCGTGCTATTTGTTTTGTTTCGTGGTATCTTCCGTAATTTCAATATTCAGTGAACGGAAATTTATATTATAATACATTTTTATTTGATTGTGCATCATGTTTGGTCCAAACCTGCTGTTTATTCGGCATTGAATCCGTTAATACGTGTAAGTCCAACTATCTATAAAATCCACAACCCCGTCGTTAGCGCACTGGAAGGTGAAGCGCACGTGGATTAAACCTCACGGCCACGCTGACCTCTACAGTAAGATATACCCAGGTTATCCGGTACAGCACATACGGCCTGAGACAGATGAGGCCTAGGTTCGTGTCTCCTCTACACGAGCATATCAGCGCCAACAGGCTGCAACTCACTTCTAAATTGGAAATTAGCTTTGATAGTAGAAATATTCATAGCGGGAGCAGTAGCGAAGTTGATAAGAAGCTGCGCTGGTAATGTTATAAGCACGATATGACCTGGGTTATTTAATTTTCTGTGTGTGCCGCCGCTCACTGTGAAGTAACGCATTGTCTATACATATGCTCCTACTTCTAGTGCACAGGGCTGATTGTTGCGTGTGGATTATCTTTCCCTATTACAAGTGTCCCTCGCCATCAGGCGAACCTACTTCGACGTCACCAAGTCAAGGACGAGATGTCAACATTTTAGTCCATCAGACCAGTGTAGGGGATGGACCCTCTACCTTGACATCAGCACACCGGATGTTTAGAAACCGGCGCTCTTATCTTGTCGGCCATGTTAACCTGCGGATGTGGGTTACAACCAGGGGTCGTGGCTTGGGAAAGTGATGGACAGATTGGCCATCAATTCCTCCGTGCGTACAGGCCTACAAAATGTGATGGAGCTGTTACAGCACGAACCCATCACAGAAATCTGCCACGGCACAAACTGTTTATGTATAGAGTGTATTTGTAATGACTGTACAGTGTTTGAACATATTGCCGGGCCAAGGTTTGTATTTACGAATGGAGACGGATTGTATCTGCAGCAAAGAACCTCAATGGCTCGGAACGCTGAAGAAGAAGAAGAAGAAGAAGAAGAAGAAGAAGAAGAAGAAGAAGAAGAAGAAGAAGAAGAAGAAGAAGAAGAAGAAGAAGAAGAAGAAGAAGAAGAAGAAGAAAAAGAAGAAGAAGAAGAAGAAGAAGGTTTGTATTGACCTATTATGTTGCATGGACATTACATATGGTGAATACAACACTTGGACCGGTAATATTTTCAAACACTGCACAGTCATTAAAAATACACTCTATATTTAGTACAACAGTTCTTACCTCTCCCAGACTCAGTAAAATGTCACGCCTGCTCATTTCGGTTACCGTTCTTGGCTTTGCTTCCTTTTTGAAGATTCACTTTCATTGCACTCTCCGGCGATCAGCATAGCCGAGTAAATAAGAGCGCTCGTTCATAAACTTCAGGTGCTGACGCCGAGGTGACAGTTTTAGCCCCTACACCGGTCAATTGAACTAAAATGTTGACTTCTCGTCCTTGACTTGGGGACGTACATGAAAAGTACCTCAGAAGTCGTAGTGGTTTCGCCTGTTGGTGAGGTAAACTGGTAATAGGGAAAGGTAATCCACACGGAGTAATCATTATGGACGACTCTTGAGTTCAAAACTAGTGAGCGCTAACATAAAAATAAAAATTCAAACGACAGATCACTCAAGGAGAGTCTGAACTCAGTGTGGGAATTCGGAAGTAGCAGTAGTTGCACGAAGGATTATGGGAGCTTCACATGCTGTAAACATGTTCTACACTTTAGATTCTGGATGGGAATAGAGACAGACAAGCTGAAAAATATTTAATGGCAGTAAAAATTTGGTTTTTGTGGAAAATGCAAAGAATACTAGGGACAGACAGAATAACCAATGAGCAAGTCCTTCATGAAGCATACGAATACTGTAAACTGATTTGAGAAATTAGACGTGGACATTCAGTTTTCTGTTTCTTTTAGTCACGCTATGAGAAGAAGTAAACTAGACAAATTGGTGACAACTGGCAAGATTGAGGGGACAAGAACAAGGGGAAGGTAGAGAAGTAAATACCTAGATGGTTGGCCACGTGGTATTGTCCAGACAAGAACACAGAGCTGAACTCCTACGCCGGTGATCGTGTGAGATGACGAAACGTGACCGCCCACGCTTATCGGCATGGCACATGATGATGATGAGAGGCAGGAGAAGAACAAGACAGAAGATACTGGGCAGTTTGACATCATAGCATGCATGAACATTAGTATCAGAAATTATGTAAAGTACCATTTATTCGACAGATCAACATCACGGCACACGGGTGTAACCCAGAAGTACTCCATTCTACTCCTAACTAAAGCCTGAGTCCGGAGAATCTTAGCTCAGTGCACGAACTCCGTAGAACCAGCGAGGATCCTGAAATACTTTGGGTAGATTTTTAACTCGACATTTTGCCCGGGCAGCGCCGTTAGGCTACTATTTTTCGATTTCCAACTGCCAAGTTGGATTTTTTACGTGCGCAACTATACACACGGGCGTCTGTCTCACTATCCAGAGACCAGGGGAAATTGCATTACTAGAAGTCCACGTGACAAAATCCCGACCCTCACCGGGGCCTGAACTTGGGATCTCCAGCACTCGAGGCGCACACCTTACCTCGAGACCACTCATCCCAATTTTTCTATTATTAGCTTTTCAAAATGATCGTCCTATCCAGGCCAGCGGGTTCCCCTCACCTCCTGTTTGCTGAAGTGTGTCTAATTGTATTCCTGTGTTCAGCTTTATTATTTCTGCCATGCCATGTTAGTTCCCCTATTCTGCTACTTCTGTGTATGTTTCGCCTTTACACAGGCAGGTGCAGGAGGGTCAAGATGAGACGATGGACGTGGATTCTACTCAGGCCCCCCAGTTGATGAATGTTTGTAGTTTGTTAATGCTTGCTTGCTAGCTTGCCGTGCTCTGGCTGTAAACTCCAGCGTGAAGTCCTGTATATCGGATGAAGGCATCCTGTTGTCCAACATCAGTGTGATGTCATACCGGACCTGAGGTTTGCGATCCGTTGTCCCATGTCTGGCTTATTGGTGTGCAGACTGGTGGTTCCTCGCCGTGCAGGCAGACACTCTCCGACTTCGGAGGATAGTTTGTTAGTGACTGTTTTAGTCGTCTCCGTATTTCTGATCTATACAGCAGTATTTATTCAACGTTAATTTTCTTGCACCGATCTCCCTGGCCTCGGGGTTAAATGACTTCCTCCGTAATCCCGTTTATCCACGTAGGGTAACACAGCACGCGAGAATTGGAAGCGGTTCTAGCCGCGTTGGTAACTTACGGGATAAGTGAGCCGGCCGCTCAGAAAGCAATGGCAAACTACTGAGCGTAATCTTGCCAAGAAATCAACTGTCAATAACTGTCATTGACTGCCAATATAATACCTTGCGGTGTATGGTAGAGGGGTCTTTGAGCCTGAGGAATTAAGGCCGCCTGGCTAGTGCTGTCGCCGCGAACTGTGCAGGTTAGGATTTTCTTTTTCCCCCGACAGAAAAAAATCCCACACCTTACCGAGGGATCGAACCCGGGTCTCCCAAAGGAGAGTCCGGCGTTCTAGCCACTCGGCCAGCCACTCCTCAAGAAATCAATGACAGCGGTAAAATGCTGGTGTTCACAGCGATGACCTGTAAAGGATATCCGAAAAAATTTTTTCTTTGGAACCTCTTTGGGGTCGTTGCTGGGGCTACGGAGTTCGTGCTTTGTGCGACGCTTTCAGTAGGCCGCATGCGGAAAAAATACCCAGCTATATGTGATAAAACTCGGTGAAATGAAGTCGATTCTCTTAGCTTTCAAACATTTTGAAAACCCATTTATTCAGCGTGAGAGTTACGTTACCTTCTCCGTCATTATATGTTGTGTTTTGTTCATGTATTTGTTTGCTGATGAAGGCTAGTAGCCGCAACGTCCTTCTTGTTCTTAACTCTGTTCTTTAAAGCTGCATTACTTTGTGTTGTTTTATGTTTTTTTTTTTACAAAAAAATGTTGTATTATTCCACCTCTTGAAGTGAGGTTTCACCAAGCAAAATGCGTTTATCAAGTGCTTTGTTTTATTCTCCTGCTGTAAGTCTCCCTGTATGAATGTTTGGAATGATTGTTGTGAGATCCAGTTATGTGTGTTTATCTTGTATCTGATTTCGCGAGAGGAGCTGGCGATGTAGGTGAGGGCAATGATGAATGTTGAGATTGGCGAACATTGGAACAATCGTTTTCATTTTGACACGTCTTAATGTGTTAATTTTACACGCTTGAACTATCTTTATGGGATTTATTAACTTCAGACTATATAATGATAAGGATTGTAAGGCCTCTTAACTTCAGATTATATAGATATGGTGTATTGTGAGGCGTGTTAACTTCAGATTACACACACACACACACACACACACACACATATATATATATATATATATATATATATATATATATATGGTGTATTTTGAGGCGCGTTAACTTCAGAGTATATATCTATGGTGTATTGTGAGGCGTGTTAACTTCAGATTATATATCGATGGTGTTTTGTAAGGCGTGTTAACTTCAGAATATATAACCATCGGGTGTTGTGAGGCGTACTGATTTTACACTATATAACGATGGGGTATTGTGAGGCATGTTAACATCAAACTATATACCGATGATATATTTTATAGCGTGTTAATTTCAGACTTAATTTTCATAGATAGCGTGTGGAGCGTTATCTTCAGATTGTTTGTTGCAAGACGTTGTGCAATGTGTCAACTTCAGTCTATTTAATTTCAATGGAGTGATTCAATAAACTGTGTGTAGTGTGTTAATTTCCGACAGATTGTTACAAAAACTTGTGTAATATGTTTCTTCGGACATTTTAATTAGAAGACATTATGTAATGTGTTAACTTCAGACTTTTTAATTATAAGACCTTGTGTAATGTGTTTACCAGTGGCGTCACTGGGGTTGGTGTCACCCAGTGCGGTAAACTCTTGGTGTCACCCCTCTAGACTTTCACCATGGTCTTCTTCCGAGTGTTCCTGTACCATATATAATCGCATATAGTAATGTTTGTAAAATAAGTCAAAAAGTTAATAAGGACATAAGAAAGAAAACAAATTGAACAATATAACTTCAATACTTCAGGTAAAACATAAATAAAGAACTTCGACAAACTCGGACAAAGTTAAATTTTTGTTATTTAACATTAAAATTTCTAAAATTAACAATGAACGGTTATGAAACCCGACTAGACAGAGCTATGTCTGCTTTGTCAAATTTGCAATTTTTTTATTTTGGTGTCACCCCTTGATGGTGTCACCCGGTGCGGCCCGCACCCCCCCCCCCTCCGCACCCCCCTAGTGACGCCCCTGGTGTTTACTTCAGACTTTAATTAAAAACACTGTGTGGTGTGGTAACTTTAGACTGGTTTGCAACAAGACATACTGTTAACTAAATGATACTCTAGAATTGCTAACAGTAACTTATGTTAACATTACACTGTTAACTATGTGTTAACTCTTGGTTGCTAACAGTGATGGTAACATTACACTGTCAACTATGTGATAACTCTAGGTGTCTGACAGTGATACTAACATTACACTATTAACTATGTAATAATTCAAGATTGCCAACTGCAATTAATGCGTACTTTAGACTGCTATATTGTGACTGCTCAAAGGGTATTGTTTGCATTATTTATATTGCATATTTTGCTATGGATTTTGTTAACTTTAAACTACTCATTGATGTCTGCCATTATTAACTTTAGATTGGTAATATTCAAAACAGATTTGTGGGTGTCCAATCTAAACGTATAATTACGAGTGTGTGTGTGTACAGTGTTGTAACTTTATGTTATAACTGTCGATGTGCGGCGTGTTAACATTAGACTATATATACAAAATAAATAACTGAACGAGGTGCTAACTTTTGTCTGATACCCTTAGAAACTAAATTTTACATGTGTTTTTTTGTTTGTTATTGTTTAGCGCATAATGTGTTACATTTAGACATTGCATGCAAGCAATAACCAGGAAAACTGCTGTAATCTTACCTTGAAAGCTCCAGATAACCAGAGAAACACACGAATGAAGAGCCACACAGCGGGTACACACGCACTCACAAGCTCGCATCAACACGAATTAAGATGTAACCGAACTGCCAAAGAAGTACACTTAAATTTTCCCGAACTTCTAATAATTTCCAATTGTTTTAAAACGCGTTGAAATACCGAATGATGGATTTGAAGAGAGATGGATGATTCTGCAGACGAATGATACGATGTCTTGAAGTTATTGAAGATTGGTCAGATCCTCGAATGTAAATGTTCTAACAGGTAAGTAGGTTGATGTAGGTTCCACACGAGACATGGATTCTTTAGGAGTGCTTGGGTAGGCGAGCAATGTCTCCGCATCCAGGAGTGAGGTAGTTCTTGTGGGGGATTTGGTGCCAACGGAGGCGAGATTTCGCTGCTGCTGTGTGGAAAACGGGGCAGAAGGAAGGGGTGAGTAGGTTAAACAAGGGCATGAAGCGGTATCTGTTAGCCTGGGACGGGAGAATAGTTTTTTGGGGTATATTTTTCCGGTGAGGCTGGATGGAAATAAACATGTGTGTCAGAGAAGAATTCAACGTTTGTTGCCGATAGGGGTAGTAGGTAAAGTGTTTAACTGTTCGACAGGTAATGATATAGTGGTGTGTGGAGTGTGTGGGTGGTTGTACGTGTGATTGTGTGAGTAAAAATGTGTGAATGTTTGCATGAGAATGCCCATGTGTGTATGTTTTTATGTGCAAGGGTGTGATTGCCTGGGATGAGGGCGTGTGTGTCCCTGTGTGTATGTACAGATGTGTATGTGTGACGGCGAGTTTGCTTATATACTATATACTTATATGTACTCGAGAGTTATGTTGTGAGTTGCACTGTGCCCACACTCGCATTATTTATGTGTGTGCTGTTGTGTATGTATGCTGTATTTACCACACAAATGTGTGTATGTGTGTGTGTGTGTGTGTGTGTGTGTGTGTGTGTGTGTGTGTTATGTATATGAGTGTTCTTAATTGTTTGTGTAAGTGAGTGTATACTTACGCCCTTGAGTTTGTATGTATGCAGGTATTTGTTCCTGAGTATATATCTGAGTGATGACAACAAGTGCGTGTATTTGCGTTACGTGTATGAGTGCACTTAAGTGTATGTGTAAGGTACATACTCAGTTGAGTTTGTATGTGTGAAGGTATTTGTATGTATGTATCTGAGTACACTAGTATGAATGTAAGTGTGTATGTGTGTACACGTCTAAACGCGAGTGTATGTGTATGCGTGCGTGTGTATGTGCTTACTTGTGTGTACGTGAGTGAACGTCTGCACGCATATGCTATTTATTGTGCATATATGTACATTAGTAAGTGTGTACATGTGTATATGTGAAATTACATCCTGGTATAATTGCTTAATTTTCGCCTTGAAAACGGGAAGGAAGTGGAAAGTGGTCAGCGCGATCGAAGAAGCCCAGGCGACACTCCAGCTGAATATAATGTTATTGGGCCACACCCAATTTGACATGAAAGGGTTCGGCTTCCAAAGCAATGATTCAATGTGGTCCCAGGCGACGACCATGGAACGCAGAAACCTGGTGGTTAAGGAGATTCGCAAAGGGGAAGATGACGAAAGAGTCCGAAAGGCTGCCAAACAGACGCAGCAGGCCCAGTGGATGTCATGGGAAGCGGTAGTGCAGAGATCCATTACGTGGAATGAGATCTGGCGCATGGCACCACTGCGTCTAAGTTTCGTCGTTCGATCCCTCTACGATGTCTTGCCATTAGCTGCCAACTTGGTCAAGTGGAGGAAAACCACCGACCCGTTGTCCCCTCTGTACAAAAGTCCAGACAGCGGCACACGTACTGTCCGGATGTAAGGTCGCCCTGACCCAAGGCCGATTTATATATATGTTTGCATATCCTTTACAGGACATCGCTGTCAACACCAGCATCTTTCAGCTGTATGTTGATTTCTTGGCAAGATTACGCTCAGTAGTTTGCCATTGCTTTCTGAGCGGCCGGCTCACATACCCCGTAAGTTACCGACGCGATTCGAACCACTGCTGATCTCTGTCCATGTCTTCCTCCTCATGTTCCCTCATGGCCAAGATGTCGTCACGTTACGTATGAGAGTATACGAGATTACGGAGAAAAGTCGCTAACCTCTAGGCCAGGAAGCCGGCAAGGCCGATTTACGTGGTGGATGTAGCAAGAATTAGGGCGAACAGAGAGGGGTACTGCCGAGGCCGATGGAGATCTCCGTCGTCCGAGAAGGGCGCAAAGAAGGCAAAGCTAACGACCTGCTGTGTGCTACGATTTTCGCTGGTGCGAGGACTGGGAAATGACCGTAGGCCTAAAGGGCCGTGGCAATTACCCTGAGGTGGTTGCAAGTCTTAGTCGGGAGGAGTACACCGTCAGACTGTTCGCCGTCGAGGTAGGCGCCAGGGGTGTGGTCTCCATTCCGTGTTTGATGTGCTGAAGCGAATGGGCATGAAAGGACAAGCAAGAATTCGGGACCAGAAACAACTGTCTGAGGCAGCCGAAAAGGCCTCGTGCTGGCTATGGAATTGTCGGAACCTAGAGTGGAATGAGTCTCGAAACTAATATGGTTAGAAGCGGTAACTGCAGTACCAACAATCTCTCAACCGTGACCACGAACTTACAACGTCTCGTGTCAACTCTGAAGCCTTTCCTCCGAACGTGAGTGGTGCATCTGATTGCAGTCAAACCATGTAAATGTCGGCCGAAGTCCAACCTCCATAACATAGCGATAATCGGTCGTAGGTCGCACCCAGTCAGCTGCATTCCAAGAGGTGGGTTCAAAAATGGAAAGGAAGAACCGGCTTCCTAGTAGAGTGCGGCGGCGTGAACGGGGCACGAGGAAGGAACACGGCAACGGAGACGAATGGAGGCGATTGAGGCTGTGGCGGGGGTATGAAGCTGGCTCCCCACGACCACACGTGCTAAGGGGCAAGCACAGGCTGCACGGACTCTCCTCACCGAAGTAGGGAGGGCTTGAGAGTGGAAATGGTAACAGCGAAGGGACAAGCGTAACAACAGGGATAACAATTGTGACCGAACGTCTCCACGGCAGGGGTAAGACGCCCGGAGTCATTTATGGTTGACGTTCCATTCTGCACTCCGTCATTCGATTCGCCAGCGGATTTTTCTCGGAGCCTCTTGGGGAACAACTCTACGGACTTCGATGTTTGGAGACGTTTTCGACCAGTCGCCCTGCAGATAGACACAGAGCCATATGGGACAAAACCCGGTGTAATGTAGTCAATCCCGTCTCACCTTTAAACAGCTACCTTGATAGGAAATGTGATGCTCTCCTTTATTTCTCTGCGTCTGTTGCACGCGATGCAGGTAATGAAAATAACAGCGTTAAAAAAAATAGACATCAAAGGTAATAAGAATAACGCAGCTGGCAGATGTCATTATCGATTAACTGAAAGTGTACAAAAACGAGGATGGGAAAGACGAATGGCGGCAGTACCTGTATGGTATCACGTTAGGGAGTGCTTGATCAACGAAAAGTTTTATGCTAAAGAATACAGTGTCTTTGATTCCGTCGGGGCAGTAAGTTATTATTTCTGTTTTGTCTCTCTGTCTTTCCGTTTGTCTGGCACTTAGGCTGTCTGTCTAATTCCCTGTCTGGTTGTCTGTCCGTCTCTCACCCCATCCATCCATCCATCCATCCATCCATCCATCCATCCATCCATATATACATCCATCCATATATACATGCATCCATGCATCCATGCATCCATGCATGCATGCATGCATGCATGCATCCATCCATCTATCCATCCATCCATCAAACCTTTCATCATCCATCTATCCACCGACCCATCCATCCATTCATCCCTTCATCCATCCATTCGTCCATTCATCCATCCCTACCTCCTTCCATCCATCGATCCATCGACCCATCCATCCATCCATCCATCCATCCATCCATTTCGCTGCATGTCGTCAGGTATATACTGCAGAAATCATACAACATAAAATAACTAAATAAATCCTTCAAACTGAAATATACACATGGTCGCACAGTAATTTCAATTGTCTATCACGGTAATTTTGAACTGACTAGCATGTAGATTAATCATGATGGCTTCTGCAAACTTTAACAATCGCCTATTTTGTGTGCTAAATAAAGTAGAATTTGATATGTCGGAAAGTTTGGCAGGAAATAATGTATTTGAATCAAATTGAACGCATTATAAATAGTATACTAAAATGGTATCTTTCTGAGGAGAAAGAAACGCTGCAACACATTGTACAGTGAGAAGTCATTTTCTACAGAATGTTTTTGTAATTATTTTTCTTTTATTTAGCTGGTTTACTGTCGTTTTGTTTCTAGTTTTGCTTGATGATGAAGGTTTTCTAGACCTACCGTTGATTTAGTCATGCAATTGCGTATATGTAGAGCTGGCCCTTTCCATTGCCTTTCACGATTAATTTAGTCGTTTCTTGGTATACAATGCGTTTACAATGCATTAATCACTTGAACAGTCCGGTTGGCTGATGTCTGTGATCTGAAGATGAGCTGTGATCGACACACCAGCTGGCTGCCTACTGTGGCTGTATTTACTGCTGAAACTCAGGTATAAACACTGATTCTGAATGAAGATACAATATCACGTGTCTCACCTGCCAGCTCAGGGAGCGATAATTTATCTCTAACTCAGCTGGCAGAATGCATTCTTCTGCGTTTTGTCTGGCTGCCGTGGACATGTCTTTCGTGCATTATGTCTATTTACAGCGAAGCTGCGATAATTGAACCTTTCCGCAAGTACATTCGACACAGTTACAGAATTGTGCTTGCTTGTGCCTTTCCCCTTTTAAATATAGATACAGAACAGCAATTGAGTGTGCCTTTCCTCTTTGAAACATAGTTACAGAATTGCGCTTGAGTGTGCCTTTCCCATTTGAAATATAGTTACAGAATAGCATTTGAGTCTGTCTTTCCTCTTTGAAACATAGTGAGTGTGCCTTTCCTCCTTGAAATATAGTCTCAGAATTGCGCTTGAGTGTGCCTTTCCTCTTTGAAACATAGTTACAGAATAGCGCTTGAGTGTGCCTTTCCTCTTTGAAACATAGTTACAGAATTGCGCTTGAGTGTGTCTTTCCTCTTTGAAACATAGTTACCGTATAGCGCTTGAGTGTGCCTTTCCTCTTTGAAACATAGTTACCGTGTAGCTCTTGAGTGTGCCTTTCCTCTTTGAAACATAGTTACAGAATTGCGCTTGAGTGTGTCTTTCCTCTTTGAAACATAGTTACCGTATAGCGCTTGAGTGTGCCTTTCCTCTTTGAAACATAGTTACAGAATTGCGATTGAGTGTGCCTTTCCTCTTTGAAACATAGTTACCGTATAGCGCTTGAGTGTGCCTTTCCTCTTTGAAAAATAGTTACAGAATAGCGCTTGAGTGTGCCTTTCCTCTTTGAAACATAGTTACCGTATAGCGCTTGAGTGTGTCTTTCCTCTTTGAAACATAGTTACAGAATTGCGCTTGAGTGTGCCTTTCCTCTTTGAAACATAGCTACCGTATAGCGCTTGAGTGTGCCTTTCCTCTTTGAAAGTGTTATCATATTGTAGCAGGTCCTTTGCAGAACGTCGCTTTCCTCACGGCCCACCGAAAATACTCTCGATCTCTGTCCATGTCTTCCTCCTCATGTTCCCTCATGGCCAAGATGTCTGTAATGTCCTGTGTCCATCTTCGTGCTGTTCGACGACTGCCACTTCTACCAGGACCATGCCCTCCATCACCGTACTCTCCAAACCCCTGTGACCTTTAGTATAGCCAAAGTATTCCAGTGTCAGAAACATGACAGTGTTTATGAGACAGTTTTCTTCCAAGCTCAAATCTTATTGAAAGTCGCTTTTTTTCATTTTCTTTGTTCATGATATTCTAAACATATCTCTATAAAATTTCAGCTCACAAACCCACAAAACTTGTGCAGAAATTACGAAATGGTCCAAAAATGCTACCAAAGGAAATATGTTTGCTCTCAAGTTATTTCTTTAGCTTGTTTGTTGGTTGTGTGCCATTTGTTTTACTACTGTTTAAATGATTCAATGCCGAAGAATAATATACCGCCACATGGAAATATCATTTGGACAGAAGTACGAAATATCGCCATACTAGGATAAACGTGTTATTAGTTCTGTTTCGTGGTATCTTCCTCATTTGCAAAGCTCAATGAAAGGACATTTACACTATAATACTTGTTCATTTGATTGTTTTTCATGTTTAGTCTAAACCTAAGTTTAGTTTGGCACCGAATTAATTAATCTCTGCATTTCTATATTTAGCCTTCATCTGTCTTCCTTTGCATAGTCCTCATTGTTGTTAATTATCCATCATGTGCCATGCCGATAAGCGTGGGCGGTCATGTTCTGCCATCTCACTCCATCACCAGAGTCGTGGATCAGCTTCTTGTTTCTGTCTCGTCCATGCCACGTGGCCAAGACATCCAGGTATTTACTTCTCGCTCTTCCCCTTGGTCTCTTCCCTTCGATCTTGCTAGTTGTCACCACGTTCTCAAAGCCATTTCTTCTAATAGCATGCCCAAACATTTTGATTGTCTACGTCTAATGACTCTAATCCGATTACGATCTTCATTTGTTTCTTGAAGGACTTGTTCATTGGTTTTTCTCTATGTCCGTGATATTCTTTGCATTTTCCTCAGAAACCAAATTTCCACAGCCATTAGACGTTTTTCAGCTTCACTGCTCATTGTCCACGCTTCACATCCATATATAAGTAAAGGGTCTATGTAGCACTTCAACACTCTTTTTCTCATTTCAATTGATATCTTTTTATTGATTTATGTGTTGTTTCGGGATTTGAGATTTTTAAATATTGAGCACAATCCACTACTGGCAACGCTGAACGCATTCTGGTATGAACCTAAGGCTTATCCACGTCAATGTGGAAGCACTAGACTCGAGTTTCGCTTTCGTTTGAGCTCTTCAGTAGTGCATATCCTTGACCGGACCCGGAAACAAACACCGGATCACTGGCGTGTGAAGCGGATGTGTAAACACTATACCTCGCGGCACACGCTGGACACGGCCAAATTATCACAACAGAATACTACAACGTCACCCATCGTAAGCTGTAGCTCAAGATTTGCCCGATCGCCGCGACTAACGTCCGTCAATCGATGTGGACCCGAACGATCAGGTCTTCTCACTGGCAAGGCACACCAGGCCGCCTAAGATCCAGTGAGCAATAATCTTTCTTATGAATATGTCCACTTACTCGTATATCACAATGTGGTATTTCCTTCTTCCCAGTGACGACCATAGTCTGTGTCTTCTTACTATTCAATTCTAACCTTAGTTGTTCACTGTGTGCAACAACCGCATCTACTAAATGTTGCAGGTCCTGTTCATTGCCTGCAATCAAGACTGCAATCAAGAAGATGGTATTATCTGCATATCTAATGTTATTGATGTATCTTCTCCCAATGTTGATTCCTTCCATATGTTAATTATGGAGATGTGATGCTCCGGATGTGAGGCATTTTAAACTTCTTCATTGTTAAATGTCATCTTTCTTTGGCGTGTATTATTTTTGTTTTGTTTTATTCACAAAAAAGATTTTGATTTTCAGGAGTCTTTTGATAAACAGGATCAACTCTTCTAAAATGTAATACTATTTAAGATGAGGACCCTATCATCTGCGTATATAAGACCTGGAATTGGATTTCCACCAATTATGAATAAACCAAAATTGCCCATTGTCTCATCATTGGTGAAGTGCCTCATACCATTGTCTGCATATCTGTTGAAACGGCAGGGAGAAACAACCGTGTCTTACTCTCTTTTGCACCTTTAACCAATTTGATTTTTCACCGGCTGCTCTGACGGCAGTTTGTTGTTCATAATATACCAATTCAATTAAATTAAGTGGGGGTGGGGGTGGGGGGGGGGGGGTGGGGGGGGAGTAAATGAAAAGAACAAGGGGAAGGCAGAGAAGTAAATATCTGGATGGCTTGGCCATGTGGCATGGTCAAGACAACAACACATAGCTGATCTATGACTCTGGTGATTGTGTCTTAAATCTGGTGATCGTGTGAGATGGCGAAACATGACCGCTCACGCTTATCCACAATCGGCATGACACTTGATATTGAAACATTCTAGAAATACATGATCACTCATGATGTCTCACAGAGCATTGTGTTGAACGCAGTCGACAGTCTTACTGTTTTCTGTGAAGTAAGAATAAAAATCTACATTGTATTTTCCATACATCTAAAAAAAAAAATGATCCTAATGTTGAAGACATTATCTCTTGTGGCTCTCCTGTCTGAAAACACAACGTAAACTATAGTATGTCCACATTTGTTTGCCGCAATATAAATATCAATATCTCAGTAACCAACTGAGGGAAAATTATGAAATTTAGTATATAAGCTTATCATTATGTCCACCCAACAAAAAAAATTTTGTTCTTGAGATTTTACAGCAGATTTTAAAGTTTGTTTATATGAGATTTATAATTTACGGGTCTAGCATGAAATTCATAATTTTAAATGTATTACAGCGTAGCCAGACAATCAGGGCTCAATTTTGAATATTGTACGTGTTTTCACAGGATTGGCCTTTTGCCAACCCCCCCCCCCCCCCCCCCTGCGTTGTTCAAGCTAAGACTGTTCAGAGGTGTCTCAAAATGTGGGTTATTTCATGAAACCTGATTAATATGTTTTTTTTTTTTTTTTTTAAATCTTATCACTTATCGCTAACATTGAAATGTGTGAATATTTTTCAATGGGCTTTAATGCGAAATTGTACACTTCAAAGAATCGCTATGAAGTTGTACACATATTTTTGTCAAGAAGCTGATCGCAAGAAACTGTTTTATACTATTACAAATTCCGAAAAAAGAACTTGGGCTTGAGTAAACGGGCATTTTGTCAAAGGGTGCAAGAATCTGGAATTAAACCACCACGCAATAACCAAACGGTAGGTAGAAAGATTATTGTAGACAGTTTTGACAAAGATGTCATAAGGCGAGCTATTATAAAAATGTTTTAAAAAGTCGCTTGATATACGACAGGGTCGACTTCATTGCACCGGGTTCTATCCCATATGGTTCGGTCTCTTTCCGCAGTGCGGAAAGCATCGCGCAAAGCACGAACTCCGCAGCTCTAGCGACGACCCACAGACGTCTCCGAAAAATTTAACTCATGAACTGGAATCGAACCCACGACGTTTGGAGCCCGAGTCAAAAGGCTTGACCATTTCGCCACAGAGACTCCTAAAATTATAAAAATTTTGGATTTTATATCCAGGATTATCCAGCATTATAAAAATGCTGGATGCCAAAGAAACAGTGATTGTAAGAAAACTTAGGGTTTGGTTCAGAAAGAACAATAACATAGAGCTATCCAAAACAACTTTGTGGAAAATTATAAGGACATTATCTTCACTATTTTAAAGTACAAGGGCGGTAGAAATAATCTTTGCGAGCAATCGCATTTAGGAGCCATGAGAAGCAGATACCTACGTGAAATAAGGGAAATGCGCAAAGAAAATTATGGCATAGTGTGTTTGGATGAAATGTGGATCAATGATCACCATACACGTGATAAGGAATGGCAACCAGTGGATGGACAGATAAAGCGATATGTGCCCAGTAGTATAGGACAGCTTTTGGTCATGGCCCATGTTGGTAATACGCATAATGGCTTGCAACAGAATGCTGGGCTCGTGTTCGTATAAAAGCATACAGACAATAGGGATTATCATAATAAGATTAATGGTAATGTATTTAGAGATTGGCTCGAGAATACTATATAATAATATATGTCTGTCTGTCTGTCTGTCTGTCTGTCTGTCTGTCTGTCTGTCTGTCTGTCTGTCTGTCTGTCTGTCTGTCTGTCTGTCTGTTTGTCTGTCTGTCTGTCTGTCTGTCTGTCTGTCACGAAGACTCACAGCGGGTCTGTCACCCATGTGTACGTGTGAACAAACTACACAGACAGCTGAACAGATCCTTAAAAATGGAAACATGATGACTAAATTGAGGTATCATTTCTGGTCACTCCATACGCACATTAACGCACAGCTATTTGGAAGCTTTCACGAGCTCAATATAAAAAGCTAAATGCATCTTTGTAACATGAATACTTGTGTACAATTATTAACCAGCAGCTGAAGAAACAAGAAGGAAATGAAAAATAAGGTAAGAAATATATTCCTTCTACTTTCCTGTCAATTTACACATTATTTACCCCATACCTCTGTACATTCTCTGTCTTTACTAATATTACACATTGCACCCCTCTCGGGAATCTCCGTGGTGAAGTGGTCAAGCCGTCTGACTCGGGCTCCGAGGGTTGTATGTTCGATTCCTTCATTTCACGAGTGCAATTTTTCGGAGACTCCAGAGGGTCGTCGCTGGAGATACAGAGATCGTGCTTTGTGCCACGATTTCCGCCCTGCGGAAAGAGACTGAGCCATATGGGATAAAAACCCGGTGCAATGCTACTTTAAGCTACTTTTTTATTGCACCCACTCCCATACGAACCTGGCTACGCCTTGTACTTGTGTCTTTGCCAGAAATAACGTGGTTTAATGTAAGACTAGTTTGTTAGCGTGAATTCACTACATTTTCCCCAAAACATCAAAGAAATGTTGCCGCTTTCAATGATTTAAGTTGCTTTTGGACCTATCAAAGACATATTCCTTGGGTGGGGGTAAATATAAGACGGCTGGAAAAATTTCATAACTATGCAACAGACAGTTTTCAAAATAATTGATCGTGAATGAAGGCAAACAAATGTGGACATACTTTAACAGCTTGACACCTACTGTAATTCCTGTAATTCATATTCTAGCTTTATTTCAATTTATTTCATAATGAAAGACGAAGGAGTTACGAACGCAATTCGTATTCCTGCATACCGCTTTCGAAACACAGCTGCAGGCGATATGGGATCAGACTGCCTTGCGCTGGTTTTCATTCAATGGTATGAGAGTTTCGTTCAGAAAATATTCGGAAGACTGCTGAAAGTGAACCTGTCAAGAAATCGCAAACAGCCCAAAATACTAGTGTTGACTGCGACGTCCTGTAAAGGATATGCAACTAACTTTTTTATCATGATCTTCAATAATATTTTTCTAGTAAGTGTGATAGTTTGATAATGTATGCCCAGAGGATGCTTTGGTCAAAATAGCGCTATACCAGATAGTGCATTGTAGGTACGGACCATTTATTCTCATTCCTCTGGGATTAGTTTTTTCTGGTATGACATCACTACATGGTTACTTCCCTTTCCTCAGACTGAATAACTAACTGATAGTACTTGCTCTGATAAACATTATAACATGCATATTATTAAGTTTCTTTTTCTGGTCTTCGTTCATTATCTACAATAATCTTTCCATCATTCTAGCATATCATTCCATTCTGTTTTAGGAATGTTATTCATTTCCCTTATTATATGTTTTGATAGTCTGAATTCGCTGGATATTGTGATTTTCTTGAACTAGTCTATATCTTGTCCTTGCAACTAGAGATGGATTATTCTATTACAAGTATTCATTATTTGACTTCCGTGCTGGACGTCTGATTTGTCTGGTAGTGTTTGTATGTGTTTCCATTTAATTCTCTCTTTTCTTCGGTTACTCTGAACGTTTTCTATGTGATATATCTCTGCTTGTTTTTTTTTTTTTTGCCACACCTATTTAACACTTTTATAAATTATACTTTATGCAATAATCATAATCCATCGTACCGCGTTCGAAACACAGTTGCAGGTGATTTGGCAGCAGAACACCCTGTATTGGGTTTCATACATCGATATGAGTGCCGGTTACTCAGAAAGCAGAGGAAAACTACTGAACGTTAAATTGCCAAGATCTCACAAACAGCTAGAAAATGCCTAGGGTTTACTCGTTTCTTTTTTTTTTTTTTTTTTAAATATGACTAACTATATTCTATCCAAGCAGATCTATCTGCCGTTCGGTAGCTTTTCTATCTCAATAGTGTTTAAGTGTTACCATAGCAGCGACATTTTTGTCTACTATTTGCAATTTCCAATGGATCTGCAACTTGCACAGTTTCACAGAGAACCTTCTGATTTTCATCCTTATCTGAGAAAACTGTGTAGCATATCTCACCAAGGAAGAAATCAGGTAGAAGTGTGGTGTTTATTAAACGTTAGTTTTCTTGTTTTGTTTTTTGTTCGCATATCCTTTACAGGACATCGCTGTCAACATAAGCATCTTTCATCTGATTGTTGATTTCTTGGCAAGATTATGCTTAGTAGTTTGTCAATGCTTTCTGAGCGACCGGCTCACATACCCGTAAGTTACCGACGCGGAGAGAACCGCTACTGATTCTCGCGCACATAACGTTACTCACGAGAGTATACGGGATTACGGAGAAAGTCGTGTAACCCCTAGACCAGGGAAATCGGCAAACGTTGGTTACATGTCCTAAATATGACGTTGCAATTAACCCCGGCATTTTCTAGTTTACTATACAATTTTTAGTTCTGTAGTTTACCATTGCTTTCTGAACGGCAAACGTCTCGAGCAAAGAAAATCAACGCACTGTGGTCTGTTTCCAGATAGTCAGCGATTTATTTCGAACCAACGGCTCGGTTTGTCGGGGAATTATGGAACTGCGCGTCTCACTATCCCCTAGACCTCAAATGGCGGAGATATTATAAACCAAAATGTGTGTAAGATGTGTCACCCAGATAGAAGTCCCAAGCCAGACGGACTTGGAAATCTGACTGTTGTCTCCCCATGCAAATATTTTTGAGAAGCACTCGTTTATAAAATACATACATATCCATATGTACATATGTTGAGATGAAGCTAGCTCTACTACATCAGAGACGTAAGTGATTCCAGACTTTGCGCTGATGTTGTCGGTTGTAGGAGAGATGTTCTCAGGCAGATTAATGGCCCTCGTCACATTCTCCGTTAATGGATGTTGTCTTGTACAGCACGCAGGCGTCAGGCATGCGGGCCAGAAGTAATGCGGGAGATATTAACGCAGGTAAATTACTGTAGCACTAATACAACACATAATAATAATAATAATAATAATAATCGTATTACTATTGTGCATGTGTAGAAGAGGAATGAAAGAAAATAGTAGATATTTAGAAATAATCAGATGTTAGGATAGTGACAGTGTATGTGTGTGTGTGAATATGCATGAGTGATCTACGTGGTTTCCCATTTTGAGTCTAGTTTAGCTATTAGAATAACATGGTCTTAATGCCGTGACATATATGTTAAAGTGAAGATAGCTCCACTACATGATCGACGTAAATGATTCCACTCTATGTGCTGATATAGTCGGCTGTAGGAGAGACATTCTCAGGCAGATAATTGGCCCTCGCCACATTCTCGATTAATGGAAGTTGACTTTTACTGCTCTCAGGCTGCTGAAAGGCGGTTCACTAGTGATGAGGGTGGGTTTGGGGAGGGGGAGAATTACCAAGACACGTGAATATAGCAATAATAATAATAATAATAATAATAATAATAATAATAATAATAATAATAATAATAATAACAACAACAAACATAATAATAAAATTGCGAATTTGTAGAAAATGAATGAATGCAAACAGGAAATGTTAAGAAATAACCAGATATTCAAATGGAGGGTTTGTTACTATGAATGTGTAAGTGTGTGTGTGTGTGTGTGTGTGTGTGTGTGTGTGTGTGTGTGTGCGTGCGGGTGTGTGTGTGTGGTTTATGTCTTTGTGAATATACATCAGTGATAGAAATGACTTACCATTTCGAGTATAATTAAGCTGTTAGAATAACATGGCCTTAATGCAGTGACACATATGTTAAAGTGAAGCTAGCTCCACTACACTACGCGAGTGATGTAAAATAATCCCGTTCTATGTGCTGATGCAGTTGTGGGAGAGATATTCTCGGCCAGTTAATTGGACCTCGCCACATTATCGGTTAATGGAAGTTGACATTAACGTCCCTTTGCTGCGGGCAAGTGGGTCGCGAGTGATGGAGGGGAAATTAGACAAACACATTACTATAGTAATAATAATACTACAAGTAAATACAGATTATAATTATCATAATGATATGGTGTGAGTGTGTGTGTGTGTGTGTGTGTGTGTGTGTGTGTGTGTGTGTGTGTGTGTGTGCATGTGTGCGTGGAAGATAAATGGATGAAAACATAAGAGGTTTTAAGAAATAATCAGATATCTAGGATGCTAAGTGTGAGTGTACATGTGTGTGTGTGTGTGTCTGTGTGTGTGTGTGTGTTTAGTATGTCCTTTCCTCAGGAGTACACTAGACAGGCCGAGAGAGGGATCAGGCTGCACGGGCAACACATGGTCTCTAAATACAGCCCAGGCTTTGTATTATGGAGAAGTATAACTCCATTTTACAAACTCCATTAATGTATGTCAAGACCTCAAGGTGCCAGTCAGTATAGTATTTGTATATGTGTGTGTAGTGTGTGTAATATGTGTATATGTGTAGTGTTTGTATAGTATGTGTGTGAATTGTATGTGTAGTGTGTGTGATGTATGTGCATGTGTGTAGTGTGTGTGTGTGGTGTGTATGTATAGTATGTGTGTGAATTGTATGTGTAGTGTGTGTGTGTGGTGTGTATGTGTAGTATGTGTATCTGTGTGTGGTGTGTGTGTGGCGTCTGTGTAATGTGTATATATGTATGTATGTGTGTAGTCTGAGTGTGTGACTGTAGTGTGTGTGTGGCGTCTGTGTAATGTGTATATATGTATGTATGTGTGTAGTCTGAGTGTGTGACTGTAGTGTGTGTGTGGCGTCTGTGTAATGTGTATATATGTATGTATGTGTGTAGTCTGAGTGTGTGACTGTAGTATGTGTGTGGCGTCTGTGTAATGTGTATATATGTATGTATGTGTGTAGTCTGAGTGTGTGACTGTAGTGTGTGTGTGGCGTCTGTGTAATGTGTATATATGTATGTATGTGTGTAGTCTGAGTGTGTGACTGTAGTGTGTGTGTGGCGTCTGTGTAATGTGTATATATGTATGTATGTGTGTAGTCTGAGTGTGTGACTGTAGTGTGTGTGTGGCGTCTGTGTAATGTGTATATATGTATGTATGTGTGTAGTCTGAGTGTGTGACTGTAGTGTGTGTGTGTGTGTGAATATGTAAGTGATATATTCTATGTGTGTAAATATCTATGACTGATATATGCTGCGTGTGTGTGTGTTTCAAAACATGAGTAACAATCAAACATTTATTATTCTTACTGTGAACAATGAACATTTAAGTGATTTGGTAGGTGGGGAATTAAGTTAATGAGTAACTTTAACTCCTTCTGTCTCATACAGGTAGTATATTGTGTAATGCCTTCTATTTACTACTTTAACTCCTTCCCTCAAAGATATGAGTTACATTAACCTAATAAATTTTAGTTATTATTTTGAATACATTTTTGTCAAAGACAGTTATTATATTCGTCTTACCACTTCTGTTATTACGTTAACGTCTTCTGTCAAATACAGTTATTATATTATAAAATCACGTATAGTTTACTTCCTTCCCTCAAAAATAACTGTTACATTAACCTAATAACACTAGTTATTACTTTACCTCTTTACCTCAAAGACAGATCTAGTTCACCCGCATGTTACCAGCATCCGCAAGGGAGACAAAGTGTTACTAGCATTCTCAAGGGAAACAAAGTGTTACCAGCATTCTCAAGGGAAACAAAGTGTTACCAGCATTCTCAAGGGAGACAAAGAACAGCAACACTGCACCTTATCAAGCATGCCGTAGGAGTCCACTAGTACAATGGACACTCGTAACAAGACAGTGACAAACCACGACGTCAAACTAACCAAGGTTGTAGTATTGCTAGCGGTGATATTCTTCTGCTGTAATTTATATTTCTTGTTGCATTTGTTCGTTTGTTAGAGCTATGATTCCTGAATTAGACATTGGCAAGAAGCAATATAACTTGTATATAGTCGTCTATGCAGCTGTGTATCAGTGTGTGTTGATCAGTTCCACGGTAAGTAAGTTGTTCTATTATTACGTTAGGACGAGGTACAGACAGGAATTTTTACATTGGTTCAGGGTTACTGTCTCCAAAATAAAAATATGCTTCAAGCTGTCACAAAAGGAAAGGGATGTATGTGGGAAGCTTAAGCAGATCCGCAACATACAATATCAGTAGCGCAATTGTATCAAGGCACCAGATGAAAGAGGGTAATAAAGAGTCATGATCGCCGATGTCTGCTCCCAGCACGGCTCCTGAAGAAGAAACTGCATTATATATTCGTAGTCAAGTGTAATGTATACACATATACATAGTCAAGTCTAGTATATACACATAATCATAGTCAAGTCTAGTATATACACATAATCGTAGTCAAGTCTAATATATACACATATTCATAGTCAAGTCTAGTATATACACATATTCATAGTCAAGTCTAGTATATACACATAATCATAGTCAAGTCTAATATATACACATAATCATAGTCAAGTCTAGTATATACACATATTCATAGTCAAGTCTAGTATATACACATAATCATAGTCAAGTCTAATATATACACATAATCATAGTCAAGTCTAATATATACACATAATCATAGTCAAGTCTAATATATACACATAATCATAGTCAAGTCTAGTATATACACATAATCATAGTCAAGTCTATTATATACACATAATCATAGTCAAGTCTAATATATACACATAATCATAGTCATGTCTAATATATACACATAATCATAGTCAAGTCTAATATATACACATAATCATAGTGTCGTGTCCTCCTTTAAAGTGTCGTCCCTGGAGTGAAGAGAGTCGACACCCACATTATAATATTTTGTTCCTCTCAATATTCTGGAGAATCCACCAGCTTCCGTCCAACACACTCCATCAGCCTATGGACACCTTATCCTATCACTCTCTCACTGTCGTACTATGCCCCCTCTCATACTTCCCAACGCAACATACTCAACAACTCTTGCTTCTAGAAATTAATAAAGATTAATTTATTAAAAGAAAAGTGTAACGTGTATGAGACGTGTATGCGAAGAAAATGTGTGACGTGCTCTATACAGTGTGTAGAATCGGACTCTCAGACAACAACCCAGTCAGCTGATCCCAGCAAGGATAGACCACAGCACGTTACGTCAGAACATGTACATCTCACCCCGTGCCGAAACCATCTTGCCGGATACTGCTTTGCCTCTGTAGACCTCTGGTAATCCAATTTCATGATCATCCGAAATAGACACCGGTGGTATTAACAGTTAATCATGGACCGGTTGCACCCTACACAAGGTCCGTTCCTATCGTTCCTTAAAAAAAAAACTGCACAAGTCCTTTGTAGTGTGTACACAGTTACTAATGTTAATTGTTACTGTACTGGATCCTCCCTCGTGTCTATCTAGCCTCAAGTATCAAGTCTTGTGTTCTATTACACGAGATTATATCACACTATGTAATTATTAGACTTAATGTTTTCAGTTCGTTACTACTGCCTGATGCTGTGTGGTGCATCAGTACGCATCACTCTCTTTGGTGAATCAACTTCCTTCTAGCTTTAGTTACGTTCTGTATGCAACTTTATTGATTGTTGAACTGGTGTTCTTCCGAATGGGATTGGATTCTTTCCCAAAAACTTGTTGAGTTTCCTTGGATCTGGTAGGGAACCTAGGATAGAAACAACACATCTGGTGATAGTACTAGTCACTGATCCTTTCGGCTGAGTGTAAGCCTATCACCTTGCTTAATGATCTTTAGCTAACTAGACTTAGTCATAGAGCAGATTAGCTACCCACCTAGAGCCGAATCAGGCTATGACAAAGAAAAAATCAGCAAACAGAATGCGGAACCCCGCCCACCAAGGACATCTACGGGAAGATCCCAATTATCCCTCATTACTCAATTCTCAACTAGTAAAGCTTATCAACACTTCACTAATCTATTCTTAACTAGCAGAGTTAATATCACTATTCTACTCTAACTAGTTTCCACTAACAGTGCTAATCATCACACAATAGTTTAACAAGGCCACAGTCTATATTAATTAGAACTAATATTATAATAGGTTATACCTTAAATGGCACTACTGCAGTCCTATCAATCATATCTACATCTGCCATGATAGGCACGTGTAAAATTAAGTCACTAATTAACACACGGTAGATATTATTTCCACTAAGCACTGCAGTGACATTTCACTCCGACTAGAGCCACATTTTCAAGTCCCCCTAGTTGGCCCCAACTCGGGTTTATATGGCAACCTACCAAAGTTGGCCACGTGACGTTCTCCTTTATGCCCCCACACAGGTGGCACCTTGGCAGATCATCCCCTGTCAGGGATCCATCCCCCCTCTGGCTCCCTCCATGTTAGATTTGTCATCACTGGTTCTGACATCCAAAACAAGCCAGCGAGTTCCTGTATACCCCCAACAACAGTTGCCAATAACCCCGTCAATCTTCTCGATGTTCCGGAAACCCAGAATTGAATATGTACTGTTACTTCCGTGCTAAGTACTTCCGTTTTCCCTCTGATATGTTTATGACTTGTCAAAGTGATATATGATTCAGCGCACTCACTTCCTCCTCACTCACCACCAAATGTGTATATGGGCTGACCTGATGTATCCCGTGCAGCTGTGTTTACTCTGTTAGTACGACTGTTGTGGCCTAGAAAATATACGCCAAGCAAACGTCGGTATTATTATCTGGTTAACTCATGGCGAGCTCGTGACACATAGTCATGTCTAATATATACACATAATCATAGTCAAGTCTAATATATACACATATTCATAGTCAAGTCTAATATATACACATAATCATAGTCAAGTCTAATATATACACATAATCATAGTCATGTCTAATATATACACATAATCATAGTCAAGTCTAATATATACACATATTCATAGTCAAGTCTAATATATACACATATACATAGTCAAGTCTAATATATTTACATAATCATAGTCAAGTCTAATATATACACATATTCATAGTCAAGTGTAATGAATTACAGCATGTAGCAGGGCCTATGCACAACGTCGCTCTCATGACAGGCCAGCACAAATGTCTCGATCTCTCCTGCCTCATGCACCCTGATGACCAACATCGCCGCATTGCTCCGTGTTCATCTCCGTGCAAGGCCACTCCTGTCGCTTCTTCCAGCAGGAATGCCTTCTGTCTGTGATCTTCCCAAGTCACGTGGTCACTGTGACATTTAATGTGATTAAAATATTTCCATTTCCGAGACATGAAGCTGCTTTGTTATGAACGATTATTCTGTCATGTTCAGATCCTTTAGAATGCCAGTAGTTTTCTTCTGTGTGTTCCACGATATTGCTAGTGTTCCATCATAAGTTCTTTATACTGTTGGCTATGGCCAATCTTTGTTTCACTTCTTTTAACCAGTCATTATGTTTCCTGACAATGGAGTCAGTGTATGTATATATTTTGACATGGTCAAAGTCCTCATTGTTCTATCAGCATCTGCTGCCCTGGTGCAATGCTCATTCGAGACTCCTCCAAACTCTATTTACGTTACTATCTCATGGATCCTTGCATACATGAACATATCTGTGGACATAACAACACGGCTAACTTCTTCACACTCATTGGTTCCGTCTGAAGAAAGCTGAAATCCAGAAGACGAAGTTGCAGTCGGCAGTAGTGACATGAGATCAACAAAATTGTCAAGTGTTTGAAATGAATCATCAGTTAGGTCCACGTCTTTAATACGTGGCCAATTATAGCCGAGTATTCACGCTTGCCATTGATTGTTGATTGCCGATGACACTGGTCGAAATGTTGGCATGTATCCATATGCGTATTTCGAGTTTCGCAGACGTATTTTACCTTCTTTCCTTCTCCGTATCTGCTGGTAAGCACACATTTCTATGTTTTGAATCCCTTATATGAGTCACTATTGGTGCACGATAAGGCGGATGTGGTCAGATTCCTTTGGGATCATGTGTATAATGTGGACGAACAGATGCACCTTCCTTGGAAATCTAAGATGACTAGTCCAGGCTACCTATTTTTGCTTCCATCAACTCAAGTTTGTCCTATGCGTTATTTCTTTATTTTGAGTAAAACAGATCATGTTAAAAACTGCTGTGGAAAGATCAACCCAAATTCTAGATTTAGCAAAGACTATGCATTGATTGTATGTAAACAGTAATTATAAATATCGCTTTTACACTCCTTGAGGATCATTGTCCATATGTTGCTAGACCCATATTGTGAAGACTTATCTGCGCTGGGTGGGTGGCGAAGTCATTTTTTCACCGGCCGCCGTTACTTCTCACTGCATATCCTAGTATCCATTTTACGCTGGGTCGACTTGGGATGCAAAATCCATTTTAAAAACCCGTTCCATTCCGCTGCTGATTCGAACCCATGACCACTGTGTCGGATGGCGAGCGTCTAGCCGCTGCGCTATGGCGGCTTCCATATTGATTGCGTCATATTAAATTTTAAAATTCAATTTCTACCAGGGAGCAGGTTGTTCGGAGCGATTAGTGTCCCTTGCAAACATTATATCCCCTGATCCGGTGTCAAATTTGGAGTGAGTCCCTTTTCAATTCTTCCCGGAGGTTCAACGGTAATTCACCTTGTCCTTGTAAGCAATTAATTTAACTCTCTGTTCCACTCAATGTTTGACCTCTCACAAAATTACTAATTGATCTCATGTCTCCATCAGGTACAGCATGATTCCATTAAATTATAATGACTACTTTTACTCCTGTCTATGCTAATTGTTACAGGAAGAAACATAATTATTACTTCTACTTCTGCCACCGCCAATTGTTACATTAACCCATTGACACATAATTATTATTTCTACTCCTGTCTCCTCCAATTGTTACATTAACCCTTTGATTAATTATTACTACTACTCCTGTCTAGACCAATGTTTACCTTAACTCCCTAACACAATAATTACTTTTAATTCTGTCTCGTCCAATTGCTACATTAACCCAGTAACACACAATTATCATTTCAACTCCTCTCTGCCAGTTGTTACATTAACGTGCTAGTACATAATCATTATTACTAATCATGTCTCTGCCAATTGTTATATTAACCCAGTAACATATAATTATCACTTCAACTCCTGTCTCTTCCGATTGTTACATTAACCGAGTAAAACATAATTGCCAGATGCCAGATAAGTTCGCCGAACTCTACTTCTTACGACAGAAAATTGTTGCCTTACAATTTACAGCACTGCTGTTGTTGATGAATAGGCATACGTTCAGTAGTTTGCCATTGCTTACTGAACGACCGATTCTCATACCAACACGTTAAAACCCAGCGTGACACGCTCTGCTGCCAAATTGGTGGTATCTGTGTTTCGAACACAGGTATATGGAATTACGAACCGCGACGGTAACGCCTTTACCACAGACACCGGCAGTCTATAGTTAGCAAGAATAATACAGATGGCAAAAGGCATCATTGTCGCATTCTTGTTTTTATTTGTCCTTTTTGTGTTTGCTGGCTTTGCATTCAGGCGTAGTCCTATAACACCTGCTTGTCAGAGTCCCAGGAGTATGAAAGAGAGGACAGATGACATGGACAGGACATATGTATAGCATGGGTAGAGTAGACAGGACTATACATCCATTAATAGGCAGGACATGGGGTTTATAGACAGGACAGTGTCCTTGAATGACAGCCCAACCTTGGACTGGACGACCTGAGACATCAGCCATCAACAGACGGTTGAAGGAAAGGACAATATCCAGAATGCCGAGACATCCTACTTAGCACGACTATTACGGACGACGCGAGGTCAAGTACCACGTGACCGCAGACCGAGGGAAGAAAGAACAGACTGGACTAGACTGTGGTGGAGGAAGGATGTGTTTGATTATTTGTGTGAGAGAGTGTACTGAATACCTGTCACAAGAGTTTGCTAACGCTGAGAGAGTGTGGCATTAAATAGCCTGTGCGCTAGTTTGTGAGATAACCTGCGATACAAGAGCGCACGAGTGCATTTCTGAGTATTGTATTGTATTTCGCCATAAATTGTCATAAACGTAACTTGTGATTAACGTAGAACATATTCACTTTAATAAATACCTATACATGTGCACTGTGTTGACAGATTATTCATGCATGTATCAATTTCTGTCATAACCAAGACTAACGAGTGACTGGAAACGCTGACACTGCTACTATTTCCGGTGCACTGTACTTTTTTTTTGCATGTGAACTAGCTTTCCATATTACCAGTGTCGCCCACCATCAGGCGAACCCACTCCAAATTCTGAGGCACTCGTAATTTACATGCCCGTGTTAAGGACGGAATATCGACATTTAAGTCATCTAACGGGTGTAGGAGTTGAACACGCTATCAGCTTTCGACATCAGAAAGTTTAACAGCGTGCGCTTTTATCCATCCAGCCAAGGTAACTTTCTTGTGTTTATTTCAAGTGTAACTGTTAGTTTTCGCTCATAAAGAACTCATTATTACATGTCTTAACAAATTGATGGGAAAGACATTAGGCTTATTCAAAACATATATTGCAAACAATAAGCTGCCATAAGGATTGATAATGAAGTAGGACAATCTCAGCCTATTAAGAGAGGTGAGAGACAGGGATGTGTAATGTCTCCAGATCTTTTTTCCATATATAGTGAAAATATTTTCAGAAATGTAGAAGATATAAATGGAATAAATCATCATTGGAGGACCAAACATCAATAAAATTAGATATGCAGATGATACAGTATTGATTGCAGACAATTAGCAGGATCTGCAACAATAAGTATATGCGGTTGTTGCACACAGTGAACAACTGGGGTTAGAATTAAATTGTAAAAAGACACAGATTATGGTCGTCACTAGGAAGAAAGAAGTACCACAATGTAATATACAAGTAGCCTTACCTGCAAGCTTGTCATCTCGCTCATTTCCTTGTACTCCCGCATGCCCTGGCACGAAGATGAAACTAATCTTTGCCAGCCGAGACCGCTTCAGAAACAGCAACCATTCTCTTCGGATCCACCCCATCTCTATCCCCTTGAGCATGCTCATTGCGTCGCTAAGGAAACATGCCCTAGTGAATGTCTGTGTCTCGAGCCATGTTATTGCTTTACTTACTGCCATGACTTCCATAGTCAGGCTACTTGTGGTCTCAGCAAAAGTACCAGAGTCCTCCTTCACAATTCTCTCTCCGGTCTGAGCCGTAAAGGCCCATGAGCTTCTCACATGTCGGATGACTGACCCATCTGTGTAAATGACAACATCACCGTCTAGCGAATTCTCGAAAATCAACGTTTGTACTTCCGCCTCCACAGCAGCCTGATTTTCTTGTCTGCATTTTCTATCTGGATGCAAACTGAAAAGGATGTGCAGAATCTGTTGGCACTTGTACCCACTCCTCGCCAGGTTCTAAGTCGTCAAGTGAACACACCTGTTGAAGAATGTCTTCGGCTTGAACCATCTACGCCCGTCCTCTTTTTAACCTGCTGCCCTTCACCTGCATAATGTCACTATGCAGAGGATGCTGTGTGTTTGCGATAACTCTGAGGTAGTCGCGTGCTCTGCAAATTTGTATTCTGTCTTCAATGGTTGGAAAATTAAGAAGGTAGCGCATCGCCCTGCATACTGTATCTCTTGTACATCAAAGAATAATGCGCAAAGCTTCATTCTGTATCCTTTCCATCCTTTCTATCTGCTTACGGCTGAGAGTCAGGATTGTAATCGCGTACTCAGAAACAGACATGACCAACACCTCGTACAGAAGACATAGATGGCGCTGCTCACAGTTTGCTGCCGCCATCGCCCGCATCGTAGCCAAACCCCGCTTGGCCTTTGTTATCACCTTGTCTATGTGCTCATTATAAGCAAGGCTTCGATCAAATCGTATCCCCAAGTACTTCATTGCCTGCATTCTTTCCATCGTCTCTGAACACAGCTTTACAGTTGGTGTTGGAGTGTTGACAATATGATTATTCAACGTGAACCAAGTCACTGTTGCCTTTGTTGGGTTGACAATTGCCCCAGCTTCAACACACCAAGTACTTATGCGATTGAGTTCGGTTTGTAGTTCCACACCAACCTGATCTCTATCCTTACCCTGACAATACACTAAAACATCGTCGACATATGACAATGTCCTACCAGGTCCAATGATCTGCTCACTGGTGATTCTCACTGTGTAGTCGTTGAACAGTACCGGAGATAACGGTGATCCCTGTGGTAGGCCAGGATATATTGTTGTTGATTCCGAAGTCCAACTGCCACATCTAAAACTACTTTCCGTTGGAAGAGGGCTGCATCGATCCACCTAAGGAGGAATAGACTTATTTTGAGTTCAAGAAGCTGAAGCTTTAAAAACTCCAATGGTACTCTGTTGTACGAGTCCTCAAGATCAATCGCTGCAGCAAAGGTTTCAATGCCTGAGTAGAAACCTTCATTGACATCATGGGCAAAAACTGCTGCATTCGTCCAGGTTTCTCTTTTTGGACGGTGCTCACCCAGGGTAGGTGGGAAAACACCTTGCCTCTCTAGCTGGCTTGATATTTTCCAGGCAATTAACTTCTCCAGCAGCTTGCCTATTGTATTCTGCGTGGTTATAACTCGATATCCTGAATTTTTGTGTGGTCTTTGCGAGGCTTCGGCAAGAGAATCAGATAGCTGTGTAACCACTCCTCCTTGATGCTAGCACTCCCTATATTGTTGTTGTACATGTCTGCTAGTTTCTCTAGCTCGTTGTCGGTACACCTATTGATGTCGTCGTATCTTGTGCCATCAGGCCCTGGAGCGCTGTTATTTGATCGTCGAAGCACAGCCTTGATTTCTTTCACTGTCACTGTGTCTTCATCCGAAGTGTTCTGGGCCTTGCATCTGTCTGAGGTGACCTCCTTGGCAAGATTTCGGCCTCCCATGTCTGTCTGGTTGCTCTGCTCTAGATAGCGTTCAAAGAGGGCTTTGCCCTTGTCCTCGTCAGTCCTCTACCAGGTGAAGTCAGCACCTTGGCAGTCAGAAATGCTCTTATTCTTTACTACCCCACTCATGCTTTTATGTAATCGCCAGAACAATTTCAGTGACTTGTCTATGCTTACAAGTTGTCACACCTCTGCCCATTTTTCACGTTTAAACACCTTGACCAGTTGTTTTTAAATAGCTTACTTTTGTGTGCATCTCTCTTTCTAAGTGCATGCAGGGACTAAGATGGCCAGCTCTGTTCTTCTTGGCATTTTGCCATCTCCTTACAGCACTACGCTTATCCACCCAGGCCTTCTCCACCTCGAAATTCCACCAAGGTGGCTGCTCCCAGCTTTATTTCCTGCCCTGAAGCTTTCTGAGCTTGTCACGTCTTATTTTACTCACCACATCTTGCCCTGTACTGTCACATTGAAAAGTCTTGACCGTTAGCTTCTGCTGCCTGGTTCTGCCTTTCTCCACCAATATACTGTAGTGAGTGAAGGAGAAACCAGCGCCAGATCAATAGCACTGTCCTCATCGCCTGGACGGCTTGCTGTCTTGGTGACACCGCCACTCTTGATACAAACCAGGTCAATGGTTTCAAGTGCAGTCTCGAGATTCTCCCCCTGTGTGTTGGAGGTAATGTTTCCCCATGATCTGCCTTTAGCGTTGAAATCGCCACAGAAAATAACATTTCTCTCGTGACCTAATATGTCACTCAAGCACTGCCACTTCTGGGAATCCATACTCGCGTTGCGGGCATAAACATTAACCAACACGAATGGTAGACTGGATTGAACTCTTACCGCATGTATTTTTAGATCGTCACTGTCCCAACTGGACATGTCTAGCTCTGACACCACCATGCTGTCGCGAATGAGAATCGCCATTCCCAGATGTCGTCTGTTGTAGAAACATTTAAAACCGGCAATTCAGAGTAGCTGATCACCCAGTCTCGTCTCCTGGAGCGCAACAATGTCAGTCCTGTAAACCAGGTTTCTAGAATAGGGCCCCGTTGTTTTACGCTGGCGCAGATCCAATACAAAATACGGATATTCCTGAGTCCCCGACGGTCACACTTGAGTCTAAAACGCCTTAAAACACCACGCTTACCTTGTCGTTTGCGGCCTGCCCGGCGCCCACGTCGCCTTGTTAGGTTGACTGCCGACCGCTCGGAGAACACACTTTGTTCCGCCATGTTGAAAAACTGAAAACCACAAAAGTACACACGCTGCGAAAAATTCACTCAAGGATTGCTTCGCTCAATGCACGAAATTCCATAGCATCGGAGCAGATCTTGAGAAGAAACTCCTGGTTTTACATCATGGGCACACAAATTACACGCAAGAGATTAATAAATCCATCTCCTACGCGAAAAAGTTAACGATCACAAAACAACACGACCGTCCGTCGCCATTTTGAAACCGGAAGTGATTTTTTAAAATGTGCCTAAGGTCTTTCCCATCAATGTGTAGATCTGCAAGCATCTCCATCATGTTGACATGTCTCACCTTATCGAAAGCCTTTGTGTAGTCAATAAAGCTAAGATCTAAGTCTTTGTTTACTTCTAAAGAACGTTTAATTAATGCTCTCATCAAATACATTGCATTTACTGTACCCTTCCTTGCCTTCTACAAACCTACATTGTTTTTCTCCTATTTCGGGTTGTAATTTCTTTCTAACTCTTTGCATGATAATTCTTAGAAAAAATCTGTGTGATTTGCGTCATTATACTAATTCTTCGATGTTGATCACATTCCAGGGCTCCCGATTTCTTCGGGCTTGCAATAAATCTAGAATTACATAATTCAGATATATCTCCAGTATCATATATTGTGTTTAGCAGTCTGGTGACTTTGTCTATTCCATATTCTTTTAAGGCACTGATAATGTTTGTTGAAATGTTGTTTGAGCCCGGAGTCTTGCCAAATTTCATATGGTTAAGAGCATTCTGATCTTCCATCTTCAGAATTGTTAGTCCTTCATTATCGTTCTGAATATCATTTTATGCTTAACTTGTATCATCATAAAGGTTTTTCATATAAGTTGAGGTGAGTTGAGTTGAGCTAAGAACCTACATCACTCAGGACATTCCCATACTCGCTCCGTCCCCTCGTTCAACAGACAGCGAAGAGTCACACTACTAATCGTTTTTTTATATACATGGTCAGATTATGTGAAACAAATTCAAATTTTTTTAAAATAGTGAATCTTTTCACATACTTTGACATGTATGTAAAATCTCATGTTTTTCTATTATGATGTTTCTATCTTTTGTTTTCAGGCAGCGTGTTGATGTAGGTGTTCTTTTATTAGTAAGCTCCTGAATTATTGTATGCATTAATTTGGTACATTTACTGATGTGTTATTTTTCAATTTCTATGAAATTTATTTCAAGCCATGCTTCTTTTGCTTCTTTGCATAGTCTTCTGACTTTTCTTTGAATCTCTTCATATTTGTCAGGATTATTGTTGTTGTGTCGCCTTGTTTCCATTAGTCTTAAAATTTCTTCAGTCATCAAATTCCTACGACATACTTTCTTTAATTTTGGGATAGTTATTTCTGCAGCCAAATTGATTGAATTCTTCAACATTTCCCATTGATCATTCACATCTTGAAATAAGATCTCTAGATTAGACAATATATCAAATCTGTTGTGTACGTCTATGTTAAAATTGTCTTGCAGTTCCTTGTCATTTTGTAATGCAAACAGATCATATTGAGTGTTTCCTGGTGTATACTTGACTTTTTTAAACTTTACCTTCAATGTGCATATAATCAATCTGTGATCACTAACAATCTGCATTTGGAACTGCTTTTTTTTTTTTGCAACTGTAACGCATTTTGAAACCTTCGGTTAATGAGGATTTAATCGATCTGGTTTCTAATCCAGCTGTCAGAACGTCTCCATGTCCCTAATCTTCTGTGATGTTGCTTAAACCAGGTGTTTTCGATAATCATTTCATGCTCGTTTGCCAATTCTACAAGTCTGTATCCTGTCTCGCTCCGTTCTGCCAAACTATCTTTACCTACTGTGTATCCATCACCTTGATTTCCTACTCTCACACTGAAGTCACCATTATGATGTTTATTTCTGAATGTTTACATTTCTTCAAGCATTCTCCCGTTGGGGCATATATTTGAATAGTGTTTATGTTAAAAGGTCTGCCGATTAATTTTAGCAATAGAACCCTGCCTGACACTGCCCAATATCATCATGCCTCTCCACAAATTACTATCTCCGGCGTCCGGATTAATTCGGGCGTTGATTCCTTACCGTGCCATGACCCAAGACTGTCAAGAATCTTCTCATGCTGTCTTCCTCTATCTCTCATTCCGCAAATCGCTCCGTTGTCACAACATGTAACAGTGTTTGTCTTCTCATAATGTGACCAACATGATCACTGCTTCTTTCTGATGTTTGTGATAAGCTGTCTTTGCGACTCAGCTTCCCTTATAATGGCCTGATTGCTCATTTTAGCTGTCCAATTAATTTTCAGCATTCTTCTATAAGCCACATCTCCAAGACTTCCGAGGACTAACTATATAGTATTACCACTTTCACGAAACAAAGAGATATCAATATTGTACTACTTCCTTTTTAATTTCAGTATAAGTACAGTATAAGGACGCTGTTGTTGTACACAGTGAGCAGCTGGGGTTGGAATTAAATTGTAGGAAGACACAGGTTATGGTCGTCACTAGGAAGCACGAAGCACCACAATGTAATATACAAGTAAATGGGAATATTCTTCAACAAGTGAATCGGTTCAATTATCTCGGAACAGTCATAACATCTGATGGCAGATGCTTTGAAGAGATTAGAACAAGAATCGCCATTGCGAAAGTAGCCTTTAGCAAGATGAAAAACATTCTGACCAATAAAATGATGTCAATTGAAACGAGAAAAAGAGTGTTGAGGGGATACATAGAGCCTGTTCTTTTGTATGGATGTGAAACTTGGACAATGTGCAGTCAGGCTGAAAAACATCTGATGGCTGCAGAAATGTGGTTTCTGAGGAAAATGCAAAGAATACCATGGACAGATAGGAAAAGCAATGACCAAGTACTACAAGAGACAAATGAAAATCGTAGATTGATTAGAGAAATTAGACGTAGACAGTCAACATTTTTTGGACATGTTATGAGAAGAAATGGACTGGAGAACTTGGTGACAACTGGCAAGATCGAAGGGAACAGACCAATAGGAAGACCGAGAGGAAAATACCTGGATGGCTTGGCCATATGGCATGGGAGAGACAGGAACACTGAGCTGATCCACGACTCTGGTGATCGAGTGAAATGGCGAATCATGACCGCCCACGCTTTCCGGCATGGCACATGATTGATTGATAAGTACAGTAAAACAAATACAGAAGGGACATTTATCGTTTCATATTGATCGTCTCCGACGTACTTTACACATAATTGAAATTCTTGCTTTTTATCGATTGTGGATTTAAACTAAGTAATACATCTGTGTGCTTAACATTGCACGAGTATTGATTGTGGCTGCTTAGTTTATGAACGATTAATTACACAAATACAATTTTGATGTTTGAAATAGACGAAGGAATATTTACTCTTTTACCACAACGCGGGTATGTAAACACAATCTCAATTTGTCGTTTCATTTTATTTGCTTGTATTGTTTGTAGACAACTTTTATACACCATTTATCTCATTCAGTTTAACACTGACCCAGTACTGTATAAGAAGAGCAAACGCCAGTTTACCAAAATCTATAGAATTATCATAATTTCAGGAGCAGTCTCACAGGGTGATAGTATGAGTCTATGGAAATGTATATATACTATGCTATTAGGGTTTTGGTATGGAAATGTATATACATATATATACCATGTTATTAGGGTGTTGGTATGGAACTGGTATATTTACTATGTTATTGGGGTGTTGGTATAAATTTGTTATATACACTATTTTATTATGGTGTAGGTATGGGAGGGTGTGTGTGTATGTGTGTGTGTGTGTGTGTGTGTGTATATATATATATATATATATATATATATATATATATATATATATATATATATATATATATATATACACACACTATTTTATTAGGCCGTTGGTATGAAACTGGATAATACATTATTTTATTATGGTGGTGATCTGAAACTGGTATAAATATATATCAAGAAGATCAAATGGTTCGGCCATCTCGTTAGAATACTACAGCATCAACTACCAGCACTGACGCTTACATTAAAGAAAATATGACACCATAGTAAGAGAGCACACGAAAAGAAATTGGATTGGCAACATCACAGAAACTGCACAGTCCCACTGAATGACACTCTCCAGTGCCACCCATAGGGCGCTGGAACGTCAACTAGTCTTCCCCACGACGCTTGACGGCTTAAATGGAAAAAGATGACGATGATAATTACTTACCTTACCAAATGTGTAGTTAAAGCCAACTCAGTAGGGCTGCCATAGGGTCGGTGACTTCCGGCTTATCGGGAATAAAGAGAAACATTTCAGTATCTATCAATCTATCTATCTATCTATCTATCTATCTATCTATCTATCTATCTATCTATCTATCTATCTATCTATCTATCTATCTATCTATCTATCTATCTATCTATCTATCTATCTATCTATCTATCTATCTATCTATCTATCTATCTATCTATCTATCTATCTATCTATCTATCTATCTATCTATCTATCTATCTATCTATCTATCTATCTATCTATCTATCTATCTATCTATCTATCTATCTATCTATCTATCTATCTATCTATCTATCTATCTATCTATCTATCTATCTATCTATCTATCTATCTATCTATCTATCTATCTATCTATCTATCTATCTATCTATCTATCTATCTATCTATCTATCTATCTATCTATCTATCTATCTATCTATCTATCTATCTATCTATCTATCTATCTATCTATCTATCTATCTATCTATCTATCTATCTATCTATCTATCTATCTATCTATCTATCTATCTATCTATCTATCTATCTATCTATCTATCTATCTATCTATCTATCTATCTATCTATCTATCTATCTATCTATCTATCTATCTATCTATCTATCTATCTATCTATCTATCTATCTATCTATCTATCTATCTATCTATCTATCTATCTATCTATCTATCTATCTGTCTGTCTATCTGTCTATCTGTCTGCCTGCCTGCCTGCCTGCCTGTCTGTCTGTCTGCTTGACTGCCTGCCTGTCTGCCTGCCTGTCTGCCTGTCTGTCTGTCTGTCTGTCTGTCTGTCTGTCTTTCTATATACTATGAATGAATTAATGAATGGATATTGGGGTTTTGCTATAAAACTTGTCTGTCTGTGTGTCTGTCTGTGTGTCTGTCTGTGTGTCTGTCTGTGTGTCTGTGTGTCTGTGTGTCTGTGTGTCTGTCTGTCTGTCTGTCTGTCTGTCTGTCTGTCTGTCTGTCTGTCTGTCTGTCTGTCTGTCTGTCTGTCTGTCTGTCTGTCTGTCTGTCTGTCTGTCTGTCTGTCTGTCTGTCTGTCTGTCTGTCTGTCTGTCTGTCTGTCTGTCTGTCTGTCTGTCTGTCTGTCTGTCTGTCTGTCTGTCTGTCTGTCTGTCTGTCTGTCTGTCTGTCTGTCTGTCTGTCTGTCTGTCTGTCTGTCTGTCTGTCTGTCTGTCTGTCTGTCTGTCTGTCTGTCTGTCTGTCTGTCTGTCTGTCTGTCTGTCTGTCTGTCTGTCTGTCTGTCTGTCTGTCTGTCTGTCTGTCTGTCTGTCTGTCTGTCTGTCTGTCTGTCTGTCTGTCTGTCTGTCTGTCTGTCTGTCTGTCTGTCTGTCTGTCTGTCTGTCTGTCTGTCTGTCTGTCTGTCTGTCTGTCTGTCTGTCTATATGCTATGAATGAATTAATGAATGGATATTGGGGTTTTGCTATAAAACTTGTATATATTACAATTTATTTTCTTATTCTAAAATTCTAAATTCTCCTCCTCCCCTGTTCACTCCCCAGTATTGGTTCTTGACTATCCTACTTCAACTCCACCTGTCCTTTGCATCTTTCTTGTATTTCCTTCTACATATTTCCTACATTATTCTTCCTTTTCTCTAATGTTCTTCTCGGTGTGTTTCTAGATATAAAATCCTTCTTTTCATCCTGACCGAGATTGCACTACGGGATGTCCAACAGTGCATGTCTTGTCAAATAAGTCGTAAGACGACTTCTGTCAGGGATATCCCCACGCTGAGAATATTCAGTTTAAATGTCCATGATATGTCTCTAAATGCCCTTTCGATTGCCCAAATGTAAGGATTAACTTGCGTCGTGCCGCTGAAGAGACATCATGGTGAAAACGTTACTGCACACTATTTCGGTTGCAGGAAACTGAGTTAAATAAAATGTGACTAGACCTGGTACCACACATTATTATGACATAATGTAGTAGGTACAAGATTGAGAGGACCTGCTTGACATGCTTTTTTGAGTATTGCATTTATTGTGTTTTTACATAATTTTATAGAACAATCGGAACCCGAGGCCTGAGGTGGCATTTACTTAAGTCATTGCCTGGTTCCCATTTAGACTAGTCGGCCTGGGAACCAAGGTCAGGTAAACATACGCGTTCATATAGCATATGATAAGGCCTAATTTTCATATACCTTTAACAAAACGTCTCTGTGGCTGAAGGGCTTGCGAACGCGGTTTGTGAGCCCGTATACCCGGGTTCGAAACACGGCGGTGCTGGTTTTTTCGAAAAAGGTATAGAGGCCGGTCGTTCAGAAAGCAATGGCAAACTACTGAACGTAACACTTGCCTAGTACATCAACAGCAGATGAAAATGCTGGTGTTGACTGCAACGTCCCGTAAGGGATACGCAACACAATTTTTTTATTTTTTTTAAACAAAATATATGTTATACAAGGGGGTCATCAGATGAAAACCTTAAATGATTTTCTTTTGTGTGTGGAAATATTTTCTGAAAAAGTAAAGAACAAACGTTTCATTTTTCAATGCAGTCACCACTGCGTTCAATGCAAGTCTTCACGCGCCGATAAAGTGCTTGGATTCCTGTAGAAAATACTTGTCTTCGTCGCGTGTGTAGCCTTTCATACACCTCCTGCTGTACCTCTTCATTGAACCGAAATTTTATTCACCGATGAATTTCTATAGGTTTCACACCTTCACTGATGAAAAGAATCAATAACGCAACGCTGCTTCTCTTTGGTGCGCGTGAAATGTGGGGCGGACATCGTTAAACTGTCCGTATGACGTCACCGTGTTTTTTTTTTTGCACCATGCTATCGCTTGCTTAACATCCTTGACATCATTAACAACAATTTTGACAGGTTACAAGACAATGGCATAGGTTTGTAATTGTTAGCACACTTTTAAAGATACGATTTTAAACGCCTTTGTATATTACTTCTTCTGGTTCCAGGAGAAAAGACATAGGGAGTTGAGGATAATAAGGTGATCGAGAAAGATAAAAAAAAAGAAATGAAGAAGAAGAAGAAGAAGAAGAAGAAGAAGAAGAAGAAGAAGAAGAAGAAGAAGAAGAAGAAGAAGAAGAAGAAGAAGAAGAAGAAGAAGAAGAAGAAGAAGAAGAAGAAGAAACAACAAAACAACAACAGCAACAAAAAACAACAAGGACATAAAGAACACGTTGAACGAACGAACTTTATTTTCAAAGAAAAAGAGACAGGAGCAAAAGGGATCACAATAACAAAATTGGTAATGCATGATTTACAATAGATGTAAAACTAAAGGATACCATTTTTGCTTTCAGAATGTGTTTTCTGCACCATATGAAAGTAACAGACAGCAATGGCACTTCTCATCCATCGAACCAATGTAACGAGTACACCTCCCTATCCTGTGGCTGCTCATTCAGACGAGTCAGGAGAGATCATTAATACCGAGACATTGTTCTACTGCAAAACATATCTGACCATCGTTCTAACATCCATGATTTCATCACTGGGGGTCATCACTAACGTTCTGAACTTAATCGTCTACTGGAGGCAAGGGACTAAGGACAATGTCAACATCACATTCTTATCGCTGTCTCTTTGGGATTTTGGCGTGTGCTTTTTGTCTGTTTTGGCTTCAGTCTGTTTTGTCTTAGACATCTACTTTTCCTCGTCTGAAGTAGACTATATGACAATTTTATACGTATATATTGCTTATGCCAGAGGGTTTATGTACGTGCTGTCTACACTTGTGACTGTCTATCTTTCGCTTGAGAGATGCATTTGCATAATGCTTCCTTTCAAGATTAAAGACATATTTACCAAGTCACGCGTAGTCCTGGCAAATGTGTCGTTTGTCACATTTGGTGTGCTTTGTATTGGTCCAGCCTGGGCAACACAAGGGATTCAGTGGGAGGTTAATCCCAAGACCAACATGACTCGTTTGATGCTTTGGTTGTCTGTCAACAGACGTGATATCGACCTGTTCGTTGATACTTTCAACGGCATGGTCCTGCCTGTAATTGCTCAAATGCTCATCTCTGTAAGCGCCGGGTTTATGATTCGAGGCATCAACAACTCATCCAAATTCAGACAGCAAAAAGCAAATAAAGAGAAAAGAACAACATCGTCTTTTAACGATGGATCTCTTAAAACCACTGTTACAACACACTCTCTTAAGAAGGCAATGCCAAGCAAAGACGTCAAACTAACCAAAGTTGTAGTATTGTTGGCCTTGATATTCTTCTGTTGTAATTTGCCTGTTTTTCTTGTTGCGTTTATTAGAGCTATGATTCCTGAACTAGACATTGGCAAGAAGCAATACAACTTGTATATAGTCGTCTACGCAGCGGTGTATCAGTGTGTGTTGATCAATTCCACGGTAAGCTTTTTTGTCTATTATTACGTCAGCACGAAATATAGACAGGAATTTTTACATTTGTTCGGAGTGAATTCCCCCACAAAGTAAACATTACATTTGAGAAATACTTCAAGGAAATGCTAGACGGACACATCATCAGACTTCAAATGAAACCATTAGTAGTGGAACTCTTTTCTGGTTGTTAAAGTTGAGAGCGGAGCCCGTATGGGAATGCCCCTAATGCAGTGTTGTCAGTTCTTGACTTAACTGAACTCAACTTTGTTGACAACGTTGATCGTGGAAAGACTGGTAACACTTAATGTAAGAAGCACCAATTTAAATAACATATCATATGAAGAAACTACCAACTAGTCATGTTGACAGCTCAAAGCCAATTAGTCGGTCATGCGTCGAAGTACTCTTGGTCCTATAGCGAGGCTCTGTCGTCATTTAGAGGTGACAGGTTCGAATATTTATGTTGTCTAGTGTGTCTTCGAATCCATACTTCATTGTTCCACTTCTATGAACACAAAACAATGCATGAATGTTTATTTATGAACTATAAATCTATCAAGATTTTTGTCTAACTATCTGCCTCACTGTCTGTCTCTCTGTGTGAGTATGTGTGGGTGGGTAGGGGATGTGTGGGTGGTTGGGAGGAAGTATGTGAGGGTGGTGGGGGTGTGTGGGGGTGTGTGGGTGGGGGTGTGGGGGTGGGTGGCGAGATGTGTGTGTGGGTGGGGGGATGTGTGGGTGATGATGTATGAGAGTGGCTGAGGGATGTGTAGGTGGGTGAGGGATGTGTGTGTGGGTCAGAGCGGGATGTGTGAGTGGGTAGGGGTATGTGTGATAGAGAGATGTGCGGTTAGTGGATGGGTGGTTGGGGGTGGGTGGCTGGGTGGTATGTGGGTGCGTAGTGGAGGATGTGTGGGTGAGTGAGTGTGTGTGGGTTGGTGAATGGGTGGGGAATGTGTATGTGAGTGGGGAGATGTGTGGTATGTGGATGGGGGCATGTGCGTGGTAGGTGGGGGAGGAAATTGTGTGGGTGTGGGTGGGGATGTGTGGTTGGGGGTGTCTGAAAGTGGCTGACGGATTTGTAGGAGTGTGAGGGATGTGTGGGGCTCAGAGGAGGATGTGTGAGTGGGTGGGGGATGTGTGTAGGTTGGGGTATGTGTGATCGAGAGATGTGTGGTTATGAGATGGGTGGTTGGGGTGGGTGTTTGAGGGTGTCTGGAAGGTTAGTGGAGGTTTATGGGTGAGTGAGTGTGTGGGGGTTGGTGGATGTGTGGAAATCTGGGTGGGTAGATGTGTGAGGTGTGTTGGTTGGAGACATGTGTGTGGAGTGTGAGTAGGGGATATGTGTGTGTGGGTGGGTGGGGATTTGTGTGGTGTGTGGATGGGGGTATGTGCGTCGTGGGTAGGTGAAGATATCTGTGTGGGTCTGGGTGGGGAATATGTGTGTGGTGTGTGGGTGGGGGATATTGTGTGGTATGTGGGTGGGGGATATTATGTGGTGTGTAGATGGGAGATATGTTGTAGTGTTTGGTGTGGGGTGTGTGGGTGGGAATATTGTGTGGGTGGGGGTATGTATGGTGTGTGGGTGAGGGATACGTGTGTGCTGGGGAATGTGGGTTAGGGCATATGTGGGGGTGGGGGTGTATGTGTGTGGTGGGATGTGTGTGGGAGGATTGGGGATGTATAGGTGGGTAGGGAGATGTATGTGTGTGGATAGGTAGATTGTGTTGGTGAGGATGTGTGTGTATGTGTTGGGGATGTGTGAACGGATGCTGGATGCGTGGGTGGGTGCGGGGTGTGTGGGTTGGTGGGGCGAAGTGTGTGTGGGTGGGGAATGTTTGGTCGAGGGAGGTGTGGTTCGGGGATGGATGGTTGGGGTGTGTGGGTGGGTGGGTAGAGGATGTGTGGGTGGGACATGGGTTGTGGGTTAGGATGTGTATGTGGGTGGGCGAGGGATGTGTGGGTTGGTGGGGATGTTTGTGTGGGTAGGTAAGTGTGTGTGGGTTGAGTGAATGGGTGGGGGAAGTGTGTGTGGGTAGGGGGAAGTGTGTGGTAGGGGGATGGGTCGGTTATTTGGGTATGTATGTGTCCCTTGGTGTGTGTAGGTGGGGGTGTGTGTGTGGGTGGGGTGGTGTGTGGGTGGGTGGGAGAAGTGCCTCATAACATGGTAATTTGCAATGCTTATGTTTACAACATTCACTTTTTTTTTCTTCCTATGTGAATGTATAATGCACTATTGATGAACGAAAGATGAGTATTGGAAGAGCCGAATGTAAGACGGGCCTCCGTGCCCTATTTGTGACCCTTTTAAAATAAAGTTGAATTTAATTTAAAATGATTTTGTCTGTCTCAGTGTATGTCCTTCTGTCTGTATCAATGTCTGTGTGTCTTTCTGTCGCTCTGTCTCACTCTCTGTCTAATTGCTTGTCTCTCGGTCTATCTTAAATATCTGTCTTTCTGTCTATCTGTTTACCTCTATATTCTACTGTCTGTCTGTCTGTCTGTCTGTCTGTCTGTCTGTCTGTCTGTCTGTCTGTCTGTCTGTCTGTCTGTCTGTCTGTCTGTCTGTCTGTCTGTCTGTCTGTCTGTCTGTCTGTCTGTCTGTCTGTCTGTCTGTCTGTCTGTCTGTCTGTCTGTCTGTCTGTCTGTCTGTCTGTCTGTCTGTCACACATTTATTGCTGTGCATGAAGTTATTGCGGCCATAAAGTTAACAAAGAAGAGGTATTTCATACAGTGTATTTGAGAAATAATCAACGATTGCTGAAATACCTCGAGGCCTTATCAATTCAGCATCTAAAACCTTCATTGGAACGACATTTTCCAGTGACTCTACAATTACCGTATGGACAAGAATGGTAAACACTGGCATAGTACCAGAGACTATATGTGATATGTACTTGTGCCACACATTGATGCACCCATACGAGATATAATTATTCAGTATGCACCTCACGAGAAGCAGCGAAATATGGCAGGCAATAAATCATGCAACCAATTGTTCGTGGTTTCTGTGTTTAATCATTCAGATGTGCATAATTATAAATGTAATATCTAAACATTGGAAACACAATAAAGAAGACATTTGATGAAAGCTGATGGCTGAATATTGAAGGCTAAGGTATCGCAGTAGCTCCCATGCTTGCCCTCCAGCCCGATGGTCATGTTTTCAAATCTCCATTGAGGTGGATTATTGTAAAACCAACCCAAACATCCTGGTGGCTATATCCTGAAATGTATACTAGATAAGGTCTCGGAAAGTAAAGGCAACTGGCGTGATATTAACCACGGAATTCATCGATAGACGACTGGTCTACAAAATTACAGGTCCAGTACGATATACCTGCTGCTTCCTAACGGAAAGAAAGATGAACAAAAAGCAACATGATGTATAATCAATCGCAGCCGTCAAACGCCCAAATGAGGACACAAGCAGTTAATCTGCTGCAATAACTAGACAAATTAGCGGCAAAGAAAGGAACAATTATCAAGAAAACTGCATACACAAGTGACTTTAAATATAACCAAGGCAACGACAGCCGGTTGAACAAGATGCACGTTGGTTTTTATTTTTTCGGACACGACGAGTCTATCTCGTCGACTATTTACCCAGAAAGCCTCAGGACGTAACACCATCCTTTACTCGACATACATTTCCCACTAAGAAGCTCAAACCGACAGACAAATCGATAGACAGGCATGAGCTATGTGGTGGCAGGAAACCACCAATGGAACATTTATTATGACATAAGACAGACAAGCAAGTCTGACAGAAAGCCCCCTGGACCAAAACCCTTCACCCGATTCCGTTGTTATATGTTATCAGCAAAACGAATATGCGTACATAGCGTTGGGGAATTACGTATAGGCAGTTTAAGGTGAAGATCCGGCACAATAATTTTGTTAAGGCGATAGCGTGTCTTTAAAGGCTGCATACATTGTGTTTCAATATGGTTAGAGTTTCTATAAAAACAAACTACCTGATCATTACAATCTTTCAATTTGTTTTTTTAAATCGGTAAGTGTAGAATGGTATATAGATTTGGCACACGGAAATCTGATTATCCGATTGTAAAAATCGAGTATGTTTGTGTTGGTAATCTAGAGCGTCTTAAAAAGTTGTTTGGCATATGACACTGTATGAACGGACTGTTTGAAGATCACTGCAGGCCATTAAATACACCAGGTATTCATTGCTATACCAATAGCAGTAGCAACAGTAATGGTAGTAGTAGTGTTAGTGAGAGTGGTAGTGAGAGTATCAGAAGTGGTAGTGACAATAGCAGTAATAATGGTAGTAGTGATAGTGAAAGCTAAGTATTAGTTTATTGTTTAGTAGAACTTATTGTAGTAATAGTACCAGTAATGAGACATGTAGTTGTAGTAGTAGTAGTAGTAGTAGTAGTAGTAGTAGTAGTAGTAATAGTAGTAGTAGTAGTAGTAGTAGTAGTAGTAGTTGTTGTTGTTGTAGTAGAAGTAGTAGTAGTAGTTAGAAGAAGTAAAGTAAAAAAAAAAGTAAATTTATGTAAAGTAAAGTAAAGTAAAGTAAAGTAAAGTAAAGTAAAGTAAAGGACTATTTTTTACGACTTGAATATTCTGGGTACATTAACTATTCTGTACATCAGTGGTTCTCAACAACTTGGTTGTTGTTGTTGTTGTAGTAGAAGTAGTAGTAGTAGTTAGAAGAAGTAAAGTAAAAAAAAAAGTAAATTTAAGTAAAGTAAAGTAAAGTAAAGTAAAGTAAAGTAAAGTAAAGTAAAGGACTGTTTTTCACGACTTGAATATTCTGGGTACATTAACTATTCTGTACATCAGTGGTTCTCAACCGGTGGGGAATCCCCCCACCTCCAGGGGGGAATTATAGGGTTTCCGGGGGGGGGGGGGATTGAAGATTATTTCAAGATCGCATTAATACAAGAACCGATTACGTGATATTGTTTTTCCCTTCATACTTTACGGTTTTGTACGTCACACCCCTTCTAAAATTCATATTATAAAGTAAGTAGACCCACAAATCACATTTTATGTGGACGTTTAGACTTGTTTTGGTATGTGCCTCCATTATTACGTATACTGTGTAGGGGCAGGAGCAGGAGGGGGTATTTTAGGTAGGAAATACGAGAGGGGGGGGGGGGGAATGACGTTGTGAAAATGTGGTGAAGGGGGGCACGGACCAAATTTTTAGGTTGGCAATACGAAAGGGGGGAATGACGTTCTAAAAATATGGTGAAGGGGGGCACGGGCCAAAAAAGGTTCAGAACCACTGCTGTACATGTTCACATTTCGAGTATCACTCGGTATGTAATGCGGCAAATAGAATGCCAATCTGCTTTTACTTCGCACGACATGTCCTGTCACCCATTTCAGCCTGTGTCGCCCTGTAAGCCATGTTTAAAGGCAGATCATGTATTTTTTTTAAATGTTGCATATCCCTTACAGGGCGTTGCAGTCAACACTAACATTTTTCATCTGCTGTTGATGTACTAGGCAAGTTTTACGTTCTGTAGTTTGCTATTGCTTTCTGAAAGACCGGTTCCCATACCAACACGTTATAACACAACGCGACACGATCTGCTACACAAATTTCGGTCGCAGCTGAGTTTCGAACGCCTGGTAAGCGGCTCATGAACCGCGTTCGCAAGCCTTTGGTCACGGAGCCGGCAATCATGCATTGGTTGGGACATATAGCCCCACTTCTCCATTAAGAATAGAGAAAATCAGAAATGATTGCATCAGAAATAAAATGGCGGTTAAAGTAGTGATAGATTTAATTAGAAAATAACAAGTTACATGGTTCGGCGACATGACTAAGTTACCAACTAACAAAATATCGCAACACGCTATGATGTACAGACCAAAGGAAACCAGAAGAAGAGGCCGACCATGTTAACGATGAACAGAGGGAATAATATAGTCCATGGGAATCTCGATATATAAAGCCCATAAACGAACACTCTTCTGCTGTTTATGCTTTACCTAGACACCGCACGGTACACGAGGAACAAGAGATGAAAAAGGAAAAAAAAATATGTCTAAAATAAATATTTATCAAGGGAGAGAAATATGTTGACAGAAAGAACACATTTTTCTTCCCACCACCCCTCAAAAACAAAAATAAATAAAAAATATAAAGTATACACTTTTTTTTGTGTGTGCATATCCTTTACAGGACATCGCTGTCAACAGCAGCATCTTTCAGCTGTCAGTTGATTTCTTGGCAAGATTACGCTCAGTAGTTTGCCATTGTTTTCTGAGCGGCCAGCTCAGTATCCCGCAAGTCACGAGGGGGGGGGGGGGGGGGGTCGAACCACTCCCAGTTCTCTCCCGCTACGAGACTCTGCGTGATAAACGGGATTACGGAGAAAGTGTTGTAACCCCTCGGCCAGAGAGACCGGCAAGTAAACACTTTTTTTTTTTTTTTTTTTTTTTTTTTTTAGCATATCCTTTACAGGACTTAGCTGTCAACACCAGCATCTTTCAGCTGTATGTTGATCTCTTGGCAAGATTACGCTCAGTAGTTTGCCATTGCTTTCTGAGCGGCCGGCTCAGTATCCCGCAAGTCACGAGCGGGGGTCGAACCGCCTCAGTTCTCGCTCCGCTACGAGACTCTGCGTGATAAACGGGATTACAGAGAGAAAGTGTTGTAACCCCACAGCCAGAGAGACCGGCAAGTAAACACTAAATTAAGATATTTACAACATGTAAGGGTAAATGGGAGGATCGGCTGGCCGGGTGGCTAGAACGCCGGACTCTCATTCGGGAGATCCGGGTTCGATCCGTCGGTAAGGTGTGGGATCTTTTTCTGTCGGGGGCAAAAAGAAAATCCTAACCTGCACAATTCTAGGCGACTGCACTAGCCAGGCGGCCTTAATTCCCCAGGCTCAAAGACTCCTCCCTCTGCCATACACCGCAAGGTACTATATTGGCAGTAAATGACAGTTTGATGGGTAAATGGGAATTTCCTTAAATAAGCGAATCGGTTGTATCTGCAGCTAAGAACCTCAATGGCTCGGAACGCTGAAGAAGATGAAGAAGAAGAAGTGAATCGGTACAATTCTCAAAACAGTCATAACATCTTATAGGATGTGCCTTGAAGAGATTAGAACATAGATCGCCATGGCAAGATGGAAAACATACTGACCAAAACAAAAAAAGATGTCAATTGCAATGATAAAAAGTGTGTTGAAGTGCTACATAGAACCTGTACTTTTGTATTGATGTGAAACATGGACAATGAGCACGCAAGTTGAAAAACATCTAATGAAAGTGCAAATGTGGTTTCTGGGGAACATGCTAGAAAACTATGCACAGAGAGAAAAACCAACGACCAAGACCTACAAGAAACAAATGAAAACCGTTAACTGATTAGAGAATTTAGACGCAGCCAGTCCACAGTTTATGGGCACGTTTTGAGAAAGCTAACTGGAACCACGTGGGGAGCCAGTGGGAAAATACTTAGCAAAGTTTACCAACAGAGCATACGACCACACTTGGAATACGGGTCAACTGCGTGGTGTTCAGCATCAAAAACTACATTGCAGAAGCTGGACAAGGTGCAAAATCAAGCTCTTAGAGTCATCACAGGAGGGATGAGATCAACCCCTATAGTAACAATGGAGAAAATGGGGAGGACACAAGCTTTAAGAGAACGCAGAGATACAAAAACACTAATACAAGCAGAAAAGTTTCTCAGCTTGCCAGGCCACCCTATGAAGAACCGATTTGAAAACTTAGCTATGGAGCGGTTGAAAAGAAGTAGTTTCATCCACCAGGCCAAACAACTCTGCAGAGAATCCATCGATCTTCCCACAGTTGGTATCCCCCTGACAACTATTCCAGAGCGAACCCCGTGGAAAGATGAGCATAGAATATCGCTACAAATCCAGTCAAAAGTGAGAGGAATATTGGACAATGAAGAACAGAACAGTGTACAGAGCAGAACAGCCACTCTCAGCTTCCTTGATGATGAATACCCACAGGACCTCTGGATCCGAGTCTACACAGATGGGTCAGCACAAAATGCTGTTCGAAATGGAGGAGCGGGAGTGTACATAAAATACCCAAATAATACTAGAGACACTGCCAGAATTCCAACAGGAAAGTACTGCCATAACTATGATGCTGAAATTGAGGCAATCAAGATAGCGACAGAGAAATTACAAAATACCAGCCATGGTACACAACCTGCAGTGATATTGACAGATGCAAAATCCGTAATAGAGGCGCTCCTGTCTGGGAAATTGCCAGTTCTGAGGACACTACTTTCTGAACTTAGCAGTCAGCGTAAGATCACCATACAGTGGATACCATCCAACTGTGGAGTCCCCGGAAACGACAGAGCTGATCGATTGGCTAAGGAAGGAGCAAAAGAAGAACAACCTGATGTGCCCATTACATACCACCAAAAGAAAAGAATGATCAAATCAATCAGAAAGCCACCAAACCTTACTCAAGACGACTACCACGTTATGGACAGACCAGAACAGGTCATTCTTCTGCGCCTCAGAACAGGACACAATAGATTACGCAACCACTTGTATACAAATTTCAAGATTGGTGACTCAGCCATGTGCACATGTGGTTTGGCGTCGCAGACAGCAGAGCACATACTCCAGGATTGCCCAAACTACAACATATCCAGGCGAACCTTCTGGCCTAGAGAGACAACAGTGGAAGATAAACTCTATGGACCGCTGAATGAACTAAAAAAGACTGTTAGATTCATATAAGAGACGACATTGCAGTTGTAGACATGTTTCAAGCGAACGAAAGAAGAAGAAGAAGAAGAGAAGAAATAAATTGAAGAACTTGGTGACAACTGGCAATATCCAGGGTAAAAGAACAAAGGGAAAACAGAGAAGTTAATATCTGGATTGCTTGGTCACAAAGCATGGTCGAGACAAGAATACAGATCTGATCCATGACTCTGTTGATTGTGTGAGATGATAAAACATGATCTCCCAAGTTTGTCGGTATGGCGCATGATGAAGATCACTTAGAACCGCAAAACTCAGGGCGCTAAGAGCATGCACATTCTATCGGCAACAAAAAGAAAAAAAGCAGTAAATCACATACCCTCTTTGAATATAAGCGTTTCAGAAGAGTATCAAATATTCATTGGACGAAACAACGAATAAATAGGCCTATCCAACAATAATTCAATTTTCAAAACGATTGATCAATCAATCAATAAATCAATCAATCAAGTGCCGTCTCCACAATGAAGGTTGAATGCAATGGATCGCCAACACTGCGCTGACTGTACATTCAGTCAGGATGATGTTCGTACATCTGTTGATGTTATCTTCCAACTTGTATTACTGGATTACGATTGCTATCTTTGGGATATTACGTGGTGAGGTCCCAATCTCTTCCACGATGGCCCGCCATGTTCACTATTGTGTCCTTAACACGTCTCATGTGTGCCACACACTCTGCTGCTCGCTTTCGAAGCCGTTGATCTATATAGATTCATCCGCCTTGTTCACCGTCCCAGTCTTTGTGTACCAGGGATATACATTCCCTTAGTAGAATATTACCCCTGCTTCACTCATGTAGTTTAGCCAGTCAGCCAAGACTGTTGTCCGTGGTGTGGCCACCGCCGTACACAAGCGGTATTCATGGAACAATACATGAGCTAGATACAGAGAGGGGAATCAAATACTACTATCCTGGCTATCCCTTGGGACATGGTTGCCACAAACCGTGAGGTACTATCCCTCACTCTTTACTCTACCTACACCACACGGACGGTTGATAAAGACAACTAAAATGGAGGAACATAACATAGTTTTGACATGTCAGAGTACATGAATGTCTGGAAAATATAATTATGGCGGGAAGTATACAGAGGAAGCAGAGAAGAAGCGTCGGAAGAAGACCACAATTTAGATGGATTCAATATATGAAAGATAATGTGCATTTGACAACAGCTTGACTCCCGTAACGACATTTCCGATTCAGTCGCTTTGTTTGAATCAGACACTCGGATTTCATGAAACGCGTGTCCAGTCCACAAGAAGGATACAGGCGAATAGCTTTTATATTTATATTTTCAAGTAGTGTGTATCATATAATTGTATCAGTGTGTTTGTTCTTTCTGTGCTGACGAAGGCTTTAACCGCAACGCCCAATTTGTAACTTGTAACCGTGTTCTAGTAAACTTAACATCTACTTCTCATGTTTTGGTGATTCATTCTCTGTACGGGAGCAAAGGCATAACATCTGGCTAATGATGGAGATAGATTTCAAAATGCTGTTGTGGGGAGGGGGGGGGGAGGAAGTGGGGGAACCTTCTGCATTGGATAAACATGAGACGATGATAAAAACTGATACACGCAGACCTGGATTATATTATAACAGCCCACGTGCTACTTGTTAATTATGCATGTTATATCCATTATAACAGGCCATGTGTTACTCGTTAATATTATATTCGTATTTAAGATTATGGATGTTAAACATGTTTAGCTGCAAATTGAATAAAATAAACCTGTGCTATATACACGTTACATATTATATATGAACAATTTCATCAGCTACACAGACAGACAGACAGACAGACAGACAGACAGACAGCCAGCCAGCCAGCCAGCCAGCCAGCCAGCCAGCCATTCAGCCAGCCAGCCAGCCAGCCAGACAGACAGACAGACAGACAGACAGACAGACAGACAGACAGACAGATAGATAGATAGATAGATAGATAGATAGATAGATAGATAGATAGATAGATAGATAGATAGAAAGAAAGAAAGAAAGAAAGAAAGAAAGAAAGAAAGAAGAAAGAAAGAAAATCGTTATTTTCAAAGGGTTAAGAATTGGGCCCTTCTTCTCAATTTCCTCTCATACATTCTTTCATTCAACATCACTTATGAAGCACATTTTTGACAACAAAAGAACAATAGCATTAAAACGCATGAAAAAATAATCAATAACAAATGACTCACTGAGGCAGTGTTTAACATGGGCATTATAAATACCTAAGGAAGGTGTAACGTGCCATACTTATGGGAATGTTGTTTGGCTAGTTTTAGATAATTTACCATTATTATTGTGGTTTTTGATTTTGTTTATGGGGGTATGTAGTCTGTACTGAGGTAGTGTTCAAACAGGTTGCGAATGTATGTATAATGATTGGTGGTGTCTTTGATTTCTTGTAGAAGATTGTTCCACAACTGAGCGGCAGAGTATGCTAAGCTTGTTTTATCCTAGGTTTAGGGACATGAAGTATATTTAGTCGTTCGCTATGTCTTGCGTTATATTTAAACAATGACCAAAGGTAGCTTGGAGCATTTTGAAATAGGATTTTGTGAATTAGTTTGGCTTTATTAAAGAGTAGTCGTTTGTGTCGTTTATGCAACAAATAAATCCAGCCTGACATCCACGATATTTAGAACATCTGTCAGAAGTATTCACTGACAAGAATATTATAATTATATTTAAAGTGCATGAGCGGCTGGCTGAGTGGCTAGAATGTCGGATTCTCCTTAAGGAGACCTGGATTCGAATCCTCGGTAAGGTGTGGAGTTATTTTCTGTCAGTGGCAAAAATAAAACTCTAACCTGCACATTTCGTGGCGACTGCAATAGCCAGGCGGCTTTAATTCCTCAGGCTCAAGAGATTCTATCCCCCCCCCCTCCCCCGCCATACACCGCAAGGTACTATATTGGCAGTAAATGAATGAAATGCATACCCTTAACAGGACGTTACAATTATAACATGTTTGTGGCGTGGCAGTAACAGAAGACGATTATGTAGGTTAGAATTATCGGTAAGTTATTACCATTAATCAAACCCACTGTCCTTTTCTCGAGTGAATAAAGGCGTTTTCTTATTAATTTGGAGCATCCATCCCAGATTGTCAAGGAATAGTCATTATGTGCTTGTAATTGAGAAGCATAGAGTATTTTACTTGCGATTTCTAGAACATCTGTCAGTATTCATTGACAAAAATATTATAATTGTATTTAAAGCGCATGTCCTTAACATGCAATCACATTCTGTTAGTCTTAGCTGTTTATGATTTCATAAGCAATAGCTGCTACTGAAACATAGAACAAGGACAGTGTAGTCAGCTCGGCCGCAAAAATAAGATAGCTCGTTTTTAAACATCCGGTGTAGTTATGAAAGTTATGATAGTTATGATTATAGATAGATAGATAGATAGATAGATAGATAGATAGATAGATAGATAGATAGATACACAGACAGACAGACAGACAGACAGACAGACAGACAGACAGACAGACAGACGGACGGACGCACGGACGGACGGACGGACGGACGGACGGACGGACGGACGGACGGACAGACAGACAGACAGACAGACAGACAGATAGATAGATAGATAGATAGATAGATAGATAGATAGATAGATAGATAGACAGATAGATAGATCTACTAATCACGTTACATAACTCCACAATATAAACATAACATTCTGATAGAAACCAGATTCCTGAATTATCTCCCTTCCACGTTCCTTTTACCTTAAGACATTTACAACATAAACATTCCTATTTTTCTATCCGCCTGTCACGTATTGTCGTAATCCAATTGTCATTTATACGTCTCTTTACAGAAAAGATGGCTTCCAGCCTATATGTAATTCTAGACCTACCTATTGTTGAACAGGATCTCGCCTTATTTAAAACTCGTAAGCTCGTTTGTTCGTGGAACCACGTACGTCTTTGATTTTCATATATAATTGCAGTTCAAACTTATTATTTCTATGTTTTCATTTTGTTAACTATTTTGTTGCAATATAAAGTAATGAAAACAAATATTTAATAAGTACACACCGAAACAAATTACAACATTTAATCAAAACACATACTGACTTTTTAAAATTTTTTTTAGCAATTGCAGTCTGTTGTTGTTTGTCCATCAAAAATGATGATGACCATTCATTTCATTCATTGGGGTTGACAGTGTGGAGCCGTGAGTTCTAAAATGGCTGATAAGGCCTATGTGGGCTCGAAATGTTCTTTGACAATGCGGACAAAGAATGCTTGACGTTTCTGGAGGAGGATTTCCTGCAGTGGTTTTTTTGATCTGTCTTTTCTTCACAGCTCTTGCAGTCCTGGTTGCCTCACAAGTGACTGCACCCTTGCGTAATGATGCACGCCACGAATTTCGGTCTCTGGCTGCAGTCTCCCAGGTGTCATGATGAATTCCAAAAGCATTCAGTGAGATTTTCAGAGTGTCTTTAAAGCGTTTCCTCTGGCCGCCTTGGGAACGTTTACCAAAACGCAATTCGCCGTAAAAAATTGGTTTAGGGAGCCTGTGATCTGGCATGCGAGTCAGGTTACCAGCCCAGCGAATCTGATTCTTCATTAGTAGAGCATACTGGGCATGGACGCTCTTTCTAGGACTTCAGTGTCTGGGATCTTGTCTTCCCATTTAATCTTCAGTAACTTCCTAAGGCAGACTGTGTGGAAGTGGTTTAATTTCCTAGCGTGTTGCTGATAAACAGTCCAGGTTTCACAAGCATATAGCAGTGTGGATAATACAACTGCTTTGTAGACGTTCAGCTTTGTTTGCAGGCTTTTCCATTTCTGTTCCATACATTCTTGTACACTCTTCCAAAGGCCGCGCTGGCCTTGGAGATTTTTGCATTCACTTCATCATCAATTGTGGCAGCTTGTGACACAGTACTGCCAAAATAGGTGAATTTGTCCACAACACTTAGACAAATTACAACATTTAATCAAAACACATACTGACTTTTAAAAAATTTTTTTTAGCAATTGCAGTCTGTTGTTGTTGACCATTCACTTTGATATTCGGCACAGTGTGATTATTCCCTGGAACTGGCTGGTAAATAACTACAGTCTTCTTCAAATTGATATTGAGCCCAAAGTTGGAACAGGCATGTGAGAAAGCTGAAACATTATGTTGCATGTCTGCCTCTGAGTTGGCGTATAGAGCGCAATCATCAGCCAACAGGAGCTCTTTGACGGTGTCGCTGTTAATTTTGGTTTTAGCTTTCAACCTTCTGAGATTGAATAACTTTCCATCGATGCGGTAGTTAATGTCTATTCCAATGTCGTTGTTCTCGAAGGCATTCGTCAACGTAGCTGACAACATGAGGCTGAACAGTGTTGGTGCCAGGACACATCCTTGCTTCACTCCATTGGTGACAGGAAAGGGCTCAGACAGTTCACCATTTTCCTGTACTCTTGCCTGCATGCCATCATGAGCAATTGCAGTATTAATAATGTGAACTAAAATAATGGAGGTAAGCAGTTATTAGTTAGTTAGTCGACAGATCATCCTCATTGCACATCGAACCATTCAGTCCATAAGTGCTCGGATCCCCTCCTCAGTAAATCCCGCAGCGTGTAGCGACTCACGACACCAGTTCTGTGTTGGTTTATTGATTTTCTTTGGCTTCCTGCATAGTATTCTTGTCTGGTCACACCTATTTTAACTTGCTGTTCGTGCAGTCTGACCATGGTTGTAGATTTACAGTCATCACTTGGTTCCGTCAGAAGTCTTAATTCTCGTAGAGCATTCAATATACCCATAGCTCGTTTGATCTACACAGTAGCCATACCCGCCTGCTCATTTCCGTGTACACCTTGCAAAAAAACATGAAACTTATCTTTGCCAGCCATGACCGCTTCAGAGACACCAACCACTGTCTTCTAAAACAGTTCTTGAAAACAGCTAACAACTCTAATACTCTGGCTAAATGACACAAGTCCGGTATATGTAAATGATAGGTCAGCATGGCCCAATGGATACGAGGGATAGCTCTTAAACTTCCGGTGAGTTCGGTTCGGTTCAGGAGCCTTGGAATGTGATCAACATCGAACAATTAGTATAATGAGTCACATCACGAAGATTTTGCTAAGAATTATCATGCAAAGAGTTAGGAGGAAAATACAACCTGAAATAGGAGAAGAACAATGTGGGTTTGTGGAAGGCAAGGGTACAGTAAATGCTGTGTATATACTGAGAAACATAATCGAACGTTCTATAGAAGTAAACTAAGATCTACACCTTTGCTTTATTGACTACACAAAGGCTTTTGATAAAGTGAGACATGTCAACATGATAAGGATACTTCAAGATCTACAAATTGATGGAAAAGATCTTAGACTTGTAAAAACATATATTGGAAACAACAAGCTGCCATACGAGTTGATAATGAAGTAAGCCAATATCAGCCTATTAAAAGGGGTGTGAGACAGGGATGTGTAATGTCTCCAGATCTGTTTTCCCGGTACAGTGAAAGTATTTTCAGAAATATTGAAGATATGGAAGGAATCAACATTGGGGGACGATGCATTAATAACATTAGATATGCAGATGATACAGTCTTGATTGCAGACAATGAACAGGACCTGCAAAATTTAGTAGATGCGATTGTTACACACAGTGAACAACTAGTGTTAGAATTAAATTGTAAAAAGACACAGATTATGGTCGTCACTAGGAAGGACGAAATACCACAATGTAATATACAAGTAAATGGGAATATTCTTCAACAAGTGAGCAGGTACAATTATCTCGGAACAGTAATAACATCTGATGGGAGATGCCTTGAAGAGATTAGAACAAGAATCGCCATGGCAAAAGTAGCCTTTAGCAAGATGAAAAACATATTGACCAATAAAAAGATGTCAATTAAAACGAGAAAAAGAGTGTTGAGATGCTACATTGAACCTGTACTTTTATATGGATGTGAAGCGTGGACAATGAGCAGTCAGGCTGAAAAACATCTGATGGCTGTAGAGATGTGGTTTCTGAGGAAAATGCAAAGAATACCATGGACAGTCAGAAAGACCAATGAACATGTCCTTCAAGAAACAAATGAAGATCGTAAATTGATTAGAGAAATTAGACGTAGACAGTCAAAATTTTTTGGGCATGTTATGAGAAGAAATGGATTGGAGAATTTGGTGACAACTGGTAAGATCGAGGGGAACAGACCAAGGGGAAGACCTAGAAGCAAGTACCTGGATGGCTTGGCCTTGTGGCATGGTCGAGACAGAAACACGGAGCTGATCCACGACTCTGGTGATCGAGTGAGATGGCAGAACATGACCGCCCACGCTTACCGGCATGGCACATGATGGATGGATGGAGTTCGGTTCAACTCCTACACCGGTTATTTAAACTGAAATTGTGATTTCTCCTTGACTTGGGGACTAATGAATGAACGAACTTATTTGCCAAAGGGTCACAAATTGGGCAAGCATGCCCGTCTTACATCCGACCCTTCCAATAACCCATCTTTCGTACAACTTTGTGCATTTTACATTCACATAGAAGAAAAAAAGCATTGTCAAATGAAACTTATGAATATAAACAATGCATATTACCATGTTATGAGACAGGCAGGCAGCCAGATACACATACAAACGCACATGTGCATAAACACATACATACATACATACCTACATAATACTTACACCATTTACACAAACTTTCACAGTTATGCACCCACACAATAACACACAAACATACACTTTCTCGCATATACATATACTCACTCACAATCACAAACTCACTAACAAATGTTTACAGACTTAGTTTAGTTTAGTTTAGTTTAGTTTGGTTTAGTTTAGTCTAGTCTAGTTTATTTTAGTTTGATTTAGTTTAGTCGATGGAAGAACATCACGGCACACGGGTGTAACCCATAAGTGCTCCGTTCTCCTCCTAACTCAAACCTGAGTCTGGAGAAACTCAGTTCAGTGCACGAACTCCATAGCATCGGCCAGGATCCTGAAATACGTTGGGTAGATTTTTAATTCGAAATTTTGCCCGGGCGGCGCCGTTAGGCTACTCTTTTTCGATTTCCAACTGCCAAGGGATTTTTTACGTGCGCAACAGTACACACGGGCGTCCGATCTCACTACCCAGAGACCAGGGGAAACTTTATTACTAGAAGTCCACGTGAAAAAATCCCGGTCCTCACCAGGGCTTGAACCCGAGACCTCCAGCGCTAGAGGCGGACACCATACCTCGAGACCACGCAGCCCCCTAAACTAAACAGACTAAACTAAACACACACACACACATACATAATACATACATACATATCTCTCCAACTCTGTCTGTCTGTCTGTCTGTCTGTCTGTCTGTCTGTCTGTCTGTCTGTCTGTCTGTCTGTCTGTCTGTCTGTCTGTCTGTCTGTCTGTCTGTCTGTCTGTCTCTCTCTCTCTCTCTCTGTCTCTCTCTCTCTCTCTCTCTCTCTTTCTCTCCCATATATCCTCATTCATACATACACTAATTCCCATACTGACATAGTCGACACATACACACTTTCACAAACGTAAGTACACAGTGGCCGGCTGTCTGATTTGCCTTTTCGGTTCACGAGTGCATTTTTTAGGAGACTCCCGGGAGTTATTGCTGGAGCTACGGAGTTCGTGCTTTGTGCGGCGCTCTCGGCGGGTCGCCCAGCGCGGAATGAGACAGAGTCATGTGAGATAAAACCCGGGTCAATGAAGTCTTTCTTGTGACTGCCGATTCCATCGACCATGTAATTGTCGTGGAGGACTTTTGTGGTTGCAGTCTGACGATGGCATTATGCACAGTGTACCTCTGCGGACTGTTGGCTTGACGAGACTCCTGTCTGTTCCACTTTTCACATTGGGCAGTAAGGGGCATTATGTGTGATATTCACTGGCACAGGAACGGAGCATAATGGGGACGACCCGTTGCCGTGAAGTTGGAACCGCGATCAACTAACTAACCAACCAACCAACCAACCCAACCAACCAACCAACCAACCAACCAACCAACCAACCAACCAACCAACCAACCAACCCAACCAACCAACCAACCAATCAACCAACCAACCACCCACCCAACCAACCAACCAACCAACCAACCAACTAACTACCTAACTAACTAACTAACTAACTAACTAACCGACTGACTAACTAACTAACCCACCAACCGACCAACCGACCAACAAACCAACCAACTAACCAACTAACTAACTAACTAGCTAAGTATACAAATACTCACACAATCGTAAATCCACACAGTCACACACCCACACACACTTCCTTACATACACGCAAATATACCCACCCACAAAAACACTAAATCTTTCACTCACTCATTCATTCTCACTCTCTCTCTATCTCTCTCTTTCTGTCAACCTCTCTCTCTCTCTCTCTCTCTCTCTCTCTCTCTCTCTCTCTCTCTCTCTATGTCTTACTTCCATATTCAGTGATACATGAACCACGACCTCATACAAACATTCCTTCACACAGTCATTCAAACTAATATGCACAATTATACACACTTTCACACACATGCCTTAAGCACACACACATAAATGGAAAAATATATTATCCATATAATTGTATTTTGCATATCTATTACAGGACGTTGCAGTCAACATCAGTATTTTTCAGCTGCAAGTTTTATGCTCAGTAGTTTGCCATTGCTTTCTAAACGACCGGTTCTCATACCAAGACGTTATAACACAACGCCACACGGTCTGTTGCACAAATTGGTCGCAGCTAAGTTTCGAACGCCTGGTAAGCGGCTCACGAACCGCGTTCGTAATACTTTGGCCACGGAGACCAGCTGAGGGACATAGAAAGGTAATGTAGAAAGCTCATCCACGGAGACCAGCTGAGGGACATAGAAAGGTAATGTAGAAAGCTCATCCACGGAGACCAGCTGAGGGACATAGAAAGGTAATGTAGAAAGCTCATCCACGGAGACCAGCTGAGGGACATAGAAAGGTAATGTAGAAAGCTCATCCACGGAGACCAGCTGAGGGACATAGAAAGGTAATGTAGAAAGCTCATCCACGGAGACCAGCTGAGGGACATAGAAAGGTAATGTAGAAAGCTCATCCACGGAGACCAGCTGAGGGACATAGAAAGGTAATGTAGAAAGCTCATCCACGGAGACCAGCTGAGGGACATAGAAAGGTAATGTAGAAAGCTCATCCACGGAGACCAGCTGAGGGACATAGAAAGGTAATGTAGAAAGCTCATCCACGGAGACCAGCTGAGGGACATAGAAAGGTAATGTAGAAAGCTCATCCACGGAGACCAGCTGAGGGACATAGAAAGGTAATGTAGAAAGCTCATCCACGGAGACCAGCTGAGGGACATAGAAAGGTAATGTAGAAAGCTAATCCACACACAAAAGACCTGTCCAGTGGAGTAGAAGTTGTAGCACATGTATGGACTACCTTTGAATTCAAAGCGAGCGAACGTAGAAAAAAAAACAAACAACAACAACAACTGTAAAGCACAGTGATGGAAAGCATAGTTTCCTGAAGACGATACACTGGTCTATACGCTACATACCGTGCATGATTTGCATGGGGCATGGAAATCTGAAAGAGATATTCCTCACTAATAACTTATTCAAACAATGGCGCTTACAAGACTTGCGACCTGCAATAACATTGACACATACATAACATTGGCACCTTTCCGTCTTGACAGACTATAGTTTGGTACATTGTGCTTCAAAAAGGCTTAATAACTACGACCTATGACGATGGCGAGTGTGGCTGGTAAGGCCAAAATGTTTGCCCACAGTTGGTGCATGTGAAAACATGGTCATTTCCACGCCTCTCCATAGCACAAAGCCTGGGCTAAATTAAAGAAACCATGTGTTGCCCATGCAGCATGATCCCTCTCTCGGCCTGCCTAGTTCACTCCAGAGGAAAGTTAACACCTATACATTTGGAACAAGACAAGCTACAGAAGCTGCCGGATCAGCAAAGCAATGCTCTAACTGTCCGCCTGTCGGAGCTTCGATCCTAGACCAGCTGCCAACCAAGGCTTAGGGCCTGGTCTGCCCTGCCATGACTTATTTTGTCTTTTGGTTGCATTTCCTCTCACCAGGATAAGGCTTGAACCCTCCCAATTGCGCTCTTCCGCCCGAAGCCGTTGGCACAATGTGGGGTGTCGGGTTTGGTAAGCGCCGCCCAACATTCGGCGCTGACAGAAAGCAGGTAGTACTGTCTACTGTCATACGGTAGCTCAGTCATATCTGACTAAGACCTGACTGACAACACATACATACATATACACACCCACAAATCCCCTTACGCGCGTGCGCGCGCGCGCACACACACACACACACACACACACACACAGAAACAACAGAAATCAGAGAAAATCACACAAACGTACAGAAACAACACATGCAATGGTTGGTACGCAAGATACACTGGACATGTTATTGTAAAGGACATGGGAACCTGAAAGAGATGGATACTCTTCTAGCGGGTTGCGATCAGAGCTCTGTTTTTCAAAGTATCCGTTACTTGATGATGAGCCAAGATTACTGGTTTCCTATTACCACCCTCTCGTGCCGGATCTCTTTTCTATAAAACTGAAATAAACTTTGCAGTGTCATTCTAATATGACGGATGTGTCTGTTAGGAGGAAGGAGTGGGGCCGGGGACGAATAATTGGAACGGTACTGGAAGGCCCCGGTTAACATCGGGGTTACGTTGTTTTAAATCGGGACTTCAAGTGGAACGACATATAGCAAAACACTATTTCTCAAAGAATTAAATGAAATACAGTGTATTATGTAATGTTTATTTTGATGGTTGTTGATATTTATTGGCTACATAGAGGTGGGTTGGAGGGCGAGTTACCACTCGACGAGTTATTGAGACGTAGAGGCATTAAAACCACGACTTGCTCCAAAACTATCATCAGCACTATAAGTACTGCTCTCACCCGCTTTTTTAGTTAGATTTTCGTAGAGAGAGACTTTCGTTTCTCTTTCATAGCCATCTTGCTCACAGGCATATTCCGTTGGTTCTGGTCTTCAATCCAGATGGCCAATAGTGCTTCCATGTTCTCCATAAGAGTACTTCTGGTACGAGTGATCTTGGAAACACTCAAAGGGGTTACGTGTTTGGCGCCCTATTTGATTTTATCAGCACCTGCACGCATTGTCCTTACCGTGGTTGGAGATAAACAATGGACTTTACGGATGTCAACAGCCCGTTCGACAGCCTCAAAACGATATAACACATCTAACTTCACCTCAAGAGTAACACTTTTCCTGGTTCTTTTACAATCAGACACACTATCAGTACTTACTGTGCGCTTTGAACTCATAATTATGGAGGATTACATGATAAAATCTTGGAAAAACGCAATGCACAAAATGCAACATGGAAACGTTAACGCAAAACTGACAACAACAACTGTGTAAGCTAACGTTCCACAGCGGTAATAATACTACGCCGCATTACGTAGTTCCTCCGCAAGCTAGCAAGTTCCTCTGCAAGGACACAGGTGACGACGTTATGGCGGAACGCAGCGACGTAAAGTGAAGTTAGTCCCATTGTGACAACGACGTATAGCTAGGTCTTCCTGTACTGTCTTCCTGTACTGTCTTCCTGTGACTCAAACAATGACATATTTCCCATATGCGGCTGGACTGGGATTTCATTTTTTTAAAAAGCATTCGTTTATAACGATATCGCTTTAACCACAATCTCGTAGGCCTGAATTACGACACCAACATGTTCTCGGATACAGTTGCAAATTATTGGATTTTATGTGCAAAGTTCCACACACTTATAACTTAAATACCACCAACAACAACAGCAACAAAAATATCTTTCATGTACTGCCTATAATACCTTACGGTTTAGAACAGGTGCGTCTGGCGTCTGAGGTATTAAAGCCGTTTGGCCGTTCAGTCGTGTGGAAGTTATGGCTTTCTTTTTCACGTCAACATAAGAAAATCCAGACTTTACCGAGGATTCGAACCTCGATCTCCTTAAGGCATACCCGGCATTCTAGCCAACCGCTTATCTACAAACTACAACTTAACAACTGAGGAAGATTGCAAAAAGAGAAAGGGTGACATCTTCCCTGGTAAACTATACGACCGGTGGAATGTGTCTTCAACACAAGCCTCACATATATTCTTTGTGTTTTGTTTTGTTAATTATACTATTTGATTACTCACTTACTAATTAAGCTGAACAGCGCATACATGCCTTTGAATATAAATGTTATAGGCGGGTTATAAGAATATCTTGCATACAGGGGGAAAAAATGCAACCTTACGACGAGATCTGAATACTGAAGAAGGTTGGCTTCTAAAGATCATAAAACAAAGAAAAGTGAAATATTTTGATTACTTGAAACATAATTAAAGTTTGGAGAGAAAAATGTTGTTTGTCCATCAAGAATATGATGACCATTCATTTCATCCAGTGGGGTTGAAAGTATGGAGCCATGAGTTCTAAATGGCTGATAAGACCTATTTTGGCTCGAAATGTTCTTTGACAATGTGGGTAAAGCATGCTTGACGTTCCAGGAAGAGTATCTCCTGCAGTGGTTTTTCTGTCCAGCCTTTTCTTTACAGCTCTTGCAGTCCTTGTTGCTTCACAAGTGTCTGCACCCTTATGTAATGATGTACGCCACGAATTACGGCCTTTTGCAGCTATCTCCCAAGTTTCACGTTGAATTCCAAAAGCTTTTAGTGAGATATTCAGAGTGTCTTTAAAGCGTTACCTCTGGCCGCCTTGGGAGCGTTTACCATGACGCAGCTCGCTTAAAAAAAATTCGTTTAGGGAGCCTGTGATCTGGCATGCGAGTTAAGTGACCAGCCCAGTGAATCTGATTCTTCAATAGTAGAGTGTGGATACTGGGCATGGACGCTCTTTCTAGAACTTCAGTGTCTGGGATCTTGTCTTGCCATGTAATCTTCAATAGCTTCCTGAGGCAGACTGTGTGGAAGTGGTTTAATTTCCTAGCGTGTCGCTAATAAACAGTTCAGGTCTCACAAGCATTTAGCGGTGTGGATAATGAGGAAACTTTCAGCTTTGTTTGCAGGCTTATTTCATTTCTATCCCACACATTCTTGTACAGTCTGCCAAGGGCCACTCGGCTTTGGAGATTCTTGCATTCACTTCGTCATCAATTGTGGCAGCTTGTGACACAGTGCTGCCAAGATAGGTGAATTTGTCCTTAGTCTATAACCATTTGATAACACTTTGATATTCGGCACAGTGTGATTAATCCTCGGAGCTGGCTGGTACATAACTACAGTCTTCTCGAATTTAATATTGAGCCCAAAGTTGGCACAGGCATATGAGAAAGCTGAAACATTGTGCTGCATGTCTGCTTCTGAGTTGGCATATCAAGCGCCATCATCAGCAAACAGGAGCTCTTGAAGGAGAGAACAATAATGGAGGAATATATGTCCGGGGAGAGAGGAGGAGGAGGACACAGAGAAGATGGGTGCAGGATGTAGCATATAGTCTCAGATAGGTTTGTCGGACTCGGGACAACTTCTTTATGACCGAGAAGTGTTACGGAAGGTTTTTATGAGAGCGAGGTTCTGCAAAGGATATGCTACTGAATGAATGCATTTGACTAATGCATTCACCACAATCCACACACATTCCGTTTTTCGTGACTTTTCTGAATGGTCAAACGAATGTTTCAAAACGTTTTCTTTGCGATCTGTAGGCCAAGTGACGTCTTCAGGCCGCTTCGTTCAGGCCAGAAGTGCAGGTTTCCCAGAGATCTACGGGCGTCATCCCTGAAGCTAATTCTTCTTCTTCATTGGTTCGCTTAAAGTTTGACTACAACTGCAATGTTGTCTCTTGTATGAATTTAAATGTCTGTGTTTAGCTCACTCAGTTGTCCACATAATTTATATTGGAGCTAAGAATATAGTGACAGTTGAAGTGTATGATCGCCTAAGTTTACAATGTTACACGATGATATGGAACCGTGTTAGCGTAGCGGATACACTTGTACTTGCCTGCACAGTGGTCAGAAGTTCCAATCCGCATGCTAGGAGAAAAGAATCTTTAAATGTGACCGTGCCTTCCATGTCGACCCATCCTAAAATGTGTACCAGGAAGTGTGTTGGGAAATAAAGTCGGCCCGTGTGCTACTGCCCACATCACCCACAGAATGCAGAATAATATATAAAATATAGATCTGCTACCATATACCACATACACCTTAAATTGTGTAAAAGCTCTTTACATTACATGCTTTACCGTAAAAGCTCTTTACATTACACAATTTACTGTAAATGCTCTTCACATTATATGCTTTACAATAAAAGCTCGTTACATTACATATTTAATGTAAAATGTCTTTACATTACATATTTTACTGTAAAGCTCTTTACAGTACATATTTTATTGTAAAAGTTCTTTACATTATATGCTTTACCGTTAAAACGCTTTACATTACATATGTTAATGTTAAAATTATTTACATTACATATTTTACTGTAAAAGCTCATTACATTACATATTTTACTTTAAACGCTATTTACACTACACATTTTAATGTAAAATCTCTTTGCATTACATATTTTAGTGCAACAGCTCTTTACATATCTTGCTGTAAAAGCCCTTTACATTAAATATTTTACTTTAAAAATTCTGCACATTACGCGTTTTCTCACGTGGTGATAACCAGGATGTATTTATTTATCAATCAATCAATCATGTGCCATGCCGGAAAGCGTGGGCGGTCATGATTCGCCATTTCACTCGATCACCAGAGTCGTGGATCAGCTCAGTGTTCCTGTCTCGTCCATGCCATTATATTTATTTATACGTCACCATAATGTATTGTCGGGATTTCCCTTCTTCTTCAGCGTTCCGAGCCATTGAGGTTCTTTGCTGCAAATACAATCCGTCTCCATTCGTCTCTCTGGTGGACCTTCTCATGCCAGTCGTTGATTCCAAGTGCTTGTAGGTCTGTACATGTATTATCTCTCCACCGCCTTCTTGGTCTACCTCGGGGTCTACGGTCATTTATTTCCTGAGTGTAAGCGAGTTTTGTTTCCCTATTATCTTCCATTCTTTCTATATGCCCCAGCCATTGTAGTCTATTAGCCTTCATGATACCAGTGATTAGCGGGGACTTAAACAGATCATAAATGTCTTTGTTACTTCTTCTTTTCCACTCTCCACTTTGTGTATCCCTAATGGGTCCAAAGATGCGTCTTAAAATTTTGTTCTCAAAGGTTTGTAACAAGGCTTCGTCTCCTTTCGTTGTACTCCAGGTTTCAGAGCCATACAGCACAACTGGTCTGATCAGTGTTTTGTATATTGTGATTTTGGTGTTACGAGATTTCCCTATCATTCTTAATTTCCGTTTGCCATACATTGCTTGTTGAAAGTGACGAACCGTATCTTTGCTTTCAAGATTCGTGATTTCCTTATTAACTCGATCTATACAAAGGAATTTGCAATCTGTGTGCTAATCATTCGATCAATCCTGTTTAATTTCTTGATGTATTTAATAGCTAGAAAGCTTTCACGTCTTCATTACTTGCTACATGTCGCAGGATGTTATTTGGGTTTATGCCGTGATATTGTTTTCAACGTGTATGGAGTAATTCAATATACGTAAAGGGCGGTTTTAACCACGTTAAAGCGCTTTGGGCATATGATGCTAGTTATTTGCATAGCTTTTACTGGACGTCGTAGTCAATCCCAAGAGGGTTTGGCTGTTTCTGATTACCTGACAAGTTTACTGTCAGCAGTTTGCCATTGATTTTTGAATAACCGATAATCATACTTTTTTATGAAAACCAACGCAAGGCGCCTGCGTGATGCTAGACCTACATGTATATAGAACGATCGGCACTCAGTGGAAGATGAGGTGAGTATCACGTCGGCAGCCTTTACTTTCCAGTGCACTTCCTGGCTCTCATTTTACTCCGGGTGGTACCGAGAGTTCGTCAGTTTTAAAAATTCGAATCTACCTCTATGTGTATGGAACCGATGACCATCTGGCCGGCGAGCTAGCGTCTAGCCACTAGTCCATCACCCGTAAGGATTAGCCAGCTGCTCATGAAATTCCCCTCTCTCATGCTCATCATAGAAGTCTGACGTTTTCACTGACATTGATATACTCAATTTTAGCTACTTACAAATCTCAGTTGTGACGTACGGTATTCCATGCTACCACTACTTCCAACCACCTCCCCCTCCACCCATAATCATTAGTGTGATTTGTGCACCGTGTTTATTTGTGTTTCGCAGTGTCTTCCCCCCCCCCTCCCCTATCCCGTCTAGTACCCGCACTTATAGCCCACTACTGTTCCCCTTTTTACCGTTCGCTCACATGTGCGTCTCTTTTTTCCTCTAGCGAGTGTTCTCCCCTCGGATGGCTAGGCCAATTCCCTGGTTTGCTACGTAATTGACCTTTTACCCATTGACGCGTCTTAGCTACACATCCGGTTCATTCACTTCATTGTAATCATACACGCGGATCCATTGAAAGACATATCCAGCCTTCAACAAGGATACAGATAAGTAATTTGTATATTAATATTTTCATGTAGTGTTTTTAATTTAGTTGTGTCGGTTTGTGTTTGTTTGTTCTCTGCGGAGTAAGGCTCTAGCCACACCTTCCAATTTGGTACTTGTAATCGTATTCTAGCAAAGCTCACTAATTACTTCTTGTTTTATTTAATGATTCATTCATTGCCTTCCAGGTTACCAATAACACCGCTCTGGCAAACAGTGAGTGTCTGGCGCTGTCAGACCAGAGTTCCCCCCCCCCCCTCCCCTTTACACAAAGACAGTCTACCCGAGTAAAACATAGATCACGGGTGAGGTTAACTCACAGACAACTCTGGCAGAGCAAGTAATACATCAGATGCAGGAGTTGCTGGTCCTACCGCTGGGTGGCTACCTCTCGATTCCCACCAAGACTTTGTCTTGGGAGAACACACCATCGATCAAAAATCTAACACCTAACCGTGGGTTAATTGACTCTAAGCCTAAAGTGGTCCGGTGATGTTCAACTGTATGACTGCTGGTGTAGAAGTCGTTAACTTTAGCTATCTTGTCTATTTTGGGGCAGTGCTCGAACTCTCTGTGGAACACCCATTGTCTCTTCCATGGCGTTTTGGTCACGTTAAGGTGACAGTCCATATCCGTCACAAATTCTAGATACGACATGGGCAATATACATTTGTCAAACGGATCTTAGAGTAATGGCATTCCTGCTTTTCGTCAGTACCTTTAGAAGATATCATGGACATACATGGCGAGGGGGGAGGTGGGAAAAGCAAACACAGGAAGGAACGAGATGGAAAATGAAAAGCACGAAAGGGGGTCAGAAAGGCCAAATGATTAGAGCGCTAATTCTTAAACATCAGGCGTGCTGATGCAGCGGTAGCGTGTCACCTGTATTGTTTCAATATGGAACATCTGTTATCTCCACGTTAATTTCACATTCAACACAGACTCTGTTTGCACAAAACCGGCTGGTACCCCTAATTTACATACTGGACGTTTCGTCTGGACACGGCCTGTATTCTCCAGAGCCCAGAGTGATGAGAAACTTGAACTGACGAATAATGATACAAGAGATGTCGCAGGGGATAATAACATTGAACACGCATGGCTGATCGCTTGCTCGCCTTCGGGAAGAGAGATGAGGATTCGCCCTTGTAAAATAGTTCTATTCCTGCCCTAATATTCAATGTAAAGTTTGAGCAATCTTGCGAACACAACCTTCTCCCGGTAAAGGCAATCATTCCGTTATTAAGACTGCAGTGTTCCACATTGAGGCTCGCTCGTTTAAAGTTTAAAGAGAATCTGTACACATGTTGTTCAGGTGAGATTGACTCAAGTGGTCCACGCCACAGTTTGATTCAGCTTGTCGATTGACTAATAACTATAAATACGCTATTTGGAGCCTACATTTTGAAGCAATTTGCATCTTCCATAACAAACTCCCATACAAATTAATAAATCACTGTTAGTGTTTATCCAGCTGAATACGCGATCTTTGTTTCAGTGTAACTGCGTCCTTATGCATTATGGCTTTTAACGTGTCTATATAATTTAACACAATATATACCAGGATATTGAAGACTGTAGACTTGCCGCATCAACAACACGTCTATATAATTTAACATGGCATATGGCAGGGTATTGAAGACCTTACACTTGCCACACCAACAACAATTTCAACATTGAACTTCCTTTGTCTTTTAACAAAAAGCGAAACTCTTCCTTTGTCTTTTAACAAAAAGCGAATCTTCAAAAGAAACTACAGTTTCAGTTTGAGACATGGCCATCATGGTCTTATAACTTGATGACAGGAACATTGCGGCGGCACATCCACGTGGTAGATAGTGGAAAACACTCCACAGTGTGGCACACACAGCTTTGGAGTGCGAGCTTCCACCGAGATAGATGGACAAATATGGACAAGAACACATCTGGGTACTTTCCGGTACAGACAGCAGGAAATTGCTATCAGGTATAGTGGTCGCAAATGGCAAGAGAAAACCATCGCATTATTCTCCCGAGAACAAGTTTACAGTGATGTGGAAAACATACTGGCGAGACCTTGGAAGCTGGCGTCTGGCCCGGCTGATGTGGAGACATATTCGGGGCTGACATGATTTCCTGAGATTAGGCAACACTCCAGGGACACAGCCCTACGATGTCAATACGTCTTCCGACTTAGTAACTGAATACATAAGTGAATGTAAGAATGAATGAAGAAGTCAATGAATGAATGAATGAATAAGTCAATGCATGAGTGAATGACTAATTAGATAAATGAATAAATAAGCGAATATATGAATGAAAAAAATCAATAAAAAATTGTGTTGCATATCCTTTACAGGACATCGCAGTCTACCCCTCATTATTTGGCTTTTCTTGATTTCTTGGCAAGGTTACGTTTAGTAGTTTGTCACTACTTTCTGAACGACCTATACTCATAGCATTGTATGAGAACTAACGCAATGCACTTTGCTGCCATATCGCCTGCAGTTGTGTTTCGAACGCGGTATGCGGGATTACGAATTGCGTCCGTAACGCATTTGCCACGGAGCCGATAAATCAATACACGACTGGATACATTAATAAGTGAATAAATGAATGAATGTATTAATCAATGAATGAATGAATGCATGAATGATTGAACGAATGTATGCGTAATTGAATGAATTGATGAAAAAGTGAATGATTGAATGAATAAGTGAGTGATCGATTAAGTGAATGAATTTGTGAACGGTTAAGTGAGTAAGTAAGAAGTTCGCATATCCTTTACAGGACATCGCTTTCAACATCAGCATCTTTCAGCTGATTGTTGATTAGTTGGTTAGATTACGCTCACTAGTTTGCCGTTGCTTTCTGAGCGACCGGCTCAACTCCCTTAAGTTACCGACGACCAGTGAGACCGGTGTTAAGTGAGTAACACAAATAATAATTTAATGAATGAAAGAATGATTGAATAAATTTGCGAATGAATGAATGAACGATGAATGAATGAACTAATGAATGAATTGATGAATGAATGAATGCATTAAGAAATGAGTGGCACACAACAAGAAAAGAACCATCTGTTATCTTGAAGACTGCTACTACAGACAAGTACTTCTAGCATGCAAATTTCGTTCGTGACTACGCCTCGTTGTGAATGAAAAACCAGTTGACAAGTTAATGTAAACAGACGGATGTAGTCTCTCTACGCATCTGAGGCCAATCTTCTTTCGTGGTCTCGAGTATCGGTTGCATTCCTGGGGCGATTTGATGAAATGACAATGGTAGTATCGCTACATCATCTTGACATATTATTTAGTTGTTTTTAGAGTTATATGTTATTGTGGATGAATGTTGCCAGTTCCTTGGACTGGAGAGTAACTAGCAACGACTACCTGAAAGAGGTAATGCAACTAGAACATTATATAAAACAATAAGAAAGAGACAAACAAATTTATTTGGTCATGTGATGATGATTCGCTTAAAGACTGATCATCGCAAGACAAGGACAGAGACATTAAAATTAGGAACATGGAACGTTAGGACGTTAAACAACGACGGAACATTAGAGAACATAACACAAGAAATTCAAAGAGCAAAAAATTAATATATTAATATATATTGCGAAACGAGATGGACAGGAGCAGGCATTAAGATACATAAAGATTTTAAGATTATTTATTCTGGAGGTGAAGATCGACATAGGGGAGTGGCAATAATTTTGGACCGGAAAACATCAACGTCTGTTCAGGGATATTGGGCCGTGTCGGACAGAGTTCTACTAGTTAAATTGAGTGGCAGACCTTTTAACATAAATGTTATTCAGGTATATGCCCCAACAGGAGAGTCCAGTGAAAATAGTGTAGAGGAATTTTATAATGACATAGAGTCTGCCTTAAAGAAATGTAAAAATTCAGAAATAAACATCATAATAGGGGACTTCAATGCAAAAGTAGGAAATCAAGGGGATAGATACACAGTAGGAAACTATGGTTTAGGAGAGAGAAATGAAAGAGGATACAGACTAGTAGAGTGGGCAAAAGAAAAGGAAATTATTGTAGGAAACACCTGGTTCAAGCAACACCCTAGAAGATTATGGACCTGGAGGAGTCCTGATAGCAGGATTAGAAACCAGATTGACTACATTCTCATTAGCAGAAGATTTAGAAACGCGCTAACAGTAGCAAAAACAGTTCTCAGTGCTGATTGTTATAGTGACCAAAGATTACTCACAGGAACATTGAGGATAAAGTTGAAGAAAGTCAAGTATATAACAGGAAACGCTAAATATGACTTGTGTACATTGAGTAATGACAAGGAAATACAAAACAAATTCAACATAGAAGTACAGAACCAATTTGAAATATTGTCTGATCTAGAGATCCTATTCCAGGATGTGAATGATCAATGGGAAATGTTAAAGAATTCAATCAATGTGGCTGCAGAAACAACTATTCCAAAATTAAAGAAGGCGGGTCGTAAGAAATGGATGACTGAGGAAATTTTACACTTAATGGAAACAAGAAGACTCAACACAAATAATCCTGCCAAATATGAAGAAATTCACAGACAAGTCAGAGTATTATGTAGGAAGGCAAAAGAATCATGGCTTGAGGAAAAGTGCTTAGAAATTGAAAAACAATACAACAGTCAAAATAACAAATTAGTGCACAAAAGAATTCAGGAACTTACTAATAAAAGAACAAGTACATCAACAGGCTGTCTAAAAACTAAAATGGCAAAATCATAATAGAAAAAGATCAGATTCTACATGTATGGACAGATTATGTGAAAGACCTGTATAATGATAACAGAGAGGAACAATGTGCTATTAGATTTAATAATGAAGGACCAGAAATTTTAAAGATGGAGGTTCAAAATGTTCTTAAGCATATGAAAGCTGTCAAGGCCCCTGGTGCAGATAACATCACAACAGAAATGATTAAAGCTTTAGAAGAATTTGGACTAGAGCAAGTCACTAGACTGCTGAACACATTATATGATACTGGAGATATACCTTCTGAATTATGTAATTCTGTATTTATTGCAATCCCAAAGAAATAAGGAACCTTAGAATGTGATAAACATAGAACAATTAGTATAATGAGTCACATCACAAAGATTTTGTTACGAATTATCATGCAAAGAGTGAGGAAGAAAATACAACCTGAAATAGGGGAAGAACAATGTGGGTTTGTAGAAGGAAAGGGTACAGTAAATGCTGTGTATATGCTGCGAACAGTTATTGAACGTGCTTTAGAAGTAAACAAGGATATACATCTTTGCTTTATTGACTACACAAAGGCTTTTGATAGAGTTAGACATGTCAACATTGTGGATATGCTTGCAGATCTACAAATTGATGGGAAAGACATTAGACTTATAAAAAACATATATTGGAAACAACAAGCTGCCATAAGGATTGATAATGAAGTAGGACAATATCAACCTATTAAGAGAGGTGTTAGGCAGGGATGTGTAATGTCTCCAGATCTTTTTTCCCTATACAGTGAAAATATTTTCAGAAATGAAGAAGATCTAAAAGGAATCAGCATTGGAGGACGAAACATAAATAACATTCAAAACAATGTTTTCCCGTAGTGAATTTGAATAACGAAGACACAAACAATAGATTGCACGATTTATTGCCTGGCATATTTCGCTGCATCTCGTCAGGTACATACTGCAGAATTCACACAACTTACGTGAAATTAACTAGATAAATCCTTGAAGTTGAAATATACACAATTTCGCACAGTAATGTCGATTGTCTACCACGGTAATTTTAAGCTGACTAACATGTCTTTCTGTTTACACAATTCTGGCTTGCGTTGATAGATCATAATTGCTTCTGCAAATTTTAACAAGCGAGTATTCTGTGTTCTAAACAACACGCGAAATGCAGTCTCTCTGGACACAACATGGCGACTGGCGACAATGTGCCTGCCGATTGAAGACGCCGGGAGCTTCCGGTGTGTCGGCTCCTCGTGGCTATCATCTCCTGTGTGTTGTATCTTGTTGACCCATTGAGGTATGTGTTCTGACACCCGTTTGTTAAGCTGTCTCTCCGTTCGGCCAATGTAAACGGCCTGGCATCTACATGTGAATTGGTAAATACAATTGTTTGTGGCGTACAGAGGAACAGGCTCTTTGACTGTTGGTGTAGGAATGGGTACGGGTTTACATCTAATGACTGGAGTTGCCGCACAGAATGTTCGACCTACTGCTGTAGTAAGCCGGTCTTGTAGACGTTGCATTACGTCATCCCCTCGAAAGGTTAGCTGGATGAATACCTTGAGTTTAGGGACTGTAGTTACGTCTGCTTTGGGTTTGGGCTGTTGGCAATGGCGCTTTATAAATCCTGTGGAGTACCCATTCAGGTTTAAGACATTCTTCAGAATTTCAAATTCCTCTGTCAGTGTGTCCTGGGTGCATATCTTTCTAGCACGGTCAAACAAGGTCCGTACTAAGCCCCGTTTGTACTGGACAGGTGTGAAGCTCTGAAAATTTAGGTATTGGCCAGTCCATGTTTCTTTGCGATACACCGATCTTTGAATTGTGCCGTCTGCTCTACGTCTCATTAGAATATCTAGGAACGGTAACGCTTCGTTGTGTTCGTGTTCCATAGATAGAGAGATGTTTTTATGCGTCTTGTTCATTTTGGCCTGAAACGATGTTGCTTGTAGCTCGTCTTTGGTGATAATTAGTATATGTGGTAGACCACATGGCATACCGTGGTAGACAATCGACATTACTGTGCGAAATTGTGTATATTTCAACTTGAAGGATTTATCTAGTTAATTTCACGTAAGTTGTGTGAATTCTGCAGTATGTACCTGACGAGATGCAGCGAAATATGCCAGGCAATAAATCGTGCAATCTATTGTTTGTGTCTTCGTTATAAATAACATTAGATATGCAGATGATACAGTATTGATTGCAGACAATGCACAGGATCTGCAACAATTAGTAGCCGCTGTTGTTGTACACAGTGAGCAGCTGGGGTTGGAATTAAATTGTAGGAAGACACAGGTTATGGTCGTCACTAGGAAGAAAGAAGCACCACAATGTAATATACAAGTAAATGGGAATATTCTTCAACAAGTGAATCGGTTCAATTATCTCGGAACAGTCATAACATCTGATGGCAGATGCCTTGAAGAGATTAGAACAAGAATCGCCATTGCGAAAGTAGCCTTTAGCAAGATGAAAAACATTCTGACCAATAAAATGATGTCAATTAAAACGAGAAAAAGAGTGTTGAGGGGATACATAGAGCCTGTTCTTTTGTATGGATTTGAAACTTGGACAATGTGCAGTCAAGCTGAAAAACATCTGATGGCTGCAGAAATGTGGTTTCTGAGGAAAATGCAAAGAATACCATGGACAGATAGAAAAACCAATGACCAAGTACTACAAGAGACAAATGAAAATCGTAGATTGATTAGAGAAATTAGACGTAGACAGTCAAAATTGTTTGGACATGTTATGAGAAGAAATGGACTGGAGAACTTAGTGACAGCTGGCAAGATCGAAGGGAACAGACCAAGAGGAAGACCGAGAGGAAAATACCTGGATGGCTTGGCCACATGGCATGGACGAGACAGGAACACTGAGCTGATCCACGACTCTGGTGATCGAGTGAAATGGCGAATCATGACCGCCCACGCTTTCCGGCATGGCACATGATTGATTGATTGATGAGTAGAGATTTATTAAAGAACATCATAATAAATGGAAAGATCAAGGGTAAGAGAGGCATATGCAGACTAAGATTAATTATTCTTGGTGGATTTAGACGGTGGCATGGAGGAATATCATCAGCAAAGATGGTTCGGAATACCAAAGACCGAGATCTCTGGAGGGATATGAACAGTCACGCTAACTGGCAGAGCTTTTGATGATGATTATGTTATTATGGCGACATTATGGGTGCAATATAAAATATGCAAGCTGATTGATTTACTGGTCGTGCTACTGTAAAAAGTGCACTGGCAATAGATAGGGCTGATATACTGAAAACCATCAGAGAGGCTGGGTGATTAGGCCAATTAACTGAAGCCAGCGTATCTGCAACCTTGCCTAGACTGCAAGAACATCAAGTGAGAAGTAGTGAAGCCACAGAGGAGCGCTGCCTAGGAAAGACAAAGAAGAGTAGGAAATCAACACATAAGTGGTTTCCTCAATCGCTGCATGCTGAGAGAGATACGGAGGAAGGAATCCAAACAATTATGGACTGAACGGTCCGATGTGCAACGAATGTAATCTGACGACTAACTCACTGTGGTTATAATTCTCAGGTTCCCTGGCTCCACAGGACATCTGAGAAGGACCTCCAGTAGCTGTGGTTGGACCCTTTCGAGGCAACTGCCTGGGGGTCCAAAGCAGGGCGAGCACCATAACGTTTAGAAGTAGCCTACATATTTCATTACGCGTGATTACGTGGCATCCTGATTTCTGTGGTGCGCTTCCTGGCTGGTTGCCTCCGTCTTAAGCACCTTTCCATTGCTAAAGCAGACAGTGGTCTTACTCGAGTTTAGATGTTTAGGCACGCACACACATTTCTGCGCATGCATGCACGTGCATACACATATAGAGCGTTCTGGTTATTTCTAGGCGCCAGTGACTCGCCGCCGCCCCTTCTCCTGTTAGTTAAAACAGTTCCGCCACGAGATGGCCAGGAGTTGGACTTTTGCTTCATAGGTGATGAATGCATTAGCCATTGTGGTATTTATGCAAGGTAGGGCGCTCACCCCAACCCCGCCCCCGGCTGCATACAGCAACATTTAGAACCATGTAATGCTCAAATGCGAATTTATCGATTTTCATAGAGAAATATTTTTCGACATGTAAACATTTAATAATGATGATTTTATGAAAAACAGATATTATTCCGGTGAATGATGTATTTTGAAGAAAATATTAAATTTAAACTTTTTTGCTGTTATAAATTATTTCCACATTTACAATTAGTTAGTTAGTTAGTTAGTTAGTTAGTTAGATAGTTAGTTAGTTAGTTAGTTAGTTAGGTAGGTAGGTAGGTAGGTAGTTAGTTAGTTAGTTAGTTAGTTAGTTAGTTAGGTAGTTAGTTAGTTAGTTAGTTTGTTTAGTTAGTTAGTTAGTTAGTTAGTTAGTTAGTTAGTTAGTTAGTTAGTTAGTCTTTTCTCTTGAGCCTAAGTCGGCGCATAGGGCAGAAGTCATATCTCTCCATGCCTGGCGGTTCGCTGCTACCTGATGTAGATCTTGGATGTTCACTTGGCCGTTGAATGAGCCTTCTATGATGATGGTTCTACGCAGGGTCTCTCTTGGTCTTCCCCGTTTTCTTTTCCCTACTGGTGACCATATGAGGGCTTGGTAGAGGTGTCTTGTCTTGTCCATTCTGAGTACATGGCCGATGTAGTTCCAACGGCGTTTTCTTATAAAATTGGATACAATATCTTGCTTAGTCTCTTGTCTTATTTGCGCATTGGTTTTGAAATCTGTCAACTGGATGTTTAGAATTCTTCTAAGACATTTGTTCTCAAAATTGCCTAATTTTTTTAAAATCTAAAGCTACCGTTGATTTCCAACTCTCACATCCATACGTTAGCACTGGAATCACGCAAGAATTTAAGATGTTAAGTTTCGTATGTTGGCTGAGTGACTTCGACTTCCAGATAATTAACAGTTTTTTGAAGGCACCAGATGCCAGTGAGATTCTAGATAATATTTCTGGTGTTGAGTCCACTGTAGATTAATTTATAATGTAATTTATAATTTATAATTAATAATTAATAATTTACAATGTTCAAATTAATTTATTTGTTATAGTAGTCTTGATATATTACTGAAATTTATTCTGCGTTTACTACTTGTTTCCCGAATATTTTATTTTCACACACAGCCGGGTGTAAGTACTGTTTCATTTCCGTTTTAAAGTTTTGAAAAATTCTAACTGTTCGAATTTTATTAAAACAATGAGTGTCAATAACAAGCGTAAGATTGAAGATGTATGCCGTATTTTTAATGATGAATGGACAACTAAGTACTGTTTTATAAAAAAAAATTGGTAGCAAATCAGTTTGCTTGTTGTATCGGGAGTCAGTGGCTGTCTTCAAGGAGTACAGTTTAAAAAGACATTATCACACAAAACATTCCAATTTCGGATACAATTTAACAACCGAAGGGAGAGAAAGGAAATGCCTGGAGTTGGTGAAAGAATTAGAGAAACGGCAAACTGTTTTCTCTAAACAGTCTTCAATTCAAGATGCTGCAACTGAAGCCAGTTTTGTGCTGTCACGCAGAATTGTAAAACAGAACAAGCCATTTTCTAATGGCGAGTTCATCAAGGAATGTTTGCTAGATGCAGCAAGCATTATGTGTCCAGAACAAACAAAAAACAACAGATTTGACAACATTACTTTATCAAGGAAAACTGTGGTTAGACGTGTTGATAAGATAAGTGACAATTTGATGCATAAACTTCAAGATGCAAGTAAACAATTTTGTGGTACTCTCTTGCATTGGATGAGAGTACCGATGTACATGATTCTGCCCAATTATTGATTTTTATACGTGAAATAAACCTTCTTTCAAACTCACTGAAGATGTACTGAGTGTTGAGTCACTCAAAGACCATGATATATTCAATACTAACTGTATTGAAAGAACTGGGTTGGTTTGGAACAAGATGGCAAGTGTTACAACTGACGGAGCTTGTGCTTTGAATGGGAAAAATGTAGGTCTGGTAAAGTTGATAAATGATAAGATTAAAGCAGAATATCCAGACCACAAATTATCACCACTACACGGTGTGATTCATCAAGAAAGTCTGTGTAAAACTGTTTTGAATATCAAACATGTTATTGACCCAGTTGTTAGTGTCATCAACATCATCAGATCAAGAGGACTTAATCACAGACAGTTCAGGGTATTAATTGACGATTTGGAAACTGAACATTCCGATGTCCTGTGCCACACCAGTGTTCGATGACTGAATCTCGGCAAGGTGTTAAGGCGAGTGTGGGAACTCAGTGAAGAAAAAGTGATTTCCTAGAGATGAAGGGCATTGAATGTGACTTTAATGCTAACATTGTCAATAAAGAATGGAAGTTAAGACTTTATGTTTGCCATTGAAACTATGGAAAAGTTAAATGAACTGAATGTCAAACTTCAGGGCAATGGTGTGTTTGCATATGAATTGTATGTACAGTTAAAATCATTTCAGACAAAACTCTCACTGTTCTCCAGACAAGCAAGTGAAACAAGATTTTGTCACTTCCCTTTGCTAAAACAAGAAACCATTTCTGGTGAACTGACTGAAAAGTACAAAGCCCAATTAGATGCATTGATTGAAGAATTTGGATGGAGAATCCAAGATTTCAAGAACTTAGAGCCACAGTTCAATATTCTCAGTTCCCCTTTTAGTGCAGAAGCTGATACAGCCACAGAGGACGTACAATTGGAGCTGCTTGACTTACAAGCAGATCATGACCTGAAAGAGAAATTCAAGTCAGATGGTTTGCTGGAATTCTATGGATCTTTATCACAGAAATCATTTCCCAACGTGAAAAACTTTGCAGCTAAACTTTTATCAATGTTTGGATCAACATACATTTGCGAACAAGCATTCTCGTGCTTGAAGATCAACAAATCTAAGAATGGGTCTTCATTGCCGGATTGCAAATTGCATGCTGTCATGCGAATTTCAAAGGTAAACTTGCTCCAGATTTCAAGAATATTGTCAAAAAGTGCATGCGGTTACATGCATCTCATTAGAAATCAACAATTGTAGTGACAATGTAGTCGGTTTGTGTCTAAATTAAAGCCATTGATAGATAATAAAGAATATTTGTTATAATAACAAGTTGTAAAATCTTGTTAACAAATTAGTAAAAGTTTTTGTCCATATTGTCAAATATAATGTATAAGTGTATAAGTAAAATAAAATTGCAATAATTAGTTATTTACACTGCTTAATAACTTTTAAATAATTAATAATTAATTATTTTTATAGGTGGCTTTACATTTGTCAATGCGGCCCTGCGCACAAACAGTTTGCCCACCCCTGTTTTAGAAGAAGGAGTTGTGTCATAAATATGATCATTTTCGCAATGTGCTCACACTAGAAGAAGCAGTTGGGGCATAAATATTAGCATTTGCGCAACGTGCTCACTATAGAAGAATCAGCTGAAGCATAAATAAGAGCAGTTGTGCAACGTGCTCATTCTAGAAGAAGCTTCTGGGGCATATATATGATCATTTGTACAGCGTACTCACTCTAGAAGGAGCAGTTTTGGCATGAATGTGATCATTTGTGCTACGTGCTCATTCTAGAAGAAGCATTTAGGGTATTAAATATGATCATTTGCGCAACGTGCTCACTCTAGAAGAAGCAGTTGGGGTGTTAAATATGATCATTTGCGCAACGTGCTCACTGTAGAAGAAGCAGTTGAGGCATAAATATGAGCAATTGCACAACGTGCTCACAATAGAAGAAGCAGTTGAGGCATAAATAAGAGCAGTTGTGCAACGTGCTCAATCTAGAAGAAGCAGTTTTGCCATAAATATGACCATTTGGGCAAGGTGCTCAGTATAGAAGAAGCTGTTGCGGCACATATATGAGCAATTTCTCAACGTGCTCACAATAGAAGAAGCAGTTGAGGCATAAATATGAGCAATTGCGCAACGTGCTCACAACAGAAGAAGCAGTTGAGGCATAAATAAGAGCAGTTGCGCAATGTGCTCATTCTAGAAAAAGCAGTTGGGGCATATATATGATCATTTGCTCCACATGCTCAATGTAGAAGAAGCAGTTGGGGCATAAATATGAGCATTTTCGCAACGTGCTCGCTATAGAAGAAGCATTTGAGGCATTAATAAGATCATTTGCGCAACGTTCTCACTATAGACGAAGCACTTGAGGCATAAATAAGAGCAGTTGCGCGTCGTGCTCACTATAGAAGAATCAGTTGAGGCATAAATAAGATCAGTTCAAAACTTGCTCAATCTAGAAGAAGGTTTTGAGGCATAATACGATCAGTTGAGCTACGTGCTCACTCTAGAAGCAACCGTTGAGGCATAAATAAGATCAGTTGCGGAACGTGCTCACCCCAGAAGACGCTGTTGAGGCATAAATAAGATCAGTTGCACAACGTGCTCTCTCCAGAACAAGAAGTTGTGGCAAAAAGAAGATCAGTTGGGCAAATTGCTCACACCAGAACTAGCCGTTGAGGCATAAATAAGATCAGTTGCGCCACGAGTTCGCTCCAGAAGAAACAGTTGAGGCATAAATAAGATCAGTTGCGCCACGAGCTCACTCCAGAAGAAATGGTTGATTCATAAATAAGATCAGTTGAGCAACTTGATCACTCTAGAAGAAACAGTTGAGGCATAAATAAGCTCAGTTGCGCAATGTGATCACTCTAGCAAAAGCAGCTGAGGCATAAATACGTTCGTTGTTCTGGTTTGTCTATAAGATGGTAATCGTCTTGGGCTGGTGCTATTGGCTTTTGATTGGACGATTCTTTTCTTTTGGTGGTATGTGACAGGTTATCATGTTATTCTTTGTAGCTCCTTCTTCAGCTATTCGATCGTCAGCTTTCTCGCATTTCCAGCCACCCCTCAGTGTATCCACTGTATGGTGACCTGACGTTGGCTGACTAGTTCAGATAATGGGTTGTAGTGCTATTGGCAGTTTCCCAGAGTGGCGTGCTTCAAGTACTGATTTTGTAACTGTCAATATCACCACAGGTTGTGTACTATGACTGGTATTCAGTAATTTCTTTGAAGATTGTGGGTTCGATTCGGGCCGCGTCCGTCGGTTCATGAGTGCATTTTTTTCGGAGTTCCCATTGGGGGTCGTCGCTGAAGCTACGGAGTTCGTGCTTCGTGCAACGCTTTCGGCGGTTCGGTGCGGAAAGAGACTGAGCCATATGGGATAAAAACCTGGTGTAATGAAGTTGACCCTGTCGACTTTTTAAGCGACTTTAAATTTATCTGTTGCTATCTTGTTTGCCTGGATTTTTGCATCTTAGTTTTGGCACTACTTTTCTGTTGGTACTCTGGTTGTGCCCCTAGCATTTGGGTATTCTGTGTATACTATTGCTCCCCCATTTCCAGCAGCATTTTGTGCTGACCCATCTGTGTAGACTCGAATGCAGAGGTCTTGTCAACATTCTTCGCCAAGGAAACTGAGAGTGGTTGTTCTGCGTTATACACTATTCTGTTTTTCCGTCTCTAATATTCTTTTCAGTTTTTATGGATTTGTACTGGTAGTCTAAGGAGCGGCTGGCCGAGTGGCTAGAATTCTGGATTCTACTTCGGGAAACCCGGGTTCGAAATCTCGGTAAGGTGTGGATTTGTTTCAGCCGAGGACAAAAAGAAAACCCTAACCTGCACAGCTCGCGGCGACAACACTAGCCAGGCGGCCTTAATTCCTCAGGCTCAAGACCCCCCCCCCCTCCCTCCCCCCTCCTGTCATACACCGCAAGGTACTATATAGGCAGTAAATGACAGATCAAATCAAATCAAATCAACTTTATTAGGGTCACAAATTGGGCGCGCAGGCCCGTCTTACATTCGGCCCTTCCAATCACTCGTCTTTCGTTCATCAAGAGCATTATACATTTACATAGGAAGAAAAAGACAGTTTATGTTACTTTCTTCACCGAGTTCGTTCTTGGGTGATAATTTATCAGCATCATGTATAACAGTTATCTTAGAAAGAAACCCTGATCCCAAGCCAATCAAATGTATTACAAGCCGACAAGAACATTCGAGAAAAAGTCACCATATCTACAATAAACACATTTGAAGCACAATTAAAGAGAGAAATAGTCCAGCAGATCTAATCACTACACGCAGGGCCGGATTTAGACTTGATAAGACCCTAAGCTATTTGAAATATGGGGCACTTTATAAGGCCATATATTCTATGTCAGTGACTAATATGATTTTCGGATACCTAGAGGGTTAAACTGAAATACAATTAAGAAGTATATTGATAGTGAAATAATAAATCTTTAAATTAAAATCATTTTTATTCATAACAAACTTAAAAATGCAAACTCTGGTAAAAAGAAACAAAAGTTCTTTTAAAGGGCATAATTTACAAAGGCTTATTATCTAATCTCTTGAAACATGTTATAAGGATTAAGGATTTATATTAAACTAAAATATTTTCTTTCTTGCCTTTGCCAGAGCAAAGTCACCGATGACATCATCAAATGATAAACTGTGTAGTTTGTCGATTTCTATGCACATGAGACTGAGGGAACATAATTTATCTTGAGTCATTGTTGTTCTAAATTAATTTTTTATCCTCTTCAGCTGAGAAAAAGATCTTTCTCCAGAGCAATTTGCAACCATCGTACTAAGAAACAATCTCAAAATTGCTTCTACATTAGGGAATGCTGATTGGACACGATCGTTAAATATTACCCTATACAGATCCTGATGTGTCAGACTATCTTGTTCCGCTGAACTATGGGCTTGACTATGTCTAACATATTGATGAAAATGCTTGACTTCTCCTACAAGATTCATGTCCACATCTTCAGGATATGTTTGGCATAAAGTACTAACTCCTTCATGAATAGCTTCTTCTGTAGCTTCTAGTTTTGTTAAGAATGAAAACGTTTTTTGCAGCATCATTGTATACTGAGACCCTCTGTGCCAGACTTGCATCCATCACATGTATAAATGTTTTGATTCTGAACTTGTCTCTTGGCTCAAGGTTCTCTAAAGCATCATCTTCATCACCATTGATATGCCTTCTTCTATATCTTCTTTTCTTGTAATCAACATCAGGCAATCTTTTCTTTGTTTCTTCTTCAAAATGATTGAAAAGATCCCTGGAACCTTTAACAAAATCCGAAAGTGAAGCATATAATTTCCTACATACATCTAGACTAATTTGGGGGTCTTGCAGTGATTGACTAGTCTTGTGAAATTCATCCAGCAAGTAACTCCACAAATATAACAATACCATAAATTTAAACACCTCTATTTTATTCAAAATGTTTATGGCTTGATTTCTTGTTTCGCCTTTCTCTGTAGTTTCAATATGCAGCTGATGCAATGCAGAAATTATTCCATCATAACTATCAAGTATTGCACTTGTGGCCATTGAATGTGCTTCCCATCTAGTCTTTGACAAAGACTTTGGAACTTTTGAATCATCTTTGAAGAATGACAACAGTACTGCCCATCTATGTGTAGATGATGAAAAGAAATTATATATTTCTTGAACAATTCCAAAACAGTTTATTGCATCTAAACAACAGTCAACTGCTGTTCTACCAGCAAGATTCAGGGAATGACCAGCACATGGAATATACATAGCATACTTGTTAATCTTCAATATTATTTCTTGCATACCCTTGTATTTGCCAGACATATTGGCAGCATTATCATATGACTGGCCTCGACACTTATTAAAATCTATTTTGCACTCATTTGTAAGGTAGTTTTGCACCATCTTAGCCATACTTTCCCTGTGTGGCTACCCATCTCTAGGAAAGTTTGAAAACGTTCAATAGAGAGCCCATCATCTGGTGAAGCATACCTCACAATAACAGTGAGCTGATCAATATGGGACCGGTCTGGAGTGGAATCTACAGATAAACTGAAGTACCCTGCAGTTCTTAAATCATCCAAGATTGAGTCTCTTACTTTATGTGCCATAATTTGGATAAATTCATCACATATTGTTTTAGAAAGATAAGATGTGACACCTAAGCCTTTATTCCTAAATTTTTTTTTTATGGCTTGCTAGAAAAGGATCAAATTTTGCTATAAATTTGAGTAATCCAAGGGAATTGCCTTGTGAGGAGAACCATATGTTTTCTTATCTCCTCTGAAAGGTAAACAACGCTCTGCCATAGTAATTATGACTGCCACAGCTCGTTCAAGAACATTTTTCCAGTACTGCCGTTTATTATTTATCTGTTCTGCTAGTTGGCAGTCAATTGTTGAGCCACGTTTTCTTGTAAGATATGTTACCGAAGCTGTTCTATCGTCTACAGAGTTTTCATGACTTTGAACTAAATAGGTGTTGCGCCAATCACAAAATCCATTGGATGAATATGGTGTAGAATAATTTGAAAAGAGTTTACACACGAAACAATATACACGACCAGTTGCTGGCGAATAGACTAACCATTCTCTGCAAAATGTTTCACCATTAGCCCGTTTGGGATAGAACAAGCTTTTCGATCAATAACTGAATTGGTTTGAAAAAAAACTTCTTTGATTTTTCAAATGAGCCATTTGAGTGCTGACATTCTGACGGACCTTTTTCTACCCAGTATAAACTCTCATCTTTACTTAAATCACCCCATACCCCAACATCATTCTGTTTGTTTTTTGATGCTGAATCTTCTGTGCTTGTACTACTCTCTGGTTTATTAATCTTAATATTTGTTGATTCATTAGTTGAAGTAGATTCTATACAACTAGATGTACCAGGCTCTGTATCAGGAATAGGGTGAATATCCTGTAACTGACTCACTGTGGTAGAGGCTTTTGGTTCATAAGGCCCCTTATCTATCTTTGTTAAGAAACTATCTAATTTTGCTATCTTGCTAAGCTCTTTTCAGCTCTCTGCTTCTTTTTCCTCTTTTGAGCTAACACTTTTATAACTTCTGGTTGACACATTGCAAACTGGGGGCAGAATATTTAATATAACTATAAACATACATTTAAAAGTAATATAATGCATGACATTTTTTTTAATTGAAAATTTCCTGTGATATTACCACTACTTACCAGCAAGTGATATTCTTATAATAAATTAACATTCATTCATTCAGTAGCATGTCCTTTGCAAAACCTCGCTCCCATAACAACCTTCCGGAAAACTTCTCGATCACAAGCAAGATGTCCCGCGTCTGATACACCATCTGGAGATCATCCGTCACATCCTGCACCCATCTGCTCTTTGGCCTTCCTCTTCCTCTCTTCCCAGGCATATAACCTTCCATTATTGTTCTCTCCAAACTTTCGTGACGTTTCAAGTGACCAAAATACTTCAATTTTCTTTGTTTTATCGTCTTTAATAGCCATCCCTCCTCAATATTCAACTCTTAAAGTATGGATGCATTTGTTCTTTTCTTTACCCAAGATATTCTTAGAACTCGTCTATAACATTTATATTCAAGGGCGTTTATGCGCTGTTCAGCTTGTTTAGTAAGTGTCCATGTCTCACAGGCGTATGTTGCAATGGGAACGATGCATGCTCTTAAAAATCTAATTTGTGTAGTTCTGTCTGCCACTCCATAATTTATTCATCTGTTTTAGTCTTTGAAGAGCAATGGATAGTCGCCGTTTAATTTCTTTCATTGTGTCACCGTTATTGGTAATCAGTGACCCAAGATATTCAAAATTTTCCACCACCTCCAATATTCCCCCATAAATGTATATTTCTTTCTCCATAGTAGTTTTATCTGTATGCATTATCTTTGTTTTTGCTATGTTAAGATATAAGTTGTGATTTTCACTATTCAATTGGGTTGAGGCTATTATGTTTTCTATGCCATTCTGTGTTGTGGATAGTAATACTGTATCATCAGCATATCGAATCTCTGGTATGTCATGACCGCCGATATTTAGGGCATCATATAGCTCCCTGTTTATATCATCTCTTACATTTCTCATTATATTTTCGGCGTACAGGTTAAACAAATAGGGTGACAGCACGCAGCCCTGACGGACTCCTTGCTTGATGTCAAACCAATCTGATGTCTCGCCATCTATTCTAACTGCTGTTTGTTGGTCTAGATATAGCATTTTTATGAGATGTACTACATGTGATGGAAAGCCCATATTCCTCATGATTTTCCAAGGTTTCTGATGTTGTACACAGTCAAATGCCTTTGAATAATCCACAAAACATGAGAATAGGTTTACATTAAATTCTCTGCACTTCTCTATTATTATACGCATGTTGAATATGTGATCTCTTGTTCCTCTTCCTTGTCTAAATCCAGCGTGAACCACGTTAATCTCTTCTTCCATTTTCTTACTAAGTCTTCGCATTATGACTTTTAGTAGAATTTTACTTGCATGACTGATCAGGGCAACAGTTCTATAGTTGGTACATAATTTCAGGTTGCTCTTTTTTGGTATTGGAATGAAGATAGTTCTCTTCCAATCTTTTGGCCATATACCGTGTTTCCAAATCTTTGTACATAATGCATGATATATGTGTATGCTTTCTTCTCCTCCCGCTTTAATTAGTTCAGCTGGTATCTCATCACATTCAGGTGATTTACCATTCTTCAGGTTCTTTATAGCCCAAGCAATTTCATCTAATGAGGGTTCAGGTTCTGTCTCTTCTGTCCTTGGCTCTTGTATCTCATTCATATCCTCACTGTCAATCATATCATACATTCCACTGCAGTACTCCTGCCATCTTTCTAGAATTTGTATAGATTCTGTTAAGGTAATTCCCATCTTGTCACAGATAATATTCAATTGAGGTTGAACATTTCATGTCAATAACTTCATTTCTTTGAACATTTCATAATCTCTTCCAGCCTTATGATATTGATCTATTCTGGTACAGCAATCTTGTATATATTGATTTTTGTTCTTTCTTGTGTTCTTTCTTATTTCTCGAGTTAAAGATTTATACTTCATCCTGCTGTTATCGGATTCATCTCCTTTCTGTTTCAGCTCCCTTCGTTGTTTTATTAATTCTAACGTGTCTGATGTAATCCATGGCTTAAGTTGCTTTTTCTTGGTAGGAATTAGATCTTTGGCTGCAGTTATCAAGATATCTATCTCTAGCTTGTACTGCCAGTTCATCAGGTGTCATTTCTTCTTGTACAGACATCAAGACCCGCCCAAAGCGATTCCTAACTTCTATGTTGTATGCGTCTGGTATTTGTGTGAGATCAAAACGAAGTGGCCTCGATCCTCGGGTAAGCTTTTTTACCAATAAGTAAAGTAAGAGTTTTAATTTCAGATCTGCTTCTAATAACTGATGATCTGTATCACAGTCTGCACTTCGTTGGGTTTTTGCAGATGTTATGCTTGATCTCCATCTTCTATGTATTAACATATATAATCTATCTGATTTTTGGTAAAACTGTCTGGAGACTTCCATGTGAAGAGTCTTCTTGGATGTTGTTTAAAAAGTGTGTTGGCTATCGTTAACTCATTTTATGTGCAAAATTCAATTAATGTGTCACCTGCATCATTTCTATTTCCTAATCCAAATTATCATAAAACGTGTCTCTCATTTTCAGCTCTTCCTGCACCTACTTTTGCATTAAAATCTCCCACTATTATTGCTATATCATTATGACCAATCTTATTTAATGTGTCTTGCATACGCCTGTGAGACATGGACACTTACTAAACAAGCTGAACAGCGCATACATGCCTTTGAATATAAATGTTATAGACGAGTTCTAAGAATATCTTGGGTAAAGAAAAGAACAAATGCATCCATACTTCAAGAGTTGAATATTGAGGAGGGATGGCTATTAAAGACGATAAAACAAAGAAAATTGAAGTATTTTTATCACTTGAAACGTCACGACAGTTTGGAGAGAACAATAATGGAAGGGTATATGCCTGGGAAGAGAGGAAGAGGAAGGCCAAAGAGAATATGGGTGCAGGATGTGGCGGATGATCTCCAGATGGGTGTATCAGACGCGGGACATCTTGCTTGTGATCGAGAAGTTTTCCGGAAGGTTGTTATGGGAGCGAGGTTCTGCAAAGGACATGCTACTGAATGAATGAATGAATGTAGTGTGTTGTAAAAATCTTCAATTTCGTCCTCCTCTGCTGTTGAAGTTAGTTAGTCTTTCCTCTTGAGCCTAAGGCGGGGCATAGGGCAGAAGTCCTGTCTCTCCATGCTTTTGGCGGTTCGCTGCTACCTGTTGTAGATCTTGGATATTTACTTGGCCATTGATTGAGCCTTCTCTAATGATGGTTCTACGCAGGGTATCTCTTGGTCTCCCCCGTTTTCTTTTCCCTACCGGTGACCATATGAGGGCTTGGTAGGGGAGTCTTATCTTGTCCATTCTGAGTACATGGCCGATGTAGTTCCAACGGCGTCTTCTTATGAAATTGGATACTGTATCTTGCTTAGTCTCTTGTCGTATTTGCGAATTGGTTCTGAAGTCTGTCCAGTGGATGTTTAGAAGTTTTCTAAGACATTTGTTCTCAAAATTGTCTAATTTTTTATCTAAAGCTACCGTTGATTTCCAACTTTCACATCCATACGTTAACACTGGAATCACACAAGAGTTGAAGATTTTAAGTTTTGTGTGTTTGCTGAGTGTCTTTGACTTCCAGATGTTTGACAGTTTATTGAAGGCACTAGATGCCAGTGCGATTCTAGATGATATTTCTGGTGTTGAGTCCCCTGTAGATGTCATTTTGCTTCCTAGGTATGTGAAGCTGTTGACTTTTTCAAGAACGTAGCTGTTCAATTTGGTGTCATCTGAACTGTTGGTAAGATCAAAAGTCTTTGTTTTTGTGGTGTTAATTTGGAGACCAATTTGCCCTGAAACATTTTGGAGGTGGTTTATTTTCTCTTGGGCATCCGGGTGTGTTGAACTCAAAAGCCCGGGAAGGTTAACCCGGTCAACAAATGCCCGCAGAAGTCGGATGTGTCGGCCTAACGGCGCAAGAACGCAGCTCTGCTGTAAACAGGCACAACGCAATCACGTCCGGAAAAAAACTCCGGATGAACGAAGAAGAAGAAGAACTCAAAAGTACTATGTCGTCGGCAAAGTCCAGGTCTTCTAGAATTTTGTCAACCCAATGGATACCCATGTTTGTGTTGTTTGTGCATTTGCGCATGACCCAATCGATAGCTATTCCAAAAAGCATCGGTGATAAGACACAACCAGTTTCACTCCTGTTTCGACTGAGAACCAGTCAGAGTTGCCTGTTTCTGTTCTTACGCAGCAACGTGTCTCTTTGTAGAAAGATTTTATCACGTTGGTATATTTGGTAGGAAAACCATAGATGTTAAGTAGATTCCAAAGTGAAGGACGGTGGATGCTGTCGAAGGCTTTTTGAAAGTCGACAAAGTTGGTGATTAATTTCGACTGGAATTCTACGGAGTCTTCAATGATTATTCTGAGGGTGAAAATGTGGTCTATGCATGACCGTTTTGGTCTGAAGCCTGCTTGTTCTTCTCTGAACCTTTTCATCTATCGCCTTTTTCAATCTCTCAAGTAACATGCTACAAAAAAGTTTTCCTGGTACTGATAATAGAGTGATACCACGCCAATTATTGCAATCAGACATATCGCCCTTTTTAGGTAGTTTGAAAATTACACCATCTTTCCACTGTTGTGGTGGGGATTCGCTTTGCCAGATTTCATTGATCAGCTGTAACAAACGTTGTAAGGTGTTCTCATCTGCTGCTTTGAGCATTTCTCCTGAGATTTCATCTTCACCAACAGCTTTGTTGTTCTTCAATATTTTTATGGCTGCTTTAATCTCTTCCATGGTGAATGACTCGCAGGAGGCATCTAGTGGGGGCATAGTAATTTCTCCATCCAGGTTCGGAACAGTGTCAGGCTGTGGTCTATTTAATATTTCTTTGAAATGTTCTGCCCATCGTTGCTTTTGAAGGTCATCGGATAACAGTTGATTTCCTTGTTTGTCTTTGATGGGTATATTTGGTGTAGGTGAGTGATTGCATAGTTGCTTCATGATATGGAATACGGCTCTGTTGTTTCCAGTTATGGCAGCTGCTTCGGCGTCGGAGGCCAGGCTGTGAATAAAGTTCTGTTTGTCTTTTCGTGCGCTTGATTTCACCTCTTTATCCAACATTGAGTATTTTTGCTTATGGGTTTCATATGTAGATGTGTCTTTTGCAGAAAGAAGTGTTAGTTTTGCTTGTTTTCTTTCTTGTATTTTCGTCCAGGTGTTATCGCTTAGCCACTTCTTCTTCTGTCTTTGTACGTAGCCGACTGTGTTTGTTGCAGCATTTAGCAAGGTATTTTTTAGGAAATTCCAATTTTCTTCAATGTTGTTTTTAATATTCGCATTGCTCGATATACTTTCTTTGTTAGCATAGATGCTTTGTACCTCTGAATTGAATGCGAGTTGGTTTTCTTTAGTCAGTAGGGACTGTGAATTTATTTTCTTAATTCTGGGTAATCTGTGCAGAGTCTTGAGCTTTATTTTTAGTTTGGCAATGCAGAGATTGTGATCACTGCCAGCATCTGCACCTCTGTAGGCTCTGACGTCTTGTACTGATGAACGGAATTTGGTATTAATGCAAAAATGGTCTATCTGATATTTTGTGATGTTGTCAGGCGAGTTCCACGTGACTTTGTGTATATCTTTGTGCGGAAATAAAGAGTTTGCTACTATCAGATTTGCCGTGATTAAGCCGTGAATTCCCATATATCTCTCAACACCCTTATTGTCAGACCCTATCTTGGCATTGAAATCACCCATTACAACAAAAATGTCGTGCTTGGGAGATGAGTTGATGGTACCAATTAGTTGTTCATGGAAATTATCTTTGCTGATGTCTGTATCCTGGTTGGTAGGTGCGTAGCACTGTATGATTGTTAGCTTGAAATATTTCGTTTGGTAACGCGCTGTTATGATTCTATCATTTACTGGTTCCCAGCTGATCAGTGATCTTTCTACATATTTTGACATGATGATAGCGACTCCGTTCGAATGATGGTTGTCGGTTCTTCCTGAATATTTGCCTGTGCAGTTTCCAGAATTTTTGCAGTGTTTTATCCCCTCCAATCTCCTTCATGAAACATTCCCATTTTGCCTTTTTGGCTTCTGCAGCACAGCGCTTGAAAACCTCCACCTTGTCTTCCTTAACATTTTCCGCTGTGTCCACTTCCTCTCGTGAGCTTCGGGGATTCTGTCGCACTTTCTTTAGCTGCTTCACTGCAGCTCTCTTTGCTTTCCAAGCATGGTCTACGTCTGGGGTCCACCATGGGGGATGCAAAAAGGGAGTTTTAACAGTCCTGTTGCATGCCCCTTGTCTGAGGCGCCCAAGAAGGCAATCGGTCAACTCATACCGGAAGGTCTTGCGCGCTCTCCCAGCTTTAACTTTCCTGGGTTTAGAGATCAGGACTGAACATGGCATGTGATCACTCCCATGGTCATTCAAAACATTCCACTTTACATCAAGGAATGATGACTGGGAGACAAGTGCCAAGTCAATAGCTGTGTCTGCATCGCCAGGTCTCATTGTCATTCTTGTCGGCCTACCATCATTTATGCAGACCACATCGGAGTCCACCATGGCATCTGCAAGGGCAATTCCCTGTCGATTTTCTCCACTACTGTCCCAATCTCTGTTTCTTGCATTGAAGTCTCCACATATGAGTAGCCTATCACCTGGTAATTCCTCCAGTTCCTTAAGCCAGTCCCACTGTTCCTTTCTGACAAAACAGTCCACTGTGGCATATACATTTATGATGTTCCAAGGAGAACCAGAAATAGACGATCGAAACTGGCAAGTAAATATATTAGATTCTGCCATAATAAATAGAGAAGACTTTGAGAGTTTACCGTCGGATCAAGAGTCTGAACCTAGAGCGGAAGACCCACGTTTATCACAATTTAATATGAAAGATGAACAAGAATTAGATCCAAAAATAGTACAGATAAAAAGAAAACTGAAAGAAACAGGGGAAAATAGTTTTAAAAGAAAATTTGTAGAGCTACAAGAAGACAATCAATTATATTATATCAGTGAAAAAGGTGAGGGATTAAGAAAATATATTCCGAAACATTTAGAACGAGAAGTTTTAAAGGCATATCATGATAATAATGGTCATTTTGGACGAGATAAGTTAGTTAAGTCTATTAGCAGTAAATATTACTGGCCGAATTTATTTAAAAGTGTATATGAATATGTTGAAGCATGTGAAAAGTGTAGGTTAAGAAACATGAAGATAATTAAATGTCCCTTACAAGATACCGATATTCCTCAATTTCCAATGCAGAAAGTAAGTTTGGATATTTCAGGTCCTCATCCAAAAACATTATCGGGAAGCGTATACCTACTACATATCGTAGATTCATATAGTCTCTGGCCGGAAGTTTATCCAATTCCAGACAAGAGTTCTGATTCAATTATAAATATGCTGTTACAAGAATTTATACCAAGGTTTGGGTGTCCACAAATAATACTTACAGACAATGGGAAAGAATTTGTAAATAGAAAGTTTGAAAAATTGGTAAAAGATTTGAATATAAAACACATTAAGACTTCATATTACAGACCATCTTCGAATGCCAAAAATGAGCGACAACATAGGACATTATACAACATACTAGCGAAAAATGTAGAAGAACACGATATGGATTGGGATCTTTATTTGGGAATAGCATTAGGGGCGATCCGTACACACCAAAATGAAGGAACAGGTTTCTCACCATTTTACCTAGTACATGGGAGAGAACCAATATTACCAATTGACAATTTATTAAAGCCTAGGAGAAAATATATGGGGGAGGATTTTCAGGAAACAAGGTTGCAAGAAATGCACAAAGCACATATACGTTTAAGAAATAATATAATTAAGGCTCGAGAAAGACAGAAGAAATACACAAATAAAAATGCACACTTACAAGAGTTCAACATAGGTGATAGAGTTTATTACAAAAAACATAGGAAAAATTCTAAGTTTGATGCTCATTGGGTGCCGGGATATTATATTTTAGAAAAAAAGGGTCCAGTATCATATACTATTAAGAATCAAGTTACAGGGCATGTTGCACGTTCACATGTAGAGCACTTAAGACGGGATAATGAGGAAAAAGATACAGAGAATAATAATAATAATTATTATTCAGAAGAAATATTGTCAGATGGACAGATTGTCAGACAAACGGAATATCCAATACCTATAGAGAATGGGAAACAAGTAACAACAGCATCTACTACTGCTGAACAAGAAGAAACAATTCCAAAAACAGTCATGACAGAGGAAAACAACACGTATGACGGTTATAATAGTGAAGAATCAATCAAGGAAAAAATAGAAGCTCCATTTATGAATACAAGACAGGCAGTAAAAAGAAAGTTAGATAGACAGAAAGAAAAAGAAATTAAGAGGCAAAGGAAGTTTAGAGTGAATTCCTCAAGTGATGAAGATATGCCACTGTTTGAGAATTTATTAAGACGTCAAGACAGAAAAATTAGATTGGATTTAGAAAGGAAGAGATTAGCGGTTGCTAGTAATGGCTATACAGATGCGGAACAAGAGATGGATGAAAAGTCAGAAACTGATGAAGATGCTGATATGAAAGAAGATAGTTCTCCTCAGGAGGATGGCGACATTGATGTAGATATTGCACTTATAGAAAAAAATTTGAAGCTATTAAGAAAATGGAGAAGGGATAAATAGCGTGGTAGAATATTCTGCAGATGGCAGATAGAAGAAGAAGTTAGACACGGTATTTCTGAATTTCTAAGGAAGGAAGTTGGCAAATAACTTAATCAAGAGTTGTCGGGATGAGTAGACATAATATTGTAGTAAGTTAAGACTTATTGATATGTGCTTTATTATCATTTTGATTTTTAAGTTGAAGTGTTGAGTTTTTCTTAGACGGAAAATAATTGATTAGTAGTCATAATATGTATTTATATATATGGTCTTTCATTTCATCACATATGTTTAATTTGATTAATGTGTGGGGATAAAGATGATGTCAAAGAATGAGGGGGTTGATATTGTTTAGTCTATTGTTTGACTTCAATTGTTCTTTATAAGATGTGAGAATAATTTAACTTAGCTGTTTATTTTTACAAAACTTTGCTTTTATTGAGTTACCCTGAGTGTGTTTAAAATGATTCCTAGCTTGACGTTCAGTTATGGGAAAAATGAAGAGTTGTTTTTGGGAACTTACAGAAAGTGTGAAACAGACGACTTAAAGTTGAGTTGTTTAACGTATATAACGTTTATAAATAGAAATTGAGGGTGAAACATGATTGAGTTAAGGGGGGAGTTGTGGTGATTAGCGAAGTGACTCAGTATGTTGTAATGGAGGAGTATATTTAAAAGTGGCTGGGGGTATCAGCAACAATTGATAATTACATGTGGCTTAGAAAGAGTTAAAATGGGGGATTGAATTAGGGACTACATTAGACGCTTCGTATTGTAAATACATGGATTGAAATAGGAGCTGGGTTGAACAGCGTTTAATGGGAGAATATGGGGGGGGGGGGGAATGCCAGGTTGAATTTTGGCATTTAAATAAGTAGACACTGGAAGAAGAAGACTGTACGTAACAGTATACTAATAATTTGGAGGTTTTGAAGGAATGGTTGAATTTGACGAGGTGAATAATACATAACTTTTTGATAACAACAATTATTATTGACGGAAATGAAGATAAATTTTGGAAACTTTATTTTATAAAGTTTTGAGAATGCATGGGAAGAGAAATGTGATTACTTCTTACTTTTTCCTTACTTTCTATTTTTTTTTTAGGTGCGCACCTAACCAACTTAACTAAACTTTTCTGTCTATCCTGGAATAGCGAGAATGTGAATAAGTGAGAAAAGGATAAGGGAAATATCTTCAATTTTTGTCAATCATAATTTAGATGGACACTTTAAAAGCGGTTCGCTTATAGAGAGTTTTGTAGAGAGTTTTTGTGGAGAACTTTATAACGGATTTTGTAGAGAGTTTTGCATTGTTGATATTGTATGAAGTATGTCTCTACTTAGCATTTGGCTATGATGAGATAGGAGGGTGAGATTTGAGTTAGGAAATATATGGGATTGTTGGGCAGGTGTGGTATAGAACCGTAGAGTAAAGTGGTTAAGAGTTGGGGTTGAGACTTTTTCAGGGAAAAAGTCTCCTTGAAGAAGGGGAAGTATATATAACAGTAAAGGGAGTTAGCTTAGGAGTGGAGAGTTAATGAATGCTGCGCATTCATTAACTAGCGGGAAATCATAGTTGGTGAACGTGTGTGCACGAATGGGTAGAAGTATCCAGGGGTTGCACACACGTCACTGGGGACTTGGGATTCAACTAGGAAAACAAGAAAGATGTCCGTGTTTACCATCATCAGTTTGAGGATGTATGATTTCAACTAATAAACGCATGTTTATATAACAGACGAGACTTGTCCACTATATCGACACGAGCCTTCCACACACACAGCCTTATCATATCACCACCACTGTTATAGTCGTCTCACACCATTTCCTCTCCTCCTCCTCCTCATTCTCTCTTCGCTAGCCTTTGAGGGATGTGTCAAGCGCAGAGCACGTGCTCCGTAGCTCCAGCGACGATTCCCATGTTTAAATAAATTCATAGGCAAAGTTTGGATATTGCAGGAAATAAACGGTCACCCTATCATTGCCTGCTTGCTAGGGAAGAGGCAGGGGATGTCCCACAGTAGTCCATACGCCTGGTACCGCCCCGCACGCCTGTCAGATTTCCTACGTTCACGACCAGTTAACCCATGGCCATCCAGTTCATCAGCACGCTGGTCCACCTTGAAATTGGGGGTTTATATTTGGAGTTTTCCGTCTCCTAGATGGATTGCTGCCAAAAGCTAACGGGTTCCACCTACCCGGGAGCGTAACCCTGATCGGGGGGCTAAACGGGTATTCCACCTTTCCCAAGGATGTCCCGTAGGCTAGCGGAGGGAAGGAGGTGCTTTACTTCTCCTTTGATAGGGGATTACCACGTTAGGAGACACATCCCCCACCCATCACACACACAATTCCCCCACCCACACATCCATCCCTACATAAACTTACCCCCACCCACACACAACCATTCACTCACATATCCTCCACTCACAGCTCCCTCGTACACATCCACAACCCATCCCCCATCCAAACTTAAACATCTTCCACCCAGACTCCACCCCCACCCCGAACAATCCACAATACATCAAACCACTCACTCATGCCCCACCAACACATCCATCCCCAAAACATACAAATCAGACGTTTCATCTTCACCAACACAATACACAGCATTCAACACAAAACTCTCATACAAGACAAGAGACAGGGAGGTATCGCACTACAGGACATCAACACAAAAATACTGTCACTTAGAATCAGTCACATAGGTAAAATCATCAGACACCCAGAACAGAACAGACTAGCACTATACTACATAGGCCACAACATCAAACATCTCACACCCATTAACAATGCAACTGCACACTACCAAGGAAAACTGCCAACATTCTATCAGACATGCTTACAGGCAATACAAGGACATGAACAGTTATTACAGTAAACAACACACAAAATATACAAACATCTAGTTAGAGAACAAGCACCATCACTAAGACTTAGGATTAAAAGAGGACACAAAGACTCCATGACTGACTTCACATGCACCTTTTCAAACCTACACAACAACCACATAACTCCAAAAGCTAGGGAAATAACATATAGACTGTTATACAGTATGACCCCCACAACACAGGTAGAAGCATACATATCCAAACAATGTCAATTATGCAGAAACAACACAACAGAGACAGATGAACACATTTATTATACATGTCCAACAATTACTGCCACACGCGCAACACTCCAACACCTCATACAAACGCTCACAGACAAACAAACCGACATATATAAAGCAATTTTTCTCAATACTATACCAAAGACAGCTAAGGACATACATACAAAACTACTTGTAGCACTTTCTTACTACAGACAACTTATATGGACCTGCAGAAACTTTGCCAGATACAAACACCACACATACAACACACACTTAATTTCCTTTATGTACACACACAAAATATCACAACTATTTCCATAGTAAATCATATGTATTCTTCCTTATTGTATTACAAATTTGGTATACATGAGTGCGAGAAAGAAAGAAGAAACTGTGAGTGAATGGTGAGTGAATGATTAAAAAAGATTACATATGGTCAAATGACCAATGAAAAATCCCTTATGTAAAGAATAGTGGAAGTATAAATGCTTGTTTTATTTGCTCCAAAATGATGGTTTCAACCCTTATAGAAAAGGGGAAAAAGAAAAAAGGAGAAAAGAAAATCAACTCCTTCCATCCCAAATTACTATTTATGGAATGTTTGCTTTAAATGCACTACCACCACTACTAAGATTATCACTTTAGTAAATACAATCACATATCTATTATATTATTATTATTATTATTATTATTATTATTATTATTATTATTATTATTATTATTATTATCATTAGTTTTTAAAATTAATTTTACTATTATTATTATCATTATTATTATTACTATCTTTATCTTACCCTTATTATCCTTAGTATCATTAATTTTATAAGCATTTATGATATCATCATTATTCAATTTACAACTTCATCTCCCATGTTCCCCCCTTTGCTTAAGGTTTGTTGCTTTTGCTACTACCCCCACTAATTGTTTCAAACATTTGTTCTGCCTGTACCATCATTAGAGTGGTCATGAGGGCATTGGTGGTGTGAAACCAATTAGTGGAGGTGTAGCGAGGGAAACAAAAATGTAAAGACTTCCCCTTTTCCTTGTATTCAGTACTTACCTTATTATCCTTAGTATCATTAGTTTTATAAGTAATACTGATACCATCAGTAGTAATTTAAAACTTCATCTCCCCTGTGCCCCCCCACCCCCTTAGCTTATGGTTTGTTGCTTTTGCTACTCCCGCACTGGTTGTTTCAAATATTTACCCTGCCTGTACCATCATTAGGGTGGTCATCAGGGCATTGGTGGAGTGGAACCAATTGGTTGGAGGGTAGCGAGAGAAACAAAAATGTAAAGATTTCCCCCTTTTCTTTGTATTCAGTATTTATCTTATTATCCTTAGTATCATTAACTTTATACGTATTATGGATATCATCATCATTATTTTACAACTTCGTCTCCCCTGTGCCCCCTTTGCTTATGGTTTGTTGCCTTTGTTGCTACCCCCACTGGTTGGTTCAAACAAATTTGTCCTGCCTATACCATCATTACAGAGCGGCAATGAGGGCTTGGCGGAGTGGAACCAATTAGTTGGAATGTATTGAGGGAAACAAAAATGTAAAGATCTCCGCTTTCCTTTGTATTCAGTATTTACCTTATTATCCTTAGCATCATTAATTTTATAAGTATTATGGATATCATCATTATTATTTTACAACTTCATCTGCCCTGTGCTTATGGTTTATTGCCTTTGCTACTATCCCCACTGGTTGGTTCAAACATTTGCCCTGTCTGTACCATCATTAGGGTGGTCATAAGGGCATTGGTGGAGTGGAACCAATTGGTGGGAGTGTAGCGAGGGGAAACAAAGATGTAAAGATTTCCCCCTTCTCTTTGTCACCCCCTTTGAATCATGTGAGTGAGTGTCGAATGAATGAATACAAAATCACATATGGTTACCAAACCAATGATACTGTAAATACATGTGTTAATACAAATGCTTGGTTAATTTTTATGTAAAAAAAGAAAAGAAAGAGAGAGCAAAAGGGAAAAAAAATGAATAAACCCTTACAGTTAGGAAAAAAAACAAGGAGGAAAAAACAACCAACTACTTTACTCCAACTATTATTAAAAACTGCATTTTGCATTTGTATGTACCTGCTATGCTATGTTAACACCATTCCAAAGAAAATCTTCCTAGCAAATGGAATCACATGTTGTAAAAATGTTATCATTTTCATAACTAAAATTACCATTGATGTTTGTTATATTTTCTGTTATTAACCTCAGTATGTTTCTTACTTGTCATCATTATTATTGCTATCATTAGTAATAAACAAAACAAAAAACCATTTCCCATGTGCCTCCCTCCCCCACACCCAATCGCTCATGGTTGTTGTTGCCTTTGCTGATACACACACCGGTTTGGTTCAAATATTTATCCGGCCTTTACCATCATTGCCCAGGGAGTGGGGAAGAGGGCATTGGTGGAGTGGAACCAATTGGTGAGAGGGTTGCAAGGGAAACAAAAATGTAAAGATTTCCCCCTTTCTTTGCTACCTCCCCCCCCTCCCATTCACATGTTAATGTGTTTAAGGAATGGAATATGCTAATGGATAAGTTTCCTATGTTGTAGACACAAAATATCACAGATATCTCCTGAGTAAACACAAGTACTCTTCTTTATGATTTTAAAATTTAGTACACATAAGTGCGAGAAAGAAACAAGAAAATGTGAGTGATTATTGAATGAATGAATACAAAACCACATATGTTTACCAAACCAATGAGATTGTAAAAATATGTGCAAATACAAATGCTTATTTTACTTTGTAATTTAAAAAAAAAAAAAAAAAAAAAAAAAAGAGGAAAGGGAAATAATGAATGAACCCTTACAAATAAGACCAACAATCTTTTTTAAATAAATAAGCAGGGAGAAAAAGATAACCAACTCCTTTTACTTCTACTATTATTGAACATTGCAGGTTGCACATTGTATGTACCTGCTATGCTATGCAAACACCATTCCAAAGAAAATCATTCCAGCAAATGGAATCACAGTTTTGAAAAATGTGATCATTACCATAACTATTCTTACTGTTATCACCCTTAGTAGTTTAAATTTTTGTCATCATTATCATTGATGTATTTGGTTTTATTTGCATTATTATTGTTGTTTACCTTACCTTGCCCCCTTCCCTTGCTCATGGTTTGTTGTTGCCTTTGCTGATACAATCACCACTTGGTTCCAATAATTATCCTGCCTTTACCATCATTACCAGAGAGTGGTGATGAGGGCATTGTTGTGGTTGGTCCAATAGGTGAGATTTTGACAAGGGAAACAAAAATGGGAAGTTTTCCTATCTACCCCCTTCACATGTAAATATGTAAAATGAATGGAATATGCACACGACACATACACGCCGACATGCAACGCTCCGTAAATACACCCACACAAATACTAAATACACAAAATGCATGTAACAACACAAACATTATAAATGAAACCACTACCCTTTCTGCCCTGTAAACCCGGATACTGTCACACCTCCCATTCCCACCACCTTGATACTGTTTGTTTTGTTTTGATTCTGCCGCCGCCATCGCCGATTGTTTCAAACTTTTTATACTGCCAGTTTCATCATTACGAGTGGTGGTGATGGCATTGGAGGTTTTGGAGCCGACTGGAGAGTGAGGCGGCAGGGGAAATAATATCGGTGAACCATCATCATGCTGTTTGTTTTTGTAAGGCTTTACCCCACAACAAATTCAATGTAGAAATGTTCCAATGTATAAAATGTTTGTAATTTTTGCGCATATGTCACCTACGTGTCCACATGCAACGCTCTGTAAAAACACAAACAATACACTTCGCAACGATTTAAACACTGAATAAAAGTTTAAAAAAAGAAAGCAATCCAAGTCTGGATACTCGAGGCATCTCGAGTGATGGAATAAATCATTTTTCAAGTCTGTCATGTTGACTTCGGTCTACTTATCGTAGGTGTCGATCTCTACATGAGTGGGGTTCGATATCAACATGCTCGATCACCAACCACCGCCACCGTGGTGCTCCGGTTCGGTTCGGTTCGCCCCGGTTTGCGCCGGTTCGGTTTGCGCCGACGTCCGGTTCGCGCCGGTTCGCAACCCGTCCGCCCGCCCGCCACCCGCCTGCCCTCGGGACCGGAAGTCAATCGGAAGTAGTAATCCGGAAGCAGTCAGCCGGACAACCGGACGTACCCAAGATAATACCCGCCAAAAATTCAAAAATGAGGTCCGTTTTCAATCTGGAGCTATACCCTTCTTATTGTAAAAAATGACGTCAATCTATGACGTATTGCTCCAGATTTCATCATCTATTACCCCCTACGTTACTACTGACATGCCCCACCATAACATCTCTCCACCCACACACACTTCCCCACAAACATACCGAACACATTTCTTCCACTCACACACCTCCAACCCTCCGGCCATAGAAGGGAATGATTCTATGAAATTGGTCGAGAGGAACACCACAGATGTACACTCTTTCCTGGCCCCTGGGGAACGCATCTATACACTCATTTTAACAAGCCCGGGCCTGTATAACGAATAATTGCTAGACTACTCTGTACACTTTATATTGCGTGTAACAACGCACTCACCCACCTACACAAGTCAGACAGAAGAATTGTATTTATTTATGGTTGTACTGCTTTTGTTGGAGTGAGCACGTGTCTGTACTTATTTATGCCTCTACTGCTTCTGTTGGAGTGTGCACATTGAGCAACTGTATTGATTTATGCCTCTACTACTTCCCTAACCCTAACCCTAACCCTAAAGGCGTTAGCCCAGGGTCTCTTGGAAGGGAAGTTAAAAAAAAACATGGGAGGTACAGATACCTCCCGTGCAACTCCGACACAAACAATTTCCGACGGAAAGGTCGCCATGTGCGATTCCTTCTCGATGGCGACCTTCAACGCTGGAGGCGTCAGCGGCTCGCAAAAAGCCGCCAGGAAATTTACTAGGCGCAGGGGCGGGGGAGGTAGGTCGAAGAGAAGCAGTGCTTGCAACAAACGCAATACAGGCGGCCATCGTGGAATCAGGAGAAAGAGCAGCCGAAAGTAAAGCGCTCAGCCAATTTGAACTGATAAATTGAATATTTTTACTTTTTTTTAAAGGCCCTTTTTAGGGCCACCTCAATATTCAACCTTTGTTGGTTTTTATACAAGTTCAATTTTTATTATATGTTTGTAAAATGTAAACCCTAACTCTAACCCTAACCCTAAACCTACCCTTACCCCTACCCTTACCCCTAACCCTAACTCTAACCCTAGCCCTAACCCAAACCCTAACCCTAACCCTTTACTCGCATAAGAAACAAGACAGTCCACATTATTTAGGTGTGTCGTGAGAAGGAGAAGTCTGGAGTATATCGTCAACACGAGAAAAATCAAGAAATCCACACTGAACGGACTAGAAGTAAAAAGAAAGAAAGAAAGAAAGAAAGAAAGATAAATCGCCAGACATGTCAGCGGTACACCCGAGACCTTGAGACTTACCGGTACCTATGACGTCTGAGTCTGGTTGTAATCAGAATGCAGCAAACCGTATCTCAGTGGAGTCAGTTCTGGAGGCGTTAGCTTCTCTCCGTGAACCGAAGGGCAAAACTTTGATGCACCTGAGACGATACGGTTTGTGTTTGTTTGTTCGGTGCTGACGAAGACTTAGGCCGCAACGTTCAATTTGTTTCTTGTAATCGTGTTTTAGCAATGCTCACAATCTACTTCTCGTTGTTTGGTGATTCATTCATTGCCATTGCTTTCTAATCGACCGGCTCACATAACCTGTAAGTTACCGACGCGGGGAGAACGGCTACCAATTCTCGCGCACGTCACGTTACTCACGAGAGTAAACGAGATTACGGAGAAAGTGATGTAACTCCTGGACAAGGGAGACCGGTAAGAAAAAGAACAGGGAAAGCAATAGCTACATTTCAGAAAATGAAAAGGATCATATACAATAAGTCACTATCATTGGATGAAGGAAAGAGAGCGCTGAACACACACACACACACACACACACACACACACACACACACACACACACACACACACACACACACAGAGAGAAAGAGAGAGAGAGAAGAGAGAGAGAGAGAGAGAGAGAGAGAGAGAGAGAGAGAGAGAGAGAGAGAGAGAGAGAGAGAGAGAGTTTCGTCGTTTGGGGCGTGCTGGATTCGCACTACGAGCGCTAACAAGTCAAGTCGCATTATTCTGTCAAGAAGCCTGATACGCGGGAAAATGCCATGTTGAAAGTCCAGCAACAAGAAACACGTTGTAGCCAAGATGTGCAGCGTGGGAGCCGACAACAAGAATAAGAACGTGGAGAGCCCACCTGCTAGCTGCATCAAAGAGCCTGATACTATAGCTATTACTGAAGCTACTACGAGGGAGAAGATTGACAGCCCAACACAGTCAAAAACCAAGACAGCAGAGGAGGAGAAAGACACCAGTGTCGGAAACAGCGACTCAAAAACAGTCCGATGGGTTGTCAAGCAGATCCAAGTGGAGCTGACAGGCGAAGAAATCCTGAAGCAGCTACGAGAAGAGAATCTTCACACCCGATTGGTGAAGGCGGAGCGGTTCCTCACCTACTCCAAGATACCAACAACCTTGGCAGTGGTGACATCGGAGGGCAGCGAAATGCCGACCACAGTATCAATTAATGCAGCAACCAAAGAAATTCATCACCAGAATCACTCAATGTTCCAGATGTCAGAAGGCCTGCCATAGCAGAGCAACGTGTCGCAGTAACACGGAAATCTGCCGATACTGCGCCGATCATAACGCCTTCAAGGAGTGCCCGCTGGCTAAGATAGACACCGACTTCCGAGCACCCAACAACAAAAGAAAGTACGCCAACTGCCTGGGCAAACACGGAGCAAGATACCTGGGCTTTCCGTACCTGCAAAGACACAGAGACGTCTTAAAGATCGCCATCACCACAAAGACGCCATATAAGGAAGCAATGCGGAGGTGCGGGACAGCCACGGGTATCTCGCAAGATGAAAGAGCTCAACTACAAAGCCAGATCGACGAGTTAAAGAAACAAGTCAAGACACTGCTGACGCCTAACCCGACCAGTGACAACGAGAATCTACTGGCGGAAATAAAGGAAATCCAGCAAAGCACCAAGCGAGAAGTGGAACAGTTGACCGCGTTGAAGCAGGAAAACGAAGAAATGCTACGAATCATAAAGCGGAGAGAGAGTGGCTAAAAGCTGAAATGAAATCAACTCGAAACAAACCAATAGAAGCCATGCAAGAGACCACAAAAAGCCGCATGAAACCCAACAAAAAAACCGAGCCGGAGCCGCAAGATAAAACCAGCAGCCGAAACACGACGCCCGGGACGTGCAAGGGGAAACCAACATCCCACCAGACAGCCGAGGAGAGACAGGATGGGGAGCCTTTCGACGACATGGGGTGGTTTGGAGGGATACAACCTACCCGGGAGGAAATGGAGGAGTACGTAGAAGAAGGAAAGAAACGGGCAAGGCAAGAGGAACTCAGGCACGAGGAATACTTGAGGAGACAGGAAGCAAAATGAAAGAAGGTGAAGAAACTCAAGGGGAAACCCATAGAATACTCGGAGATATTCTCTGACTATGACACCGGCATTGAGTACTATATCGAGGACGGAGAGATCGTCCCATGGCTGACAACTGAGGAAGCAATTGAAAAACAGCAAGAACTTAAACACGAGAATGAAAGAAAGCGCAAGGAAGTAAATAGCATCGAAAAGCTTCTACGTGCAACACACAGAACAGAAGGCAAAACTACTAAATAAAAAGTCCTTATAAGGACTGCAGCCAGTCAAGCCAGGCGAGCCAGGAGCCTGCACCAACAAAGAAATCCACAAGAACAGACGAGCACAAAGGATAGCTGCCGACCGATCCCCCCAGCTGACGTCTCAGACACAAACCAACATAATCAGTCCGAGATAGGACTCACAAAACAAGAATTAGGGTGAATAAACCCACAAAAACCACGGACCTCAACAATAACCGACGCTGAGGAAGCAGGTTGAACGAGGCCGAATTTGGAATTTTTGTTTTGAAAATTGGAATTGGAATTGGAACACACACAGGTGGACAGACAGACAGACAAGCAGCCACAGTTTGATACGAATTCTGTCCGTATTCTGGGTATATGGTGCTAGACCGTATTGTACAGACATCCAGAGGGTAGTGTGATGTCACTGGGTATATGTTGTTAGACCCTGTTGTACAGACATCCAGTGGGTGGTGTGTTGTCACTGGGTATATGTTGTTAGACCGTGTTGTACAGGCATCCTGTGTGTGTGATGTCACTAGGTGTATGGTGCTAGACCAAGGTGTACAGACATCAAGTGGGTGCTAGACCATGTTGGACAGATCTACCGTGTTGAAAATTCCGGTTCTCGTCCGATCACCGAAGTCAAGCAACGTCGGGCGTGGTTGTACTTAGATAGGTGACCGCTTGGGAACATCACGTGTCGAATTGAGCTCTGTTGAGTAGAGTTGAATTGTCTATTCTTCTGTTGATATGAGGCGAATTGAGTTGTGTTCTGTTAAGTTGAGCTGAGTAGAGGTGTATTGAGTTGTGTTGAGTCGAGTAGAAAAGTGTTGAGTTGAGTTGAGTAGAGTATATTTGAGCTGATGCGAGTTGTTTTGCTTTGTCCTCTGTTGATTTTGAGTTGAATTGAGTTGTGTTGAATTGAGTTGTGTTGTGCTGAGTTGAATTGTGTTATGTTGAGTTGAGTTGTGTTGAGTTGAGTTGTGTTGTGAGGAGTTGAGTTGATTGAGTTCTGTTCAGTTTAATTGAACTGAGTTATGCTGCGTTGTCTTATGTTGATTTGAGATGTGTTGTGTTGATTTGAGTTTAGTTTAGTTGAGTTGTGCTTTGTTGAGCTGAGTTAAGTTGAGTCAAGAACCGACATCATTACACTCAGAGCACTCCCATTAACCCTCACTCCTCATCTTCAACATTCAACGAAGAGTTCCATCACTAATCGTACCGATGCAATCTTTTTATTTGTCCGTTTTGCTTTACCTCTGAATGACGACTCTACTAGACCCTCTGACCACCCCCTGCTGCCGAATTTTCTCAAAAGAACGATAGGTTATCTGTTCTTTACATTCTGAACATGCTCATAGAGGCTCTTAACCACTTCTGGCTTACCATGCATCAAATCCCCCCTTAATGATGAGGCACCAGCCAGTCTGTCTCCTGTTCATTCCAAGCCACACCGGAGTGTCCTGGAGAAAAGATCCAGCGAATGCTCACAACCCGCGACCTCTGAATCGCTGCATGTCAGTCTTCGTAGATGTCAGCAGACTTTGTGAACTTGTCACGATAAATAACCTTAAATATGATGAAAGTAGCCCAGATCCCGGCTATATTGATGAGTCACATCTCTTCTATGTTCACATCTTGTAGAATGTCACGTGTGGGCGGGTCAAGGACACATTCTGACCAAGACAGGAAACGCATTCAGACGCTGGGCGGGGTGGGCCGAGAGCTGAATTCCTTTCTTCAGCAGTTTCGAGACACTGCATTCAGTAATCCGCTTCACAATATAACACTTCAAACAAAGACTAGGAACATCAAACTAATACAAGTCTATACGCTAACAACAACAACAACAACAACAACAACAACAACAACAACAACAACAACTGGTAGTACTACTACTACTACTACTGCTGCTGCTGCTACTACTACTACTACTACTACTACTACTACTACTACTACTACTACTACTACTACTACTACTACTACTACTACTACTACTACTACTACTACTACTACTACTACTAATACTACTACTACTACTACTGCTGCTGCTGCTGCTACTACTACTTCTACTAATACTGCTGCTGCTACTACCCCTGCTACTACTACTACTACTACTACTACTACTACTACTACTACTACTACTACTACTACTACTACTACTACTACTACTACTACTACTACTACTACTGCTGCTGCTGCTGCTGCTGCTACTACTACTACTACTATTACTACTACTACTACTACTACTACTACTACTGCTGCTGCTGCTGCTACTACTACTACTACTACTACTACTACTACTACTACTACTACTGCTGCTGCTGCTGCTACTACTGCTACTACTACTAATAAGGCTGCTGCTACTATCCCTGCTGCTGCTACTACTACTACTACTACTACTACTACTACTACTACTACTACTACTACTACTACTACTACTACTACTGCTGCTGCTGCTACTACTACTACTACTACTACTACTACTACTACTACTACTACTACTACTACTACTACTACTACTTCCACTGCTGCTGCTGCTACTACTGCTACTACTACTACTACTACTACTACTACTACTACTACTACTACTACTACTACTACTACTACTACTACTACTACTACTACTACTACTACTACTACTACTCAATATGTTGACGTGTCCTTTAAGAACCAATCAGCTTCAGCCATCTATGCTTCACGTGTCTTTCAATCATTGTCGTGGTTAGAGATCTCAATTTAACAACTACACAAAATGGTGCTAGATCATGTTGTACATGCGTCCAGTGGGTGGTGTGATTTCACTGGGTATGTGTGATAGACCAGTGGCTCTCAACCAGTGGGGAATTCCCCCCCCCCACCCCCAAGGGGGAATTTGGAGTGTCCAGGGGGGAATGAAGATTATTTCAAGACTGGATTAATACAAGAACCGATTACTTGATCTTGTTTTTCCCTTCATACTTTACGGTTCTGTACGTCTAACCCTTCTAAGATTCATTTTATAAAATAAGTAGACCTACAAATCACGTTTTATGTGGTCGTCTAGGCTTGTTTTAGTATGTGCTATTAAATTTAGCTTCAATTATTGTATATACTGTGTAGGGGCAGGAGGAAATTGTTAGGGAGGAAATAGGATAGAAGGAAATGAAGTTCTAAAAATATGGTGAGGGAGGGGGTGAGGATGACGTCCTAAAAATATGGTGAAAGGGGGCACGGGCCAAAACAGGTTGAGAACCACTGTGCTAGACCATGTTGTACAGGTATCCAGTGGGTGCTAGACCATGTTTTACTGACATCCAGTGGGTTGTATGATCTCACTGGGTATATGGTGCTAGACCATGTTGTACAGGCATCCAGTGGATGCTAGACCATGTTATACAGACCCCCAATGGTGCTAGACCGGGTGTGGTTAGTACTAATGTAAGTGACCGCTTGGGAACACCAAGTGTTGTAGACATGTTTTTATTTGTATTATATGTTGTGTCTGTGTTTTTAGCCGTGTACAATATATGTTGTTTTTAGGTGTCTGCTGCGCCCACTCGTTCCCTTGCATTGTAGCACACCGGACAAATCTACAGGTGCTCAGTCTCGCTGTGAAACCCGCCACAACACCACGTGTTGCAGGCATTCTCATGTTTTAATTGTCACCTCATTGACATGTTGTGTTCTAATTAAGTCGCTGGGTTTCTAAGAACCGTAGCTCACCGGACAAACCCTCAAGTGCTCAGTCTCACGCACACAAAGACAGGACAGATAGCGAACTCTGGTGTATTCAGGAAAACTGTTAAACTGATGCCAATATATAGGTGGTCAACAGTGTCCACCTCAAGAGACATTGACATAGAGAGAAGGAGTCCCAGTTCATGAAGAAGTAGTCCATCATGTCACCGCGGATTAACTCCTGAACAAGTGCACAAGGGCCTCCTTCTTCAGGAGGGATGCCGCGACAGGTAATTCCACCTTCAGGAGGAAAGCCACGCTGGCACATCTTCAGAAGGAAAGCCACGCTGGCACATCTTCAGGAGGAAAGCCACCCTGGCACATCTTATGGAGGCAAGCCACGCTGGCACATCTTCTGGAGGCAAGCCATGCTGGCACTTCTTTCTTCAGGAGGAAATCCGTGCTGGCCCCAAGGCCTCCTTAATCAGAAGTAAATCTACACTCACATCATGAACTACTTCTACGTGAAGAGGGGATCCGTCTCTCTCAGAAAACCTCACTTGAGATGAACACCTCTTGACCACTGACTCCATGGCACCCCCAATCAGGTCAATAAGTTATCGCGCGGACCTCAGAGAGAAGTGTCCGAGTAGAAGAACCCGAACCCTACAAACGTTGTCAATAACAGCTGGACTTTCCCAAACTCTCTCGGAGGTCCGGAGGAGAAGAGAAATAGCCACACATGGCAGCGGTACACCCGTCACCAAGACACTGGTAAACATGGAGTCCGGATCAGGTTCTCGAGAAGAAAATGCTATAAATGTTGCTTCGGTGATTGAAGCTATCGACTACCTACGAAACCCCAACGGGACTACTTTAATGGAACTTAGAAAGTACTTTACCAGTGTTCTGCCTCCTGATGTGTCATGGAGAGTGATCAGTTCCTCGATCAAAATTGCTTTAAAGAAAGGTTTGAATGAAAACAAACTGGAACAAATCGGGAGGTATCGCTACATACCTCGGTTTGTTCCCTCAAAGAAAAGTGATTGTAAAAAACGTGTCACCTTTCTTCTTGATGGTGAGCTTGAAAAACATCATCGTGAGCGGCTTGCCAACAGCCGCGGAAATCGTGATCACACCCGGAGGACCGGGGGGCGCAGGCCGAAGCAAGGCACTGCTCCCAAGAAAGCTAAACTCCGTGGCAACAGGAAAAAAACGTAAATTCAATGAGATAAAATTGAATTTATGAAGTGACAATAATTTTTTATTCTTTTTAAGGTCCTTTTTAGGGCCACCTAAAAATACAACCTTTGTTGGTTTTTATACAAGTGAAATTGTTAGTATATGTTTGTAAAATATTATCCCTACTCCCTAACCCTGGACTACTTCTTCATGAACTGGGACTCAGTCTCTCTATGTCACTTGAGGTGGACACTGTTCAGCACCTATATATTGGCATCAGTTTAACCATTTTCCTGAATACACCAGAGTTCGCTATCTGTCCTGTCTTTGTGTGCGTGAGACTGAGCACTTGCGGGTTTGTCCGGTGGGCTACGGTTCTTAGAAACCCAGCGACTCTTTCAGTGCCAAACAAAATTTGGGTCCTCCTAACTCCTTCACTCTGAGGTCCCCGCATGGTGGGGGATGCCATGGAGTCAGTGGTCAAGAGGTGTCCAGCTCAAGTGAGGTTTTCTGAGAGAGACGGTTCCCCTCTTCACGTAGAAGTAGTTCATGATGTGAGTGTAGATTCCTCCTGAATAAGGAGACCTTGGGGCCAGCACGGACTCCCTCCTGAAAGTGGAAGTATCAGTCGCGACATCCCTCCTGAAAGTGGAAGTATCAGTCGCGATATCCCTCCTGAAAGTAGAAGTATCAGTCGCGACATCCCTCGTGAAGAAGGAGGCCCTTGTGCACTTGTTCAGGAGTTAATCCGCGCTGACATCATGGACTACTTGTTCATGAACTGAGACTCAGTCTCTCTATGTCAATGTCACTTGAGGTGGACAATGTTCAGCACCTATTTAATTTATTTATTGGCATCAGTTTAACAGTTTTCCTGAATACACAAGAGTTCGCTATCTGTCCTGTCTTTGTGTGCGTCAGACTCAGCACTTGCGGGTTTGTCCCCTTCCCCTTCTCACGACACACCTTAAAGAATGTGGACTTTCTTTTTTCTAATGCGAGTAAAGGGGTACGTTTAGGGTTAGGGTTAGAGTTTGAGTTAGGGTTTATATTTTACAAACATATAATAAAAATTGAACTTGTTTAAAATCCAACAAAAATGCTTTAAAAAAAAAGTAAAAATATTCAATTTATCAATTCAAATTGGCTGAGCGCTTTACTTTCGGCTACTCTTTCTCCTGATTCCACGATGGCCGCCTGTATTGCGTTTGTTGCAAGCACTGCTTCTCTTCGACCTACCTCCCCCGCCCCTGCGCCTAGTAAATTTCCTGGGGCTGCTGTTTGCGAGCTGCTGACGCCTCCAGCGTTGAAGGTCGCCATCGAGAAGGAATCGCACATGGCGACCTTTCCGTCGGAAATTGTTTGTGGCGGCGTTGCACGGGAGGTATCTGTACCTCCCATGTTTTTTTAACTTCCCTCCAGGAGACCTTGGGCTAGCGCCTTTAGGGTTAGGGTTAGGGTTACGAAAGCAGTAGAGGCATAAATAAATAGAGCTGCGCAATGTGCACACTCCAACAGAAGCAGTAGAGGCATAAATAAGTACAGAAACGTGCTCACTCCAACGAAAGCAGTACAGCCATAAATAAATACAATTCTTCTGTCTGACTTGTGTGGGTGGGTGAGTGCGTTGTTACACGCAATATAAAGTGTACAGAGCAGTCTAGCAATTATTCGTTATACAGGCCCGGGCTTGTTAAAATGAGTGTATAGATGCGCTCCCCACAGGGGCCAGGAAAGAGTGTACATCTGTGGTATTCCTCTCGACCAATTTCATGGAATCATTCCCTTCTATGGCGGGAGGGTTGGAGGTGTGTGAGTGGAAGAAGTGTGTGCGGGATGTGTGTGGGGAAGTGTGTGTGGCTGGAGAGATGTGTATGGTGGGGCATGTCTACGTGTGTGAGGGATGTGTGTTGAGGCGGGTGCGGTATGTGTGGGTTGGTGGGGATGTGTGGTTGAGCGATTTTTAATTGTGGGTGTATGAGTCGATGGGTGGAAGATGTGTGGGTGGGTGAGTGCGTTGTTACACGCAATATAAAGTGTACAGAGCAGTCTAGGAATTATTCGTTACACAGGCCCGAGTTTGTTAAAATTAGTGTATAGATGCGTTCTCCCCAGGGGCCAGGAAAGAGTGTACAACTGGGTATTACTCTCGGCCAATTTCACGGAATGGTTCCCTTCTATGGCGGGAGGGTTGGAGGTGTGTGAGTGGAAGAAGTGTGTGCGGGATGTGTGTGGGGAAGTGTGTGTGAGTGGAGAGATGTGTTTGGTGGGGCATGTCAGTAGTAACGTAGGTGGTAATGGATGATGAAATCTGGAGACTTACATCATAGATGACGCCATTTCTTACTATAAGAAGGGTATAGCTCCAGATTGAAAACGGACCACATTGTTTAATTCTGGTGGGTATTATCTTGGGTACGTCCCGTTCTCTGGCTGACTACTTCCGGATTACTACCTTCGACTGACTTCCGGTTCCGGGGGCGGGCGGTTAGCGGGTGGACGGTTGGCGGACCGGCGCGAACCGAACCGAACCGGGGCACCACGGTAGCGGTGGTGAGTGACCGAGCACGTGGATATCGAACCCCACTCATGTAGATATCGACTTCTTCGATGAGGAGACCGAAGTCAATATGACAGACTGGAAAAATGATTTATTCCATCACTCGAGTTGCCTCGAGTATCCAGACTTGGATTGCACGAATAAACTTTCTACGCCTCAGCATGATAGCTAATTCGGCAGAAGTCCATACCCATGTATCAACTTTAAGCGAGTGGTGAAAATCTGGTTTAAAAATATACTAGATAGGCATACATTAACATTAATTTTTTAATACTAATCACGTATTAAATGTCTATAGTTTTAGTATGTATATCGGCGATTATTAATGTGAATATAACAATATTATTCTCATAGTATATAATCAACATCGTATTTAAATATCTTTGAAAAACAAAATCTATTATACTAACCCAAATAATGTCCCCTTTTTCCAAACAGAATAAACAAGTAACCAAAGGGAAGCGATTCGTTTCTCTTGGAAATAGTTGTGTCCCCTTGTGCTTGACCTTGCAGCTATTTAATTACATTCCTCGCCTCTTCTGACTAGTGACCGCAGTACGAGATTATCTGATTAGCGGTAAGCCAGAGCGCCTAGGGAATTTTGAATTAAAGACAACGGACTTCAATGCTTATCTCAGGTAGAGATCAGCCGGCGTGGTATGGCCGGGGCTGTGAAGGGAATATTTGCGCTGAAAAAAAACAAAAGCTATTCTCAAATATAGCTATACGAAGATGTAAACACAAATGGATTGAAATTTTAAATATAAATAGATATGTATTTATGTATGTATTTATTTATATATGTATTTATTTCTATAGCTGCATGTAGGTTGTCCCAGTGGATAAGGCAGATATAAGTAGATGAATAGATGACTTGGTCACGCGAGATATGTGTGCGAGTCTGTGGGTGTGCGTGCATGCGCGCTCGCGCGTGTATGTGTGTGAGTGCGCGTGTGTGCGTGTAGGAGAAATAATGTAAATAATCTCCTTCTCCTGACATCTATAACTGCAATGATGTCTCTTGCGTGTTTCGCGCGTGTGAGTGAGCGTGTGTGTATGTGTGTGTGTGTGTGTGTGTTTGTGTGTGTGTGTGTTGTGTGTGTGTGTGTGTGCGTGCGCATGTGCGTGCTCGTACGAAATTTCAATATTTTCCTTCGCCAGACATATATAACTGCTATGACGTCT
>OY992882.1:117230834-117240834 GCA_963921405.1 Cepaea hortensis | reverse complement strand
TTTCCGGGTACTCCACAGCTGATGGCATCCACTGTATGGTGACCTTATGCTGACTGCTAAGTTCAGAAAGTAGTGTCCTCAGTACTGACAATTTCCCAGACATCATTTCGTTTTCGTTGAGGTGAGTTTCTTGCAAGCAACATACGCTTACCTTTTCTAGGTCCAAGATGTTTTCTAGTTCTTTTTTGTTGTTGCTGACTCCCCCCTCATTCCAGTGCATTAGTTTTAGTCAAATCAAATAAAATCAAATCAACTTTGATTTCGTGCGTGCGTGCGTGCGTGCGTGCGTGCGTGCGTGCGTGTGTGTGTGTGTGTGGCATCACTACTCTTATGTCACATACTTTTTATGTACATATATTCTCCATGTTTAGCCTTGTTTATGTTTACAACATTCATTTCACAATGTTTATTTTTCTTCCTATGTAAATGTATAATGCTCTTGATGAACGAAAGACGAGTGATTGGAAGGGCCGAATGTAAGACGGGCCTGCGCGCCCATTTTGTGACCCTAATAAAGTTGATTTCATTTGATTTGATTTTGATATGGTGTAACGGTGATATCAAAGAAGCCTAACTGTACAATGAATGTAATCTGACGACTAACTCACTGTGGTGATATGGTGTAACGGTGATATCAAAGAAGCCTAACTGTACAATGAATGTAAATGTTGTTATTTTGAGCAAATGCAGAATTAAAACATAAAATCTAGGTACATCGATAGCATCATATGGAAGGTGCATTACAAAGATAAAGAACAGTTAGGACAAGCAAATACTGCAATCTATAAACTGAAGAACGTCTAATGCAATAAATCCATTGCCATTGGAAGTTAGAAAAAGGATTCTTGCATGTTACGTCGTTCTAACATATGGCTGCGGACCATTGGCAGGATACGAGGCAGATCATTAACTGATTCAGTGCCAAGCAATAAGGTACGTTTGGACCAAACATGGTACACAGTCACATGGACAAATATGATAACATGCATTTTTTCACTGAGCATTGAAATTGTATAAGATAGCACGAAATAAAACAAATACCAGGCTGACACTTGCTTGAGGATATATCATCCATCTGTACAGATGGAAGGGCACATGCGGCGGTATATTATTCCTCGGCACTGAATAAGTTAAAGCAGGTGCAGTAATTCATCAGATAAAGAATAGTCTGTGTGGGAGATGCTCTTCCGGGGAGCCCGAAAACAAGTATTTGTAAGCAATATACTGCCCACACTATTTTATGGCCGTCAATCGTGGACACAGAGTACTGACTTTGAGAATTACCAATATTGCACTCTTGACATTCCCACACTATCTTCCGACTCAAAAGGCATCAACGATTTCTAATGACGATGACACAAACAATAGATAGTACTATTTATTGTCTGGCATATTTCGCTGCATCTCTTTAGGTACATACTGCAGAATTCACACAACATAAAGTAAAATAACTTGATAAATCCTTCAAGCTGAAATATAAACATGTTCGCACAGAATATCAATTGTCTACCACGGTAATTTTAAACTGACTAGCATGTCTTTCTGTTTTGCACAATTGTAGATCAATCATTATGGCTTCTGCAAACTTTAAGAAGCGAATATTTTGTATATTAAACAACACGCGAAACGCACTGTCTCTATCAATCACATGGCCGGTTTCCAAAACGTGCCGTGCAATCGATGACGCAGTAGGTTTGTGGTGTGTCGGCCTGGCTAGGCTCCCATCGCCCGTGTGTAGTATTTTGTCAATCCACTTAGGTATGTGTTAAACGGCCCTGTTGTTTAACTGCATGCTCTGTTCTGTCGATGTAGGTAGATGGCACATGCATGTGAATTAGTAAATGCAACCGGATTTAACGTAAAAAAGGACACATTCTTTAACTGCAGTAAAAGCAGTTTGGCTACTGGTTTTGTAGTGACTGCCGCTACCATCGATGATGAACTTTATTTTTCAAGGCGGACTTTTGTGTTGACACTCTGCCAGCGGCTTTATGCAGGGTATACCTGTGCTGGCTATTGGTTTGTCGAGACTCCTGTCTGTTCCACTTTTAACATGGGCAGTGAGGAGCATTTTGTGTGATATTTACTGACACGGGAATGGAGCAATATGGGACAACTCTTTGCCATGAAATTGGAACCGCTACTATCTAACTAACTAACTAACTAACTAACTAACTAACTAACTAACTAACTAACTAACTAACTATATGTTGTTGTTGTTTGTCCATCAAGAATGATGATGACCATTCATTTCATCCAGTGGGGTTGAAGGTATGGAGCCGTGGGTTCTAAGATGGCTGATAAGGCCTATTTTTGCTCGAAATGTTCTTTGACCTTGTGGGCAAAGAATGCTTGACGTCTCTGGAGGAGGATTTCCTGCAGTGGTTTTTCTGTCCTGCTTTTTCTTCACAGCTCTTGCAGTCCTGGTTGCCTTGCATATGACTGCACCCTTGTGTAATGATCCACGCCACGAATTTCGGTCTCTGGCTGCAGTCTCCCAGGTGTCATGATGAATTCCAAAAGCATTCAGTGAAATTTTCAGAGTGTCTTTAAAGCGTTTCCTCTGGCTACCGTGGGAGCGTTTACCACAACGCAGTTCGCTGTAAAAAATTCGTTTAGGGAGCTGTGATCTGGCATGCGAGTCAAGTGACCAGCCCAACGATCTGATTCTTCATGAGTATAGTGTGGATACTGGGCATGGATGCTCTTTCTAGGACTTCAGTGTCTGGAATCTTGTCTTGCCATTTAATCTTCAGTAGCTTCCATAGGCAGACTGTGTGGAAGTGGTTTAATTTCCTAGAGTGTCGCTGATAAATAGTCCAGGTTTCACAAGCATATAGCAGTGTGGATAATACAACTGCTTTGTAGATTTCTAGCTTTGTTTGCAGGCTTATTCCAGTTCTGTCCCATACATTCTTGTACAGACTGCCAAAGGACGCACTGGCCTTGGAGATTCTTGCATTCACTTCGTCATCAATTGTGGCAGCTTGTGACACAGTGCTGCCAAGATAGGTGAATTTGTCCACAACACTTAGTCTATGATCATTCACTTTGATATTCGGCACAGTGTGATTATTCCCTGGAGCTGGCTGGTACATAACTACAGTCTTCTCCAAGTTGATATTGAGCTCAAAGTTGGCACAGGCATGTGAGAAAGCTGAAACATTATGTTGCATGTCGGCCTCTGAGTTGGCGTATAGAGCGCAATCATCAGCAAACAGGAGCTCTCTGACGGTGTCGCTGTTAATTTTGGTTTTAGCTTTCAGCCTTCTGAGATTGAATAACTTTCCATCCATACGGTAGTTGATGCCTATTCCAATGTTGTCGTTCTCGAAGGCATTCATCAACATGGCTGAAAACATGAGGCTGAACAGTGTTGGTGCCAGGACACATCCTTGCTTCACTCCATTGGTGACAGGAAAGGGTTCAGATAGTTCACCATTTTCCTGTACTCTTGCCTGCATGCCGTCATGAAATAGCCGCACTATTTGGACAAACTTTCGTGGACAGCCATATTTTGCCATAATCTTCCACAGTCCTTCTCTGCTGACTGTATCAAAAGCCTTGGTAAGGTCAATGAAAGTGGAGAACATTTCGCAGTTCTGTTCCTGACATTTCTCTTAAAGCTGCCTTGCAGCGAAAATCATGTCAACAGTTCCACGTTCTTTTCTGATGCCACATTGACTCTCAGGAAGAAGACCTTGATCGAGATGGGCTGTGAGGCGATTGAGAAGAATTCTGGCGAGTATCTTCCCTGCAATTGAAAGCAAGGAGATGCCTCAGTGGTTGTCACAGGATTGGCGGTTTCCTTTACGTTTGTAAAGGTGGACTATTGACGCGTCATTGAAATCTTGTGGCATGGTCTCGTTCACCCATATGTTTGTAAAGACTTGGTGAAGCTGCTCTGTTAGGACCGGCCCACCTGCCTTGTATATCTCTGCTGGGATGGCGTCAGGATCAGGTGCCTTGCCGCTGGAGAGTTGCTGGATGGCTTTGTTTACTTCTACTATGGTTGGCAGGTCATCAAGTGTCTCATTGGTGGGAACTTGAGGAAGGCAGTTGATGGTTTCCTCATCGAAGAAGGAAGTTGCATTTAAGATTTTGCTGAAATGCTCTGCCCAGCGTTGAAGGATTTCTTTCTTATCGGTGACCAATGTTTCCCCATCTGCACTGAGTAGGGGAACTATGCCTGGTGATGTAGGACCATAGACCGCTTTCAGTGAGTCGTAGAAGTTTTTCATATCATGTCTGTCAGCAAAGCCCTGAATTTCATCAGCTTTGCTGCTCAGCCAGGAGTTCCGCATGTGCCGAAGTTTCTGCTGCACTACTCTCTGAATGTTCTTGAAAGCATCTTTTTTTTAATGTTGACTTTGGGTCATTCAAATGTGCCTTGAGGAGAAGATGTTTCTCGGCCAGCAATTGGTTGATGTATTCGGAATTTTCATCAAACCAGTCTTTATGCTTTCGGGGAGCTGGACCCAGGATTTCCATAGCAGTGTTGTAAATTGTGTCCTTTAGGGCTCTCCATTCTGTTTCTGTATCCTGTTTAGCTGCAGCATTGGGCTTGAGGTGGTCTTCCAGCATATTTTCAAACGACTGCTGCATTTTGTTTTGCTGTTTAGGCGAGTGACATTTAGCTTTTTTTGCATTTTCGCCCCTTGAGGACGCCGTGGTGGCCTGATGTGAATGTTTATTTTCGAGACAATGAGACGATGGTCTGTCCAACATTCGGCACTCCTCCTAACGATGACATAGTCAATGAGGTGCCAGTGTTTCGAGCGAGGGTGCATCCACGATGTCCTATTTCTCATGGGGAGACGGAAAATTGTGTTCGTAATCAGGAGATAATGTTCGGCACATGTCTGAAGGAGGCGGAGTCCATTGCTGTTACAATTTCCGACTCCATGCTTTCCAATAATGCCACGCCAAGAGGTGGTGTCCGTGCCTACTTTGGCATTGAAATCCCCAAGAAGTATAAGTTTGTCTCCTTTGGGAACAGATGTTAATACATTGTGCAGGTCCTCATAGAACTTGTTCTTGACATCATCTTCGTTGGTCATAGTTGGTGCGTAGACACTCAAAATGGTTGCATGCTTCCTTCCATTCAGCAGGGGCAACTTCATGGTCATGAGCCTGTCATTTATAGCCTTTGGAAATCCAGCTAATTTGCCGACCAGGGCCGACTTAATGGCAAATCCCACACCGGATTGGCGTCTTTCCTCGTTTTTCCTTCCACTCCAGAAAAATGTGTAGCCGGCACCTATTTAACAGATTTGGCCTTCTTCTGCAAGTCGTGTCTCGCTCAAGGCTGCAATGTCGATGTTGTACCTGCCCAGCTCTCTCCCAATCTGTGCTGTTCGTCACTCTGGACCCGACGCGCCGTCTCTGTCAAGTAGGGTGCGTACATTCCATGTTCCAATTGTTAAGGGAATATGGTTTACTCTTTTAGCTTTGCTTGTTTTAACTAACTAACTAACTAACTAACTAACTAACTAACTAACTAACTAACTAACTAGCTAACTAACTAACTAACTATCTACCTATCTACCTGCCTAACTAACCAACCAACCAACCAACCAACCAACCAACCAACCACCTATCTAACCAACCAACCAACCAACCAACCAACCAACTAACTAACTAACTAACTAACTAACTAATTAACTAACTAACTAACTAACTAACTAACCAACTAACTAACTCTAGTTTGATTCAAAATAAGAGGGGGCTTCAAGTGAAAACCTTAATTGCGTTTTTCGGTGAATATTGTCCAAACAGGTGAAAATCACTTGAGGCTAGGTTAATAATTTCTGTCATTGAGTATTGTTTGAGGCTCCTGACAGTCTCAAAGAGCCAGCTTGAAAAGCTGGAACGCATAAAGCAAGTGGCCAGCGGGTGATCCTAGGATGCACAAAGGAAACACCAATTATATGCGAGAGGCATATCCTTGCACTACCGACAATGGCGGACAGGCATAAGGTTCTTCAAGAAAAATTGTACCTGCGAGTTGCTGCAGAGAGGGATCACCCCCTGCATGAAGCCATGGATATGGTCAAGGGTTATAGACTAAGACAAGGCAGGTCCTGGATGGCACAGACAGACAGACATAGCTATACTTCATGTGAGTTATCTAGTGACCATCAATCGTGAAAAAAGAGTGGGTTGAAGTATTGGAAAACGTGACGTACAGGCACAATGTTATAGTAACACTGATCTAGAGACCATCAATCGTAAAAAAGAGTGAGGTGAAGTACTGGAAAACGTGACGGACTTGTATAATGTAATAGTAACACTGATCTAGAGACCATGAATCGTGAAAAAGAGTGGGTTGAAGTACTGGAATACGTGACGGACTTGCACAATGTAACAGTACCACTGATCTAGAGACCATCAATCGTGAAAAAGAGTGGGTTAAAGTACTGGAAAACGTGACGGACTTGCACAATGTAATAGTCACACTGATCTAGAGACCATCAATCGTGAAAAAGAGTGGGTTGAAGTACTGGAAAACGTGACGGACTTGCACAATGTAATAGTCACACTGATCTAGAGACCATCAATCGTGAAAAAGAGTGGGTTGAAGTACTGGAAAACGTGACGGACTTGCACAATGTAATAGTCACACTGATCTAGAGACCATCAATCGTGAAAAAGAGTGGGTTGAAGTACTGGAATACGTGACGGACTTGCACAATGTAACAGTACCACTGATCTAGAGACCATGAATCGTGAAAAAGAGTGGGTTGAAGTACTGGAAAACGTGACGGACTTGCACAATGTAATAGTCACACTGATCTAGAGACCATCAATCGTGAAAAAGAGTGGGTTGAAGTACTGGAATACGTGACGGACTTGCACAATGTAACAGTACCACTGATCTAGAGACCATGAATCGTGAAAAAGAGTGGGTTGAAGTACTGGAAAACGTGACGGACTTGCACAATGTAATAGTAATACTAAGTCATGAGTGCAGAGAATGGGCAGCGGGCTGCACTGAGTTTCAGGTGCAACAACTGATCCAGAGTAACATCGAGGTGACTTAGTGGTCTATACCAATGGGTCATTGGTGAGAAACAGACGTGGTGGCTGGGGTTTCATTGTGAAGGCTAATGGACGATTTTTGAAAAAGGAGAGTCTGGCATATGTGACCACACCTCTAGCATAAGAATGGAGGTGGAAGCAGATACAGCGGCATTCCTTTGGTTAGAGGAGACCACTGCAACACATATTGTATTCATTATGGACTTAAGGAATATGCTTAGTGAGGTGGAGAAAGGAATGTTTCGTGTGGAATGGCTAACCTCTCTTGAGAGGTCATATATTGTGAGAATTGTATGGATTTTTTGCCCTGGCCATGTGGGAATGCGGGGGAATGAACAGGCTGATAGGTTGGCAGGGAATGCACCTCTTGTTAGTAGATTACCTATGGACAAGGGAGAAATGGTCGTTCATCTGTAGGACCAGGTGGAGAAGGCGGGGGAGCATATTGAGAACGCGAACGTGGAAAGAATGAGACTGCGGGGGATCGGCAGGGGTTCTGGAAGAATCTCAAACCTGTGAGGGAAGACCAGGAGAACTTTCAGTCAGATGGCAGAAGGAGCGATTAGCAGTATGTCTCTTAGTTGGCTGTTGAACAAACAGCCCCAAGTGATTTTCACCTGTTTGGACAATATTCACCAAATAACGCAATTAATGTTTTCATTTGAACCCCTTCGTATTTTGATGACAGCGATTGATCTTGAGGACGCGTACAACAGAGTACCATTAGTTGTTTTAATGCTTCAGCTTCTTGAACTCAAGATAAGTCCCTTCCTCCTTAGTTGGACCGCTGCAGCCCCCCCTCCAACGGAAGTAGTCTTTAGATGTGGCAGTTGGACTTCAGAACCAAAAACAATATATCCTGGCCTACCACAAGGATCACCATTATCCCCGGTGCTGTTAAGCACCTACACTGTCAGAATCACCAGGGAGCAAATCATAGGTCCGAGGAGGACATTATCGTATGCAGACGATTTGTTAGTGTATCGTCAGGGCAAGGATAGAGGTCAGGTTTCTGTGGAACTACAAACCCAACTTAATCGCATAAGCACTTGGTGTGTTGAAGCTGAGGCAATGGCCAACCCAACAAAGGCAACAGTGACATGGTTCTCTTTGAATAACATACTGTCAACACCCTAACACCATTTGTAAATCTGGGTTCAAAGACGATGGAAAGAACTCAGACGATGAATTACCTGGGGATACGGTTTTATCGAAGCCTAGCTTATACTGAGCATGTAGCCCAGGTGATAACAAAGGCCAAGCGGGGTTTGGCTGCGATGCGGGTGATGGCGGCGGCAAACTGTGAGAGGTACCGTCTATGCCTTCTTTAAGAGGGTCTGGTCCTTTCTGTTTTGAAGTGTGCGATGGCGATCCTGACTCTCAGCTATAAGTAGATAGAAAGGATGGAAAGCATACAGAACGAAGCTATTCGCAATTACTCTTGGATGTACTAGAGATACCGCTTGCAGGGATCTACCTTCTTGATTTTCCAACCACGGGGGACAGGATACAATTTTGCCAAGTATGTGCCTATCTCAGAGTCAATGCAAGCACACAACATCCACTGCACAGCGAGATTATGAAGGTAAAGGACGGCAGGTTAAAAAGAGGAAAGTAGTGGATGGGTCAAGCCGAAGACATTCTTCAGCAGGTGTGTTCTCTTAGGGCTTAGAACCTGGCGAGGAATGGGTACAAGTGCCAACAAAGTTATGTACATACTTTTCAGTGTGCATCCAACTAGACAGAAAATGGAGACAAGAAAATCCAGCTGCTGTGGAGGCGGAAGTACAGGCTCTGATCTTTGATAATTCGTTAGAGGAGGATGCTGTCATTTACACGGATGGGTCGGTCGTCCGAGGAGTGAGAAGTTCATGTGCCTTTATGGCTCAGGCCGGAGGGAAAAGTGTGAAGGAAGAGTCTGGCGCTTTTGCTTTGACCACAAGCAGCCTGACTATGGAAGTCATGGAAGTAAGTAAAGCAATAACATGGCTCGAGATACAGACATTCAATCGGGCATGTGTCCTTAGTGACTCAATGAGTATGCTCAGGATGATAGAGATAGGGTGGGTCCGAAGAGAGTGGCTGCTGTCTCTGGAGACGTCTCGGCTGGCAAGGATTAGTTTTATCTTCGTGCCAGGGCATGCGGGTGTACGAACAGAACGAACAAACGAACAAACTTTATTTTCAAAGGGTAACAGGGACGCAGAGGTGTTTCCAAGGCACCAGGGCCGGGTTATATACTGGCCAAGACCTATTGACGCGTCCTCGTCGAGCGTCCTGGGCATCAGGTCCCTTTGGGGTCCTGGCTAAAGTCAGTAGGATCGCCGATTCCTCCGAAGTCGGAGAGTGTCTGCCTGTACGGCGAGGAACCACCAGTCTGCACACCAATAAGCCAGACATGGGACAACGGATACTCGCGCAAAACTCAGGTCCTGTATGACATCAGACTGATGTTGGACAACAGGATGCCTTCATCCGACATACAGGACTTCACGTTGGAGCTCAAGCCAACGAACACAAGCAAGCAAGCAAGCAAAGGGTAACAAATTGGGCACGCAGGCCCGTCTTACATTCGGCCCTTCCAATCACTCATCTTTCTTTCATCAACAGTGCATAGGAAAAAAACATTGTCACATGAATTTTGTAAACATAAACAATGCATATTACTATGTTATGAGACACATCAACCACCCACCCACACATCCCCCATTCACTCCAACTCCCCCACCCAACCACATACATAACACACACACACACACATACATGCCCCCACCCATTCACCACATCCCTACACCTACACATCTCCCCACCCACACACACCTCTCACCCACCGCACACCCCATCCACCCATACCCCAAGCACACATACATTTCCCAATCCACACATTCCCCACCCACACACATCCACCCACATACACACACATCCTCTACCCGTCCCATTACCCAACAACAATCACTCA
>OY992882.1:117153334-117228334 GCA_963921405.1 Cepaea hortensis | reverse complement strand
ATCAATATTGCCCGTTCTCATCAAGTTCTCTAATTTATTTCTTCTCATAACGTGTCCAAACAACTGTGACTGTCTACGTCTAATTTCTCTAATCAGTTTACTGTTTTCATTTCTTTCTTGTTGGACTTGCTCATTGGTTTTTCTGTCTGTCCATGGTTGTCAAGATCCCACTTGAGTAGACAGGGGACATAATATAGATAGAGAAGAAACATAGAAACATGGGATGAATAAGGGAGAGAAGAGAAGGGACTCGAACATTCCAGAAAGACGAGTTAGTTATCAAACTACGCAGTACGCCCAGCCACAACCCGGCAGAAGCGTGAAGAGTGAAACCCCACGAGACGCATGAAGGGGCGAGCAACCCGTGTCCACCTCACGAGAGCGGAGAGGACAGATGGCAACTGGACATTGACGGAAGAGGGTGTAGCTTCTAGAGGGAGACACATGGATAGACATGACTTAGATCCTTTAAGATATTAGCGATAGACATAGTTAAGATGTTGTGTATAGATACTTGAATGCTTTGTATGATGAATTTATATATACTATTATAAATACTGTTTATAATAGTATATATAAAATACTGTGCTCCAAAACTACAAAACACTGATCAGACCAGTTGTGCTGTATGGCTCTGAAGCCTGGAGTACAATGAAAGGAGACGAAGCCTTGTTACAAACCTTTGAGAACAAAATTTTAAACGCATCTTTGGACCCATTAGGGATACACAAAGCGGAGAGTGGAAAAGAAGAAGTAACAAAGACATTTATGATCTGTTTCAGTCCCCGCTAATCACTGGTATCATGAAGGCTAATAGACTACAATGGCAGGGGCATATAGAAAGAATGGAAGATAATAGGGAAACAAAACTCGCTTACATTCAGGAAATAAATGACCGTAGACCCCGAGGTATACCAAGAAGGCGGTGGAGAGATAATACATATACAGACCTACAAGCACTTGGAATCAACGACTGGCAAGAGAAGGTCCACCAGAGAGACGAATGGAGACGAATTGTATCTGCAGCAAAGAACCTCAATGGCTCGGAACGCTGAAGAAGAAGAAGAAGAAGAAGAAGAAGAAATATATATATATATATATATATATATATATATATATATATATATATATATATATATATATATATATATATATATATATATAGCATTTCCTTCTTCCTAGTGACGAGCATAATATGTGCGTTCTTACAATTCAATTCCACCTTTACTTGTTCATAGTGTGCAACAATCACTTCTACCAAATTTTGACGATCCTTTTCATTGTGTGCAATCAATACCCTTGCCTCCGCATATCTAACGGTATTGATGGTACGTCCTTCAATGGTGATTCTTCTCATATCTTCAGCATTTCTAAAAATAGTTTCACTGTACACAGAAAAAAGATCTGGAGACCTTACACATCCCTGTCTCATATCTCTCTTATTTGGCTGATATTGATCTAGTTCATTAACAATCGTTTTGGCCGTTCGTTGTTTCCAATATATGTTTCTATACAAGTCTAAGGTCTTTCCCATCAATTTATAGATCTTCAAGCATCTTCATAATGTTGACGTGTCTTACTTTATCGAAAGCCTTTGTGTAGTCATTAAAGCAAAAATGATAATTCTTCTAATTCATTGACAATTTCTATTGTGATGTTGTCTGGACCCGGGGTCTTGGTAGTTTTCATATAATTAAGAGCATTCTGAACTCCCATATTCAAAATAAATGGTCTTTCAATATTATTCTGAATATTATGCCGTTCTTCTCGTGTATTATCATAAAGGCCATTCACATCAGACACGCATGTAAATTCTGATCTTTTTCTATAATTATTTTTCCATCTTCGGTATTTAGGCAACCCGTTGAAATGTATTCTTTTGTTAGTGATGTCATTAATTCTTTTATGCATTAATTTGGTATTTCAGGTGTTGTGTTGGTTTTAAATTTCCATGCAATTATTCTCAAGTCATGTTTCCATTTCCTCTTTACATAATGTTTAAACTTTTATGTGAATCTCTTTGAATTTATCGGCATAATTTTTTGTTGTGTCTTCTTTATCCATTAGTCGTAACATTGCTTCAGTCATCCATTCCTTGTGACCTACTTCTTTAATTTTGGGATTGTTGTTTCTGCAGCCAAATTGATTAAATTCTTCAACATTTCCCATTGGTCATCCACATCTTGAAATAAGATCTCTTGATCAGACAATATATCAAATTTGTTTTTGGTAAATAACCTCCCTTTAAATGTCTAGACTGCTTATTTTAGCTGTACAAGGATATTTCAGCATTCCTGCATAAAACCACATCTCCAAAGCCATACGGGAATTTTTTTCCTCGCCTGTTTACTAATTGTCCATGATTCGCGGCCGTATATTAAAATTGGTTCTATGTAACGTGCAATAATTCTTTTTCACTAACACATTAAAACTATAGACATATTGAATCAGTACATTCTTTTTCGTGTGATTTCTGGTATTATTGTGTGAAAATACCGGCCACATTAAGTGACGCATGCTTTACGAAAATTTATAACCGGGAAGTTTATCACACAATTTCCCCACAGGGAACGATGTGTATGCAATCGTTTAGATTTGACAGTCGCTAATGTTTCCCATCAACTATTTTGTTATCTTATTGTTGTCTAGTGCCAGTGTGCCGGCCCGCGTGTCCCTTCTTTTATCTTCTGGTCATGCTCTGATTCCCTTGTCATTGATTTTCTCTATTTTTCGGTTGTCTTGTTGTTGTGATACAGAAATCGGTACATTTTCACATGGCAAGTAAATGTTATTTCAGAGTTGTGTTGTAACTGTTATGTGACGCGGTGTTTCGGTGAAGAATTTTCATCTTTTTCTTTTCATTTTCTTTTACAGCATACCGCGTTCGAAACAACAACTACGGGAGATTTGGAAGCAAATTACCTTGCGCTGGTTTTCATCTCGTGGTATGAGTGTTGTTCGTTTAGGAAGCAGTGGCAAACTGCTAAACATAAATGTGTCTAGAAATCGCAAACATAAGAAATGCTGAAGTTGACGGCGACATCCTGTAAAGGACTTCAACTATTTACAAATGCCCATGGTGTAAACTGAAAACAATGACCTGATGTCATGATGTTAAATCAACTATTTTGAGAATACGCATCTTACGTAAACAACATACGAACACTCACTAGGTAGAAAATTGCGGCTTGTGAGCTCAAGTGTTAAACAGTTTCTTATGATATCGTCGACCATTCATTCATTCAGTAGCATGTCCTTTGGAGAACCTCGCTTCCATAACAATCTTCCTCAAAACCTCTCCATCATAAGCAAGATGCCCCGCGTCCGATACACCCATCCGTTGGAGATCATCCGCCACATCCTGCACCCATCTTCTATTTGGCCTTCCTCTCCCTCTCTTAGCAGGCATATACCCCTCTTTTATTGTTCTCTCCGAACTTTCGTGACGTTTTAAGTGACCAAAATATTTCAATTTTCTTTGTTGCATCGTCTTTAATAGCCACCTTTCTTCAATATTCAGCTCTTGAAGTATGGATGCATTTGTTCTTTTTTTTTTTTTTAAATCCAGGATATTCTTAGAACTCCTCTATAACATTTATATTCAAAGGCATTTAGTTCTTGTTCAACTTGTTTAGTAAATGTCCAGGTCCCACAGGCGTATGTTGCAATAGGAAAGATGCATGCTCTTAAATAACTAATTTTTGTAGTTCTATCTGTCCCACACCACAATTTATTCAGTTGTGTTAGTCTTTGAAGAGCAATAGATCTTCGTCTTTTAATTTCTTTCATTGTGTCACAATTATTGGTAATCGATGACGCAAGATATTCGAAATTTTCCACCACCTCAAACTTTTCTTCATTAACATATATTTCTTTCTCCATACTAGTTTTATCTGTATGCATTATCTTTGTGTCTGCTTTGTTAAGATATAAGTTGTTATTTTCACTATTCTGTTGCGTTAAGGTTATTAGGCTTTCTATACCATTCTGTGATGTGGATAGCAATACTCAATCAACAGTATATCGCATCTCTGGTATGTCATGACCACGCTGGGTCATAAACAATATCATTTTGAGAAACTGAAATACGTTGGTTATATTAAAGGGCATATTGGTTTGGACAGGATTTGCGATGGAAGGCCTGGGTCCTGGAAGAAGTGGCAGGGGCCATCAACACGAAGATGGACACAGGACATTGCAAGACACCTCAGACATGAGGGTTGCCATGATCCATATTGAATCATGGAATAGTCATGCCATAACCCAAATTAGGCTAGGTTAGAGGTTATGGCAGTTTTCAGTAAATAGACATCTGGATCGTGAAAAGTGAATACTTTTCACACAGCGTGAAAACACTGGGACTCGCTGCGCAGTCAGCGGATCCTGACAAGGGCATTCAAGGCTGTGGTTTCGTTCAGTGCGGACGACGTTGTAAATAGAGTTACGGCCAAAATTGAGCCACTCTTTGAATATAGTTATTGTGTAGAAATACTGCTCGTAGAAAAACTAAGAAGTATAGACAGACTGACCCGAACGAAGATGAGATGAGAATGCGTAGAAATGTGTATATTATGTTGTGAACATATGATGGTGTACGTGATAATGTTTATGCTAGAGTGTTTAGATAAATACAGGAACAAAACTAATCTGAGTCCGAGTCACATTTCTACAGAAGAGGTGCGTTGTGGTTAATAGAAAGATGGCGTAACTTTTGTTGAATAGCAGAGTCTAACCATCAGCAAAGTAAAGTGATGATAAACAACCACGGTGGCTATATGATGATGATGGTGAACGAAGTTTACAACTAATACCCCTAGACATCAAAGAATGAAGCTAATATCAAACAAAAGCTATTGCGCCGTAGCAGGGTGTATTTTGCGTAAGATATGGTCATAGATGGGGAGTCTTTTAGGCGTTTCGTGATGAGAGCTACATTCTGCTTAGGATTTGCTAAATAATGAAGACGTTATGACATTCACGTAGGTGACCTGGAAAAGAAATCGTCCACTACTATTCTGCAGTGCTTCTTTGGATGCTTGGATTGAAGGAGACATCGTCATTCATGACTCTCCAATATTTCCTCAGGTGCCTGGCCAAGAGACGACATTATCCACTACAACTCTCCAGTATTTCTTCAGTTGCCTGGCCTAGAGATAACATTGTCCACTACTACTCTCCAGTATTTCTTCAGTTGCCTGGCCTAGAGACGACATTGTCCACTACTACTATCCAGTATTTCTTCAGATGCCTGGCCTAGATACGACATTGTCCACTACTACTCTCTAGTATTTCTTCAGTTGCCTGGCCTAGAGACGACATTGTCCACTACTACTCTCCAGTATTTCTTCAGTTGCTTGGCCTAGATACGACATTGTCCACTACTACTCTCTAGTATTTCTTCAGTTGCGTGGCCTAGATACGACATTGTCCACAACTACTCTCTAGTATTTCTTCAGTTGCCTGGATGTCAGTGAGTTGGGGGAATAGGGACAGGACATAGAGAGGACAATGGACAGAATAAAGTCAAGGACTACTGTAACAGTAAAGGGAGTAGCTTAGGAGTAAAGAGTTAAGGAATGCTGCGCATTCCTTGACTAGTGGGAAAACCATAGCTAGTGAACGTGTGTGCACGAATGAAGAAGTGTATCTAGGCTGGCACACACGTCACTTGGGGCCCAGCTAGCAGGGAGTTAGGAAAATATGTAAACATCCGAATTTGAGCATAACATCATGATGCTGTAGTTGAACGATTCGACAAATAAAGAATGATCTAAACAACGCGGAGTCTTGTGTGCTGTACGATCATCACGTGCCTTCTAACCTGTGTGTGTAACATCTCTACACTATAATACTACAGAGATAACGATAGACAGGACATGGGTAAGGGCACAGAGATGTCATAAGACAGGACATCTACAGGACGGTAGAGAGATTAGAGACAGGACATCGGTGGGGACACAGAGATGTCATAGACAGGACACCGATAGGACAAGACTTAGTAATATGAGGGGACATAAGTTCACGGGACGCTGCCCTGAACTGACCAGACGACATTACACCGAACGAACCAACACAACATGGGCGGACTAACGCACTACGTGACTGTTGAGACAGGCCGGGTTTTCACGAGAAACACGTGGTCCAGTACCACGAGATGAACCGACCAGTTTGAAAACCTCAGACGGGACTCAGGCAGTTTAGAGGAAGGACGTTTGTGTTTCTGGAGCAAGTGTAGCTTTAGTGAGAGTGCTAGTTGAAGATAGAGAGTAATTGAGTGTCGGGCTTGTATAATTGGCTGAGTGCTATAAGCGTTTGTAAGGCGGCAATTGTATATATAATGATTCCACCGCCTTGTGTGTACATTGTGATGAATTTTAGGTTTTTCTGAATAAACAGGTTATACCATACGTACGACTGATTTCTTCTTGAGTGCGCATGAAGGATTCGGAATATCTGTGTGCGTGTGAGACATTGACAGGTATAAAATTGATTGGTGTCAGATGTTGCGAATCTTATGATTGAGAACCAAAGAGTGAATGTAAATTCTAATAATAATTGAAAGTTAATCTCAGAATCATACTCTTAACTCGAGAATGAGTGTAAAATTGATTGGTGTCAGAAGTGTGTAATCTTAAGATTGAGTTAACCTACGTTTTGAATGAATGTAAAATTGAACAGATGAAAATAGAATGTCATATGTATGAAATCGTACGATTGAAAACGCACAGCCGAAGATAAACTAGATGAGAGAAAGTGAATCGAATGCTGGCAGAAGTTAAAGAGTATTAAATTTGATAAATTAAATGCAATGAATTTGACATGTATAGTATTTTCATGTTAACGTTTCAGCTGAAGTTCCACGGCTGTTAAAGACTACTATTGCATAACAAAACACGACATTACGACAGAAGACAAACGACCGACAAAACGTAAAATGTATATATCGCACTATATCTTTCCCATGAAATTTGTGACTTGACAGACACAATTTTTGTGTGATCATAATTGTTGCTTCTTTAAATAACAGAAGTTATGGGTGTAATGTGAATGACATGTCAACTACCCAGACAAGGCAAAGAATTCAAGCATAAAATCATCTGCGAGTGGCACTAGGAAGACACAAGTGATCAAATTCAGATAAGTACCCCCTTTTCGATATTGCTAATTAAAGCGGCACTCTATTTTTTTACGATTTCTATATATATACATCTAAAATTACTGCCGTTGTATTTTGTACATTGTGTCATTATTATACATTGAAATTGGTAAACATAACCTAGAAGAATGTCAACTTTAAAAGAGTGTATTGAGGCAGGGAAGGATTTATGTTACACTGGGGACAAATTAGGAGAATGGGCAGAGAAGAAATATAGAGAACATACTGCTGCAGAAAGAGAAGAAAGAGCACAAGAACGCTTAAATAAGAAAGAATTAGCTGAAATCGAGGCCAAAGATAAACAGGTAGAATTAGCTGAAGCTACCAAACTTAAAGAATTAGAACTAGCTGAAGCTACCAAACTCAAAGAAATAGAAGTTAATAGTAAAAAGTTGGAGGTTGAAGATAAAAGAACTAGAGGTTTAGTCACAGGTGCACATTGCAACTACCAAATTTAAAAGTAAGGAAGAAGAAAACAAGTTTAATAAGTATAAAGGCATAGTTAAACCATTTTGCCAAGGCGATTCCATTTCAGCTTGGTCTGAGAACTTCGAGTTCCAAATGAAGTACCAAGAAGTACCTAAAGAACACTGGCCCATGATCTATATGAGAATTTTATCAGCAGAGCCTTTACAAGTCATTGATTCAATCCCACAAGAACCCAGGACAGATTATGATTACATACATACATACATTGGCACATTTCAGTCTTGACAGACGATAGTTTGGTACATTGTGCTTCAAAAAGGCTTAATAACTACGATCCTTGGCGGTGGCGAGTGTGGCTGGTAAGGCCAATTCTTGCTGCAAATGTTTGCCCACAGGAGGTGCATGTGAAAACATGGTCACTTCCACAAATTTGCACCATCTTACGTCTCTCACGCTCTGTGTGTGCTTTATCTGCAATCATTTTCTCCTTTGTCCTTATTCCATTTCTGATAGTTGCCCTCCATGCAACACGTTCAGCGGTGACGTGCTCCCAATGTGCATTATCAATGCCTGTATCTATCATGTATCGCTTACACACATCTTTGTATCGTAGTAGAGGCCGACCTTGAGATCTCCTACCCGTCTGTAATTCAGCAAAAAAGATGTCCTTTGGTATTCTACCATCATCCATCCTTTAACGTGTCCTATTCATCTAAGTCTACGAAGACTGAGCATGGAATACACCGCCACACAACCTGATCTTTCCAATACTTCAGTATTTGTGATTTTGTCTTGCCACTTAATACCAAGTATTCTTCGCAGACACCGCATATGAAAGCTGTTTACGTTTCTCTTGGCGTGAGTAAGCTGTCCAGGTTTCACTGCCATAAAGAAGAGTACTAAGGACACAGGCTTGGTAGACGAGGACTTTTGTTTTGGCAGTAAGCGTCCTATTCTCCCAGACTCCTTTTGCTAACATGTTCATTGTTGTTGCTGCCTTGCCAATCCTGATGTTGATTTCCTGATCGAGGGATAATTTGCTATTTACCTCTGATCCTAGATATGTAAAATGGCCTACTATCTCCAGTTCGGCGTCGTCAATAAAGATTGATGGTACACGATGTGCACCTTGTGCCATAATCTGTGTCTTCTTTTTGTTAATTGTTAAACCAAATTCAGAAAAAGCATGGGAGAATGCAGATAGTAGATGTTGTAAGTCTTCCTCAGAGTGGGTCGTAATCGCAGCATCATCCGCAAAAAGCAACTCTCTGATTAGTACCCTGCTAATTTTTGTCTTGGCCTTCAATCTCTGAGCATTATAGAGGCCACCATCTGAGCGTGAGTGAATGTATAGACCGTCATCCTGATCACGAAAGGCATATTTCAGTAGAAAGGAAAAGTATATCCCAAATTGGGTGGGGGCTAGTACACAACCTTGCTTAACTCCACTCTTGATTTCAAACTCTTCTGAAGTTGAGCCATCAAACTTGATTATACCCTTCATGCCTGTGTGGAACGATTCCACAATGGACAGAAGAGTTGGTGGGCAGCCAATCTTCTTTAGTGCTTTGAACAGACCCTCACGACTGACCAAACCGAATGCCTTTGTGAGGTCAATGAAGGCAATAAATAGTGGCTGATTTTTTCCCCGGCATTTTTCTTGCATCTGTCGCAATGAGAATATCATATCAATGGTAGACCGGTTCTGACGGAAGTCACACTGTGATTCGGGGTAGACTTGATCTCCCAGGACTTGAAGTCTGTGCAGGACAATTCTGGCAAATACTTTCCCAACAATACACAGAAGTGAGATACCCCTATAGTTGTTACAGTCACTCCGATCTCCCTTGTTCTTGTACAGCGTTATGATGTTTGAATCTTTGAAATCCTGTGGGACTTGTCCTTCTAGTCCGCATAGCTCTATTAGCTGATGGATCTGTAGAGCGAGTGTGTCTTGCCCACTCCTGATTACCTCTATTGGAATCCCATTCTTACCTGGAGCCTTGCCAGATGCAAGCTCATTTATAGCACACTTAACTTCTGTTATAGTGGGAAGTGTGTCCAGGTGGTCAAGAGTTGGCAGGGCCTCTATGACGTTGAGAGCATCATCCGCTAGCTTAGTCTCACTTGAGTAAAACTCTAAATAGTGCTCGATCCATCTATCCATCTGCTGTGTCTTATCAGTGATAATTTCTCCAGTCAAGGTTTTCAGCGGTGCACTTCTTTTGATCATTGGACCACAGGCTTTCTTTATCCCTTCATACATGCTTCTGATGTTTCCCTTATCACTTGCGATTTGAATTGACTCACATAACTTGATCCAATAGCCATTCGCATACTGCCTGGCAGCCTTTTGTACATCCTTCCTCGCTTGCTTCAGCTCACTCAGAGTGTTACGCGTTTGTCTTTCCTTGTTTCTTAAGAGAGATATCTTCTTTTTATCAATAAAGGGCTGCATTATCTGGCTGTTTGCCGCAAACCAGTCCTGCCTCTTATTATCCACAGTGCCGTAAACCCCTACCGCTGTTTTATAAATAGTTTCCTTAAGTTTACTCCATTTATCATTTACTATACAATTTTCTGATGTATCATTGAAAGCGTCTTCAAGTTGCTTTTGAAATTCAAAGCACTTTCCAGGATCGTGAGTGTTAGTAATAGTAATGGAGCTAGACTTGTGTTTACTGTGTATATTCTCTTTCGTCTCAGTCTAACCCTTGCAACAACCAAAGAATGATCTGTATCACAGTCAGCACTGTGGTAACTTCGAGTTAATGATGTATGGTTCAGATGTTGTCTCCGTGTGATAATGAAGTCCATCTTATGCCAATGGCCGGATCTTGGATGTTTCCATGTGACCTTTTGCATCTCTTTTGTTTTAAAAAAAAAGAGTTTGTAATACATAGGTCATTTTCTAGTGCAATGCCCATTATCATTCATGCGACCGATGTTGTATTTTCTAAGGCACACTGGCCATGAACTCGAGTCCTTGCCCACACGAGCATTGAAATCACTGAGCATATAAATGTAGTCGGATTTTGGAACTGCCTTGATTGCAGAGTCTAGCTGCTCATAGAACGTATCCTTCACATCATCAGAGGAAGCGAGTGTCGATGCATATGCAGTGAGAATGGTGGCAAATCCACAAGAGGTTGCCAAGCGCAGTGATAATAATCTTTCATTACCTCCAGCTGTGATATCAATCATTCCCAGTAGCGAATTCTTCACTGCAAAGCCCACACCATGTTGCCTTTTTTCTGCATGCCCTCTTCCCTTCCAAAAAAAGGTGTAATTGTTTTCCCTGAGTGACCCTTCCACCGCGAGGCGAGTCTTCTGCAGGCCAGCAATATCAATGTTAAGACGATTGAGTTCAGCATCAATCACCGCCGTATTTCTCACATCGTCAATATTTGTCAAGTCAGTGGAAAATCCTGGACACATGGTTCTCACGTTCCAGGATGCAAGCCGTAGCTTGAGGTTTCTTTTCTTTTTATTAGTACCTGGTGCATTGGTTTTACAGCCTGCGATCCAGATTTTGTCCTAGCCCCAAGCACCCATTGAAGCAGGCAGGCTGTGGCGGATCAGCACCCAATTGGCTGGGGGCTGCCCAGCTTAAGGCGGGCGGTAGCTGATCAGTGACACCTGTAGGTGTCTCCCACCGTCAGAGGCAACGCGTGGCGCCCCATGTCTACGCCAACTGATAAGGACTTATAACCCGTAACAGTTACCTCTCGCTTTGATTCCGAGACCGGTTAAGACCAGGGATGGAGTTATTGCCTCTCCATAGCACAAAGCCTGGGCTAAAATAAAGAAACCATGTGTTGCCCATGCAGCATGATCCCTCTCTCGGCCTGCCTAGTTCACTCCAGAGGAAAGTTGACACCTATAATCTGAAACAAGACAAGCTGCAGAAGCTGCCGGATCAGCAAAGCAATGCTCTAACTGTCCGCCTGTCAGAACTTCGATCCTAGACCAGCTGCCAACCAAGGCTTAGGGCCTGGTCTGCCCTGTCATGACTTATTTTGTCTTTGAGTTGCATTTCCTCGCACCAGGACAAGGCTAGTACCCTCCCAATTGCGCTCTTCCACCCGAAGCCGTTGGCACAATGTGGGGTGTCGGGTTTGGTAAGCGCCGCCCAACATTCGGCGCTGACAGAAAGCAGGTAGTACCGTCTACTGTCATATGGTAGCTCAGTCATATCTGACTAAGACCTGACTTTCTGCAAAACTTTCTGTTAGATGCACCAGGTTATCAGGTACAGTTCTCAAAATTAAAACCTAAAGCAAATCAAACGTTCATTGATTACGTTTCTCAGGTTCAAGATATTTATAATAAGTGGCTGAACGCTGCAAAGGTGAATACAAGCTATGAAAAACTAAGGGATCTAATGATAATGGACAAAATCATTTCATCAATTCCAACGCCATTTGCAAAATTTCTACAACAGTCTGATATTGAGTCTTTAGAGTAGTTAGAGAGAAAGAGATCCGTTTATTTTTTTTTCCAACAGAGATCTTTTTACATTAACCAACAATGAAAATAATATTGTGGCTGCAGTTAACATCAAACCACAAAAACCATTTAGATACAAAGAGAAACAGAAATCTAATGCACCACAATGTCCATATTGCAAACTTTATCATTTTTAGTTTCAAATGTGTGACTCAAACCCTGATTACCCAGCTCACCTAGATATGATATTGAAGAAACAACAAAGCAATAGAGAAAACTACCGGCGTGCAGTAAAATGATTTTTTTGTGCAAACGTTGGGGCCACTATAATGCCAAGTGTCCAGGTCGCCAGAGATTGAAGAGTGTGAATGCAGTATTCATTGATTCTTCTTCTGAGAGCGAAAGTGATTGTGAAGGAATATAAAGAATGGAAGATGATGCTCTTGCAGCAATTGATATTTTAAATTATGATTAATGTCAAACATGTCATAAGTTTCATGAGGATGGGGTATTAGAATGCTGCCACACAGTCCCGTTTTCAGGGAAAAACGCCACTGCAGTAATTTCCTCTAGAGGAAAATTATTCTTCCACAATGGTATGGTTAATAACACCCCTTGTCAGATTTTGATCGATTCTGGGAGTACTTTAAATGGATTAAGTAAAGAGCTTGCTAATGCAGAAGATTATACAGGCGAGTTTGTAAATTGCTGAACATTTTCTGGAAATGTGGAGAGTTATCCACTAGCTACAGCTCACATTTGTACACCCTTCTTATCAGGCACGTTTACGTGTGCGATCCTAGAAATCCTTGTACAGATCTGATTATTGGTTGCTTACCTGATGTAAAAGAGTGTACCGCTAGTGAAATTAGAGCCTGGGAAGAAAACCACCTGAACAAGGCAAATGCAACGAAAAGGTCTGTAACAGCCAAAGAACGCGACGACCTGCAAAATGAAACGTTGCAGATTATTTCACCTAATAGTACTGTGAACAGTAAGACCACAGAAGAGTTTAGACAGGCGCAACATGCAGACGTAACATTATCACCCTATCTTAGATTCATAGGGAAAAACCAAAGCAAGTTAAGAATGCTTCATGGTGTTTTATTTTGAAGAACAATGTACTTACAATAATATATAAGAGAGATAACCATGAGATTCAGCAAACGGTGCTACCAAAGAAATACCGCGACACAGCTTTACGAATCGCACACGATTCGTCTTTTGCTGGCCACATGGCCTACGAAAAGAGAAGAGCCAGAATTCTCTAACAATTCTATTGGCCGAAATTTTGTGCCGATATTAAAATGTACTGCCAGTCGTGCACTATTTGTCAACACCTAGATAAAAAAGGGAAACATGTCTCAGCAGAGGTTCAATCGACAACACTAGCCTCTAGACCTTTTGAATGCTTCGCTGTTGACATAGTCGGGCCTTTAAATCATACATCAAACAAAGGCAACAGATTCATACTAACTCTAGTGGATTTTTGCTCACGGTGGCCCGAAGCGGTGCCAATGAAGTACATTAGTTCCAAAGATGTAGTCGAAGGTTTTTTTTTGCATTTATTTTCCCGGTTCAGATTCCCAAAGACCATCTTATCCGACAGAGGGACACAATTTATATCAGCTGCAATGCAATCTGTTACTAAATTATTAGGAATTAAGCAATGCATCACGAGCCCATATCGACCGACGGCGAATGGGATCGTAGAAAAGATCAATGGAGATCTGAACCATATACTGTCTAAGGTAACAGCAGAGAACCTATCTGACTGGGACACACTGTTATCAACAGTGCTGTTTGTCTACATAGAAGTCCCACAAGTAAGCACTGGCTTCTCACCCTTTGAACTTATTTATGGGGCAAATCCACGTGGACCCCTTGACATCTATAATGAGATGTTAACTAAAACTACAGATAAGCAACTGCCATCATCATCTTATGATGTAGTTACTAACACATGCAATAAAATCATGAAAGTGTGTGCGATAGCGAAAATATCTTTGGAACAGAAAGGGTACATGTACCGGCAATACGCCAATAGAGGTGCCATAACCTTGCAGTTAGAACCTGGGCAAGATGTATTGTTGTTACTACCTGATAAGAGGGATTTATTGTCAACATCATGGCAAGGGCCATTCAACATACTAAAGAAGGTATCTAATGTGGATTATGAAATATATATAAATAACAAATGTAAGATATTTCATATCAACATGTTGAAACTATATTACTGTAGACGACACAAGAAGCAGAGGACGAACACGCCGCAACCACTGTAATCAGCCAGACAGACGACGACGACAACGAACTTCCATTACCGGCAGTCAACGACACAACGACAATTGACAGCATACACATTTTCCCCAAACTGACAGACGAACAGAGACAGCAGATGATAGGATTACCAACAGACTACAAAACCATCTTTTTAGACATTCCTGGCAGACCAGACCGAATTCAGCATTCTATTATCCTCACTGACAACACACCCATCAAATGTAGACCGTACTCCATCCCTCTAAATTACAGAGACAATCTTGACAAAGAAATTCTCAGTCTTGAATCTCTTGGTATTATACAGAAATCCCAATCGGAATACTCATTTCCGATTGTCGTAGTTAAGAAGAAAGACTCTACTATCCGCCTCTGCGTTGACTATCGAAAGCTAAACTTCTTCATAAAGACAGACGCAGAGCCAATCCCCTCTTGCGACGATCTCATACTCAATATGGCACAGTCAGTCATATTTTCAAAATTAGATCTCACCAAAGGCTACTGACAAATTCCAACGCATGAAAATTCTAAACATCTCACAACCTTTGCGACACCTCTTGGTCTATACGAGTGTCGTTTACTTCCTTTCGGCTTACGCAATGCGCCTGTCACTTTTGTCCGCCTCACTAGGCTACTATTACATGGAGTAACTAATACAGAAACATACATAGACGACATATGTATAAATACGAGAGACTGGACCATCCACATACAGACACTGAAACAAGTCTTCGACAGGATAAAATTGTTTGGACTCACTGTGAAGCCAACAAAAGTAGAGTTGTCATTTAATGAAATTGAATTTATAGGGCATTGTCAAAGATCTACACAGGAGCTTAGAGAGTTAAGACGGAGCTATACAGAGAACACTAGACAGGAGAGACACAGGCACTATATTTAGCTTGACAACAGGACACACTCGTGCCAACTAAGAGGTCATTGAGTGCTTATGAGCGAAGGTTTCCCAAGAGTATAGGGAACTCGCTTCTCGACGAGTAACTGGAGAATACCAGTTACTTGAATTAACTGACCAAGCGTGCTGGGACTCTACGCACGCAAACTCGCCAGCGCACGGAGGACTGAATGTCCGTGGTTCAACGCGCAACCAGAAGCGTGCCTCAGACTGGGACAAGGACAGATAGAGAACAGACGTGTTCGCTAGGAACCTTATATAGTTTATCAGCAATAGTGTTAGCTAGGCTTTAGATTCCAATTAGTTAATAGTATCATTATTTTCACTTCTTCAATGCATCTGTGAAACATACCATGTTGTTGATTATCCATGAAGTATTCCGCTCGCAGAGCTTGTGTGTAAATAGCTCTAAATAAAAATGTATCCTTTTGTAAACCACACGAATTATTGATTCGTGTTGTGCAAAAGTAGGGAGTCCTGAATTGCCTGTCGCAAGTGGGTTGCTGACAGGCATAAAATACCAAAAGGCCACTTAAGTTCTCATGATAAAATCGTGACCAAGATATTGAATCTCACGATGCCTACCACCAAAAAGCAAATTAGAAGCCTTTTAGGCCTGGGGAATTATTACAACAAGTTCATACCGAACTTAGCCCAAATCACCAGTGTTTTTTTTTCAGACCTTTTAAAATCGAATACAACAAATTGATGTACAGAGTGACACTTTAAAAACCGCAATGTCGCTCCTGAAATATTATTTCTCAAACATTCCTATTCTTTGTCTGCCTAATAAGGACCTTTCTTATACTCTTAGAACAGAGGCCATTGCCACGACAATTTCCGGGGTGTTGATTCAGGCCTACGATAACAAATACCATCCAATAGTTTACGTCAGTAGAAAACTAAGCCCATCAGAATCACGTTATGGTGTGTCTCAATTGGAGGCCCTCGCAATTGTGTATTGTGTCAATAAATTGACTAAACACCTGCCGGGACACACTTCCTCATCGAAACTAACAATTCCCCATTGATGGTGATCGAGAAATGACAGCCCCAAAACAACATAATTTACCGATGGGCCCTCATTCTACATAATTATTCTTTCTCCATTAAACACATTAAGGGTTCTAAGTACATTTTGGTCGACTTGCTAACGAGACCGTCAGACCTTGTTGTCGAGCAGATCAACGACAAGACAACAGCGCCCGTCATCTAGAACGACTACGTATTAGTGTAAATAGTTAGATTAGATTATATTAAATAGTTAGTTAGATAACATTTAAACGTCGAGATTATGTTAGTAAAGTTGCACAGTTATATAATTTTTCCCATAAGTTAAAAATGTAGTGGGTAAATAACATGAAAGTAATATGCTATAGTTAGATTTTGTGAGAAGACAACTTTTATAAATATTAGGTATAATATTTTCTCACGTAGTAAATTACGTAAGTTCTAGCACATTTTCGTTTATAAATCCCTTAAATATGTAACTAAGTACTAAAGGTTAGGCATAAGGTTGCTAACACAGCTGGCAATATAGGTATTTATTTTGTTAAATTACATTTCTTTAATTTAAACAGCACTTAAACTAAATTTACAAAACCTTAAGTTAAGAAATTAAAGTTTTTCCTCTTACTATTACATAGCGCAATCAGACAATCTTGTATAAAATGTATCTCATTTAGAAAAATGTAATGAGATTAGTATTGTAATATTATAGTAATAAAACTAAATCAGCTCATTTTGGCAACTTCAAAACGTGCGTATTTTATTTAAATATGAGAAACATTTTAAATAATGCATAGTACGGATGACTGAGTGAAAAGAGTATAAAAGGAGGAATAAATGCATTAAAACAAGAAGTGTGAATATCGGTGCAATTTTTTTTTTGCACATGTCTTTTGTTGTAATGATTTGTCTTCGTCTTTTTGTAACACATGCGACCGTTTATTGATTTTATATGTGTTGACTTTAGAATTACATTGCAACAATGGGTATGTTTTCAAGAATCACAATTCGGTAACTCGTCTCAAAAATTGAGCATAAGCCTTCATTTGTGAGATACAGTGACTACCTGATGACACTTGGAAACTAAAAGTACACAGATTATAAGCATACATCTATGTTTCTAATTAAAACATACAGTAGTAATAACATAACACGCAAACTCACATAATACGAACATATAACGTACAAGCACAACTTTCTAAGAAAGGGAGATCACACTTATACAAGGGACACAAGGGATTAATATAGGTTACGACTACACAAGAGAAAAGTCTACCAACAAGCGTGAGCTGGAAAGGTGTAAATCAGTGGACACATTTCTTGAATAAAGATGTTGAGGTAACATTTTACGGGAGCCATAGATATTATATCCATGATTAGTCTCCGTTAAAAGAGACAGATTGTTTCGGGGCACCGTTTTTGGGTGTGTGAAAGGCGTTGCATGTTATTGGGAAACCATAATTGTAAGACAATATTCCTTGGTCCGTTTAACAGCTTCCAGTAGTAAAATGTAGGAGAGTAGTTGACTCTTGGCAGCATATCAAGGGTGTGAAGCTGATAATAGACCAGTGGGTGGATACTTCAACAGTGTATCATATCCTTATGAATCAGAGTGATACACAAATAGAGTGACTGATCATTTCCCACAACTCACTAACAAATTAGTTCAGACTAATTTTATATGCATAGACGACATTGTGTCACAATCCTTGGAATGAATTTGGTGACACAATACACGGGGAGAATGAGAGGATGTCAGAGTGTTGGGGGAATAGGGACAGGAAATAGAGAGGACAAGGGACAGAATAAAGTCAAGGACTACTGAGATAACGATAGACAGGACATGGGTAAGGGCACAGAGATGTCATAAGACAGGACATCTACAGGGCGGTAGAGAGATTAGAGACAGGACATCGGTGGGGACACAGTGATGGCATAGACAGGACAAGACTTAGTAATATGAGAGGACATAAGTTCACGGGACGCTGTCCTGAACTGACCAGACGGCATTACACCGAACGACCCAACACAACACGGGCCGACTAACGCACTGCGTGACTTTTGAGACAGGCCGGGTTTTCACGAGAAACACGTGGTCCAGTACCACGAGACAAACCGACCAGTTTGAAAACCTCAGACGGGACTCAGGCAGTTTAGAGGAAGAACGTTTGTGTTCTGGAGGGAGCGTAGCTTTTGCGAGAGTGCTAGCTGAAGATAGAGAGTAATTGAATGTCGGGCTTGTATAATTGGCTGAGTGCAATAAGCGTTTGTAAGGCGGCAATTGTATATATAATGATTCCACCGCTTTGTGTGTACATTGTGATCACTTTCAGGTTTTATTGAATAAACAGGTTATACCATACGTACGACTGATTTCTTCTTGAGTGCGCATGAAGGATTCGGAATACCTGTGCGTGTGTGACACGTTGACACTAGCCTAGGTACATTGTTCACTACTACTCTCTAGTATTTCTCCATTTGCCTGGCCTAGATACGACATTGTCTACTACTACTCTCTAGTATTTCTTCAGGTGCCTTGCTAGATACGACATTGTCCACTACTACTCTCCAGTATTTCTTCAGTTGCCTGGCCTAGATATGACATTGTCTATTACTACTGTCTAGTATTTCTTCAGGCGCCTAGCTAGATACGACATTGCCCACTACTACTCTCCAGTATTTCATCAGTTGCCTGGCCTAGAGACGAGATTGTCCACTACTACTCTCTAGTATTTCTTCAGTTGCCTGGCCTAGATACGACATTGTCCACTACTACTCTCTAGTATTTCTTCAGTTGCCTGGCCTGGAGACGACATTGTCCACTACTACTCTCTAGTATTTCTTCAGTTGCCTGGCCCAGAGACGACAAGGTCCACTACTACTCTCTAGTATTTCTTCAGTTGCCTGGCCTAGATACGACATTGTCCACTACTACTATCCAGTATTTCTTCAGTTGCCTGGTTTAGATACGACATTGTCCACTACTACTCTCCAGTATTTCTTCAGTTGCCTTGCGAAGAGACGACATTGTCCACTACTACTCTCCAGTATTTCTTCTGTTGCCTGGCCTAGAGACGACATTGTCCACTACTACTCTCCAGTATTTCTTCAGTTGCCTGGCCTAGAGACGACATTGTCCACTACTACTCTCCAGTATTTCTTCAGTTGCCTGGCCTAGATACAACATTGTCCACTACATCTCTCCAGTATTTTTTCAGTTGCCTTGCCTAGATACGATATTGTCCACTACTATTCTCCAGTATTTCTTCAGGTACTTGGCCTAGATATGACATTGTCCACTACTTCTCTCCAGTATTTCTTTAGGAGCCTTGCCTAGATGCAACATTGGCCACTACAACTCTCCAGTATTTTTCAGGTGCCTTGCTAGATGCGACATTGTCCACTACAACTCTCCAGTATTTCTTCATTTGCCTGGCCTAGATACGACATTGTCCACTACAACTCTCCAGTATTTCTTCAGGTAGCTGTCCTAGAAACGACATTGTCCACTACGTCTCTCCAGTATTTCTTCATTTGCCTGACCTAGATACGACAAGGTCCACTACAACTCTCCAGTATTTCTTCAAGTTTGCTGGCTTAGAGACGACATTGTCCACTACAACTCTCCAGTATTTCTTCATTTGCCTGGCCTAGATACGACATTGTCCACTACAACTCTTCAGTATTTCTTCAGGTAGCTGTCCTAGAAACGACATTGTCCACTACGTCTCTCCAGTATTTCTTCATTTGCCTGACCTAGATACGACAAGGTCCACTACAACTCTCCAGTATTTCTTCAAGTTTCCTGGCCTAGATACGACATTGTCCACTACAACTCTCCAGTATTTCTTCAGGTGCCTAGACATATCACTCTCCTATGTTTCTCGAGGTGCCTGGACTGAAGATGACATCGTCAGTTGCAACTCTCTTTTGTTTTACCATGTGTCTGGACTAGAGAGACAGTATTCATCATGGCTCTCATATTTTACTTTAGGTTGGTGACCTGGGGCAGACATCGCGCATCATTAGTCTTCACTATTTTTTTCAGATACCTGGTCTAAACAGACATTGCCCATTATGACTCCGCCGGAGTTTCTTGAGATGACTAGCCTGTGCAGAGATCGTCATCATGACTCTATAATCATTCCTTTAGTCAGTGGCCTTAGAAGACCATCTTCCATCATGATCCTGCGATCTTATATTCTGATATTTCCAATGTGGTTGTCATTTTATATGTCGTAGTCCAGAGGTTTAAGCTTTCCACCTAATCTTTCTCTGTCTACCTCTGCCTTTTATTGCCCAGTATGTTCCCCACATGTGGGAAATCTCTCCATCCCACCTCCTCATCTGTCACCATAGGCTAGATTTTGAAACCTGTGAGATTGAGTGTGTATGGCTTGAGGTTAAGCTTCAAAATCGCATACTCCTAGTAGTGGGCTATCTTTATCGAAACCCCAGTGTAGGAAATATCTTCTTCTTCTTCTTCAGCGTTCCAAGCCATTGAGGTTCTTTGCTGCAGATACAATCCGTCTCCATTCGTCTCTCTGGTTGACCTTCTCTTGCCAGTCGTTGATTCCAAGTGCTTATAGGTCTGTATATATATTATTTCTCCACCGTCTTCCTGGTCTACCTCGGGGTCTACGGCCATTTATTTCCTGAGTGTAAGCGAGTTTTGTTTCCCTATTATCTTCCATTCTTTCTAAATGCCCCAGCCATTGTAGTCTATTAGCCTTCATGACACCAGTGATTAGCGGGGAATTAAACAGATAATAAATGTCTTTGTTACTTCTTCTTTTCCACTCTCCACTTTGTGTATCCCTAATGGGTCCAAAGATGCGTCTTAAAACTTTGTTCTCAAATGTTTGTAGAAAGGCTTCGTCTCCTTTCGTTGTACTCCAGGTTTCAGAGCCATACAATACAGCACAACTGGTCTGATCAGTGTTTTGTATATTGTGATCTTGGTGTTACGAGATAGCGCCTTTGATTTTAGTAGATGTTGTAGTGCATAGTATAATATATTTCCAGAATTGATTCTAGTTTGTATTTCTTCCCTTATGATGTTGGAGCAGTTGAAGATTGTACCCAGGTATTTGTATGTTTCCGTTCTTTTAATGGTCATATTATCTATTTGTATGTGGCCAGAGTTTTTAGCCATTCCTTCTCTTGAAATTACCATATATTCTGTTTTATCTTGGTTGATAACCAGCCCCATCTGTTGGGCTTTTTCCTTTAAGTGAGTCAGTATTTCCAACGTCTTTTGTTCATTTTCCCGTATAATATCTATATCATCTGCATAACCAAGCAGCTTGGAGGTTCCTCCAATATCACATTCCCTCTTTACCCTCCTTACAACATTCTCTAGAGCCAGGTTGAAGAGTAGTCTGACATAAACCAACTGAAGGCTGCAATACCAGATGTGCCTCATGACATATGTTTATTATCATCTGTGAGAGTAAATGCTATGGAGACATTCCCACAAACATACCGCTAATGACGACCACTGAAGTATTTACTCATCTCAGTAACCTAAAAAAGAATAACTCATCAGGACTAGATGGAATCAGTAATCGGATCCTTCGCTATGCTGCGCATCGCTAAAGTGTATCCTCATTTAAAAGCTGTTTCATTAGACGAATGTATCATGAGTAATTATAGGCCAATTTCCATATTATCCTCTTTATCCAAAACGCTAGAAAAGCACATCCACAAAACAACACTAGAGCACTTAGTTTGCCACAAACTAATAGCTGACTGTCAGTCAGGATTTAGGCCAAAATATTCCTACCATACGGCGCTGGCATCAAAATATTAACAATACTCTATGTCGAACGATGTTTATAGACTTTAATAAAGCATTCAATATGATAGATCATACTATCCTAATTAAAAAATACTAGAAACAATGAAAGTAAGCTTTAATATAGTGACATTAATAAACTCATTCTTATTAGACAGAAAACAAGTAGTATCACACAATAAATCTCTATCCCAAGCCATTACCATTAATACTGGAGTACCTTAGGGGTCTATACTTGGCGCTCTGTTATTTGTCATTTATATAAATGATCTTTCATTATATCTGACATCGTCCTGCAATGTATGTGCAGATGACTGCACAATATATACTAACGCTATTGATCGTAATGTGCTAGAATTATCCTTGCAACATGAAATAAATAGTGTAGTTAACTGGAGTCATGCAAACCGCATGCAAATTAACATTTCTATAACAAAATCTATGTTAATAGGAACCAGGCAAAGACCTCACACTCTAAACTCGCAAAGAACTCTTCAGCTGCACATTGGTAGCACGCCTATAGAAAGTGTAACCGAGCTCAACGCACTTGGTCTTATTATAGATCAAAATCTATCCTTTAATTCCCATGTTAATGCTCTTGTTAAACAAATAGCCCAAAAAGTATACCATTTGCCAAAATTAAAAACTTCCTCGACGAAATCGCAAGAAAGATATTCTATACTTCCCACATACAAACACATATTGATTATTGCTCCACAATCTGGGATGGATGGTCCAAATCAATAGCAAAACGTCTTTATTCACTCCAGAAAAGAACAGTGCGTCTAATCAATGGTGATAAGTTTAATGACAATTCTAACCTACATGAACGTCTTCAGTTACTGCCACTCCACAAACGCCTACTTTTTAATAAGGCTAAACTAACTCACAAAATCCTATTTCAAAATGCCCCAAGCTACCTTTGGCCATTATTTAAATATAACGCAAGACTTAGCGAACGACTAAATATACTTCATGTACCTAAACGTAGGATAGACTTATATACAACAAGCTTAGCATACTCTGCCACTCAGTTGTGGAATAATCTTCCACAAGAAATCAAAGACACCACCAATCATTATACATACAGTCGCAACCTGTTTGAACACTACCTCAGAACAGACTACATGCCCCCTTAAAAGAAAAAAAAAAACAGCAACAAATACAATAATAATGGCAAATTATCTGGAACGACAACTAGCCACAAAAAAAAAAAAAAAAATTCCCATATGTGTGGCACGTTACACCCACCTTGGGTATTTATAATGCCCATGTTAAACATTGCCTCAATGAGTCATGTATTATTGATTATGTTTCATTCGTTTTAATGCGTATTGTTCTTTTGTTGTCAAAGAATTGCTTCATAAGAGATGTTGAATGAAAGAATGTATGAGAAGAAATAGAGAAGAAGGGCAGAATATCAGACAATGCGTGCGTGCCCAATTATTAACCCTTTGAAAATAAAGATTTTCGTTTGTTCGTTCGTTCAATACGCCCTATACATTTCATTGTTCCTTTCCTTTGGTTTTGATGGACGATCTTGTAGCACATACATCTTTCATTATCTCACATTTCTTTAGTTTTCTTCCACGGTTCTCATCATCGTAGAAACCACACGTCAACTACCTACAATTTCTTCACCATTGAATTACTCATTCTCCTGAAGTCGAATGCATGCAACAAGCGGAATGTTGTACCTGCCCTTATCTATATTGTTTATGACGCTGAGCCTAATACACCAAGATGTAGATCTAGTAACTATACAATTATTCATGACCAATTTGTTGTCTAGAGTTTTAAAAAGATTGCGACAAGTATTTTGTGTATCATTTCTGAACGCTTTTGTGTCCTGAACAGTTGTGTTATTACTAATAATAATCTGGTTACTAATAATCTTCTCTCGCAAATATTGATTGTTTAATTCCCCATCTCGGCTAGATTACAGTAAAACACCACATATCTTTACCAGGGGTATGAGCCCGTCCCTCCAGTGTGCAGATCAATATCCTTAACTCTCAGCCACACATCATGCAGTCTTGTCTTACAATGACACAGCAGAAAGTAAAAAGCAAACCGTAGTTCCGCTTTAATATTGACATCTTTGATGAAATGTTTATTCTTGCGGTAATCTTCAATGTCTATGATCCGTACATTCTTTAAACGTATCCGTGAGAAACCACATGGGCCAATATGTCTGACCCATTATCCTTGCAACATTAACAAGAGTGCCAGCTTTAGTGTAAGCCTTGTCAGGATAGACTGTTGAATGTTCGATCCTTCTATAAACGCATAACCTAATGGACGTGGATCTTGTGCCATTTCACGCAAATGTCATAGTGTCTTTGTTTCGGAGATCTCATTCAGCCTGCTGGATTCATCTGCAAATGGAAGGCACGCCTTATTTCTCAAGCGAACAGTGCTATTGTTTGAATTGAATTACCTGCCAGGCAGCTGGTATTGTCAATCAAACATCATCATCATGTGCCATGCCGATAAGTGTACGTGGTCGTGTTTCACCTTCTGAAACGATCATAAGATTCGTGAGTCAGCGAAGTGTTCTTGTCTCGACCATGCCACGGAGCCAAGACATCCAGATAATTTACATCTCTGTATTTACCTTGTTTTTTTCCCCCCTCAGACATGCCTGTTGTCACCAACTTCTCTAGTTTATTTATTCTCATAACGTGTCCACTACATTTTGATTGTCTACGCCTAATTTCTCTAATCAGTGTGAAGTGTTTTTCTACTTATTGTAAGACTTGTTCATTTGTTTTTCTATCTGTCCATGATATTATTTTCCTCAGAAACCACATCGCCACTGCCATTAGAAGTTTTGCAGCTTGTCTGCTCATTGTCCACGTCTCACATGCATACAAAAGCACAGGTTCTATGTATCACTTCAACACCATTTCACTCGTCACAATTGGCATCTTTTATTGATCAGCGTGTTTCCCATCCTGCTATTGTCAATCAGTAGTTTTTTAATCGGGCAGTGCAAGGCGTGTTAATAAGATGCAAATATAAACAATGAATTGATGCACTGTTACTTGCAGTCTGTGCGAGAAGCAATCCCAAGGCCCAGCTAGTCAGGTCCACACATGAAGTAAAGTACAATATTAGTATTATGTGAGGACGAGCTGAACAAGTGCTGCAGTGCTTGTCAGCTCAGTGTTGTATCCCTAGAAAGATTCCAGATCAATACGACATCTATGGACATGGTTCAAACCTAGTTTGGTGTAATTGGAAATAAAATCTGCTCTAATGATACCATTCTAATGTGATATCCCTGAACATGATACCAGTCGAGTGTGATATCTCTGAAAATGATACCAAACCAATGTGGTATCCTTGAAAGTGATACAAAACCAATGTGATATCCCTGAAAATATCAGTCAAATGTGATATTCCTGGAAGTACTACCAATCCAATGTGATATTCTTGAAAATGACACGAGCCCAATTTCCTTTAAGTAAAATTTAACATGAGTTTGCAAAGACTGGAGCCAACCTTGAACAGCCTCGGCGATAGCATGGCTGTAAAAAAAACAATCACACTCTAAAGCAATATACAGCAATAAAGTGTGGGACAAGCAAACGGAGGCTACACCATGACGTGATAGTAAGGCAGACAAGAAGAGCAAATTAAGAAAGTTAAACTTGGAACAGGCTATTTTAGGACACAGAGCAGAGCTTCGTGGAATATGCTGCGTGAAAAAGCGGTGCATGGAACGAAAACCCCAATACACTTAATACATGACTGCACGAAATGCACATGTAGTTCTTCCTCTTCTTCTTTCGTTCGCCTGAAATATGTTTATAACTGCAATGTTGTCTCTTGTATGAATCTAACAGTCTTTTTTAGTTCATTCAGCGGTCCATAGAGTTTATCTTCCACTGTTGTCTCTCTAGGCCAGAAGGTTCGCCTGGATATGTTGTAGTTTGGGCAATCCTGGAGTATGTGCTCTGCTGTCTGCGACGCCAAACCACATGTGCACATGGCTGAGTCACCAATCATGAATTTTGTATACATGTGGTTGCGTAATCTATTGTGTCCTGTTCTGAGGCGAAGAAGAATGACCTGTTCTGGTCTGTCCATAACGTGGTAGTCGTCTTGAGTAAGGTTTTGTGGCCCTCTGACTGATTTGATCATTCTTTTATTTTGGTGGTATGTAATAGGCACATCTGGTTGTTCTTCTTGTGCTCCTTCCTTAGCCAATCGATCAGCTCTGTCGTTTCCGAGGATTCCACAGTGGGATGGTATCCACTGTATGGTGATCTTACGCTGACTGCTAAGTTCAGAAAGTAGTGTCCTCAGAACTGGCAATTTCCCAGACAGGAGCGCCTCTATTACGGATTTTGCATCTGTCAATATCACCACAGGTTGTGTACCATGGCTGGTATTTTGTAATTTCTCTGTGGCTATCTTGATTGCCTCAATTTCAGCATCATAATTATGGCAGTACTTTCCTGTTGGAATTCTGGCCGTGTCTCTAGTATTATTTGGGTATTCTATATACACTCCCGCTCCTCCATTTCGAACAGCATTTTGTACTGACCCATCTGTGTAGACTCGGATCCAGAGGTCCTGTGGGTATTCGTCATCACGGAAGTTGAGAGTGGCTGTTCTGTGCTGTACACTATTCTGTTCTTGCTTGTCAAATATTCCTCTCACTTTTGACTGGATTTGTAGCGATATTCTATGTTCATCTTTCCACGGGGTTCGCTCTGGAATAGTTGTCAGGGGGATATCAACTGTGGGAAGATCGATGGTTTCTCTGCAGAGTTGTTTGGCCTGGTGGATGAAACTACTTCTTTTCAACCGCCCCTTAGCTAAGTTTTCAAATCTGTTCTTCATAGGGTGGCCTGGCAAGCTGAGAAACTTTTCTGCTTGTATTAGTGTTTTTGTATCTCTGCGTTCTCTTAAAGCTTGTATCCTCCCCATTTTCTCCATTGCTACTATAGGGGTTGATCTCATCCCTCCTGTGATGACTCTAAGAGCTTGATTTTGCACCTTGTCCAGCTCTGCAATGTAGTTTTTGATGCTGAGCACCACGCATTTGACCCGTATTCCAAGTGTGGTCGTATGCTCTGTTGATAAACTTTGCTAAGTATTTTCCCACTGGCTCCCCAAGTGGTTCCAGTTAGCTTTCTCAGGATGGCAATTTTCCTTCTGGCTTTTGCCACTGCTTTTTTTATGTGTTTTCTCCATGTCACATGTAGTTAACTAAAGGACTCCATTACACGCGTTAGACGCATGGACATAATGTGCTAGACCAATATTTTATAGCTCAATCCGGAACTGAGAGGGTGGTGTCGTTATTATCAATTAGGCTGTCTTTATTTCCCAAGACATTTCTTTTTACTTATTTTAGGCTGCGTCGACATCGGAACTCAGGTCAGATTTAAAATACGAATCCACCCGGAAGAGGATCGAACTCATGACCACCGGGCTAGCACGCGAACGTTCAGCCATGATGCTACAGTGGCTCCTACACGAAATGTGTCTGCTAGAGACTGATAACCTGGAACAGTACGTTTAGTGTAAAGGATCAGTTGTGTGGAGTGTGTATGAGAGAGATCTCTATTAGGGGTGGGATGTAGAAGATACATTGTGAGGCTCAGAGTTTGCGAGGAGTCAGAGACACAATTAGACAGTCTAGAGCACATGTGTCAAACGCAAGGCCCGCGGGCCACATCCGGCCCGCCGTACAATCATATCAGGCCCAAGAGGTACCAACCGACGTACAAATATATTCGGCCCAAGAGAGAATTTTAGGCAAAAATAATTTTTTATGGTCACGATATAAAGTGCAAATCAAATTCCCTAATTAGCAGTCTTCCGAATGATAGGCTACCTGAGATAGTTCTCGCTTCGATCAGAATAAGCGAAAATAAAAATTGTGTAGTGAGTTAATGTTCATCGTTAAAGTTACATATCAACGATCAGATGCTCGTTTTGGATTGGGGCATAAAAAAATGAAAGTTGTGTAATGCCCGGATATTTCATCACCTTTTTGGGCTGCGGCTAACCTGATATCAATCAAGCGTCTACCGGTGGATGCATAAACTTTTAAAATCAAAGCTAGCCTTCAAAATGGCGAGAGAAAAGTTGATTCTGAAAACAGCCTTTCAAAGTCGCTGGGAGGATGATTATATGTTTACTGATATTGGCGGTAAACCTGTGTGTCTAATTTGTGGAGATAAAATGGCTGTGATCAAAGAATATAATCTAAGACGGCACTACGAGACTAAAAATCAAGACAAGTTAAACAGCCAGAATGCAGAGCAGAAGCTACAGTATGCAGAAGAACATCAGATGTAACATCACAGCAGATGTTTTTCACCAAAGCAAAATCACAAACTGATGCTGCAGTCAAAGAAAGTTTTATTGTATCAGAGGAGATCGCAAACTCAGGCCGACCATTTACAGAAGGAGAATTTCTGAAGCTCTGCATGATGAAAGTGTGTGACGTCTTGTGTTCAGACAAAAAGCAAATGTTTGCAAAAGTAAGCCTTAACATAAATACGGTTGTTGATCGGGTTTGTGAGATGGCCACTGATGTGAAAACACAGCTGATCGCAAAAGGCAAAGACTGTTGCATTCTTCCTTGCCGTCGATGAAAGTAATGACACGACTGACACTGCACAGCTCGCCATCTTCATCCGTGGAGTGGACTCCAGTTTGAATGTTACAGAAGAAATATTGGACATGACATCCGTGCATGGGACAACGACAGGGAAAGTCATTTTTGACAACGTATGTCAAAGTTTAACCAACATGAACCTGCCTTAGGACAAACTCGTTGGACTGAAAACAGATGAAGCACCGGCAATGTGTGGCGAAAGAAGTGGACTAGTTGGAAGGATGCGGTTAAAGATGCAGGAGCACTATAATGGGGAATTGATAGCATATCACTGCATCATACACCAAGGATTGCTGTGTGGTAACGTCCTCAACATGGAAGATGTAATGAGCATTGTAACACAAACCGTCAACTTTATCAAAGCCAAAGATTTAAATCACCGCCAATTTCAGTCTTTTTGTGTGTGTGCAGGAAATAGAGTCGACGTCCAGTGACATGCCTTTTCATACAGAGGTGCTGTGGCTAAGTCGGGTAAAAGTTCTCAGGAGATTTTTCCAGCTGACCGAGAAAATCTGTCAATTCATGGATAGTAAATGAAAAGATCCCACAGTTGGGGGATAAAAAGTGGAAATGTGAGTTGGCGTTTCTGTCTGATATAACCACTCATCTCAACGACTTGAACCTTCAGCTCCATGGACGGGATCACATTATCATTGATATGCATGATGCAGTGAAGGCATTTCAAGTGAAGCTGTGCTTATGGGAGACACAAATGCACCAATGCAACCTGTATCACTTTTCTTGTTGCCAGGCAATGTTAAACCAAGTCAACGCTATGGTGTTTCCCAATGCACACTTTGTTGAAAAAAACTTAGCTTACTTCGCGCCGAGTTTGCACAGCGCTTTAGTGACTTTGAAGCAACGGAAAGTAATTTCGAGCTGTTTCGTAATCCATTTGCCATAGATGTGGAAACTGCACCTGTAAATTTGCAGATGGAGTTAATAGAGGTGCAGTGTGATGGGACACTAAAGGCAAAGTTCGACACTGTTGGGCCTGCACAGTTCACTCGTTTCATTCCTGAAGAGATGCCCCGACTTCGTTTACATGCTGTTCGAACCTTCAACATGTTTGGTACCACATATCTGTGTGAGCAGCTGTTTTCTGTGATGAAGATTAACAAAACACCGCACAGTAGTCGTCTCACTGATGAACACTTGCAGTCCATCATGAGAATCTCAATGACACAAAACATTACGAACCTTGTAGCCAAAAAAAAAAAAAAGATGCCAAACATCGTGCTCTGACAAATTGACATAAGATTAAAAATATGTATACCAATTATGTTTTATTAATAACATTTATTTCTGTCTTAATTTACATTTATGTTTAATAAAAGTTTTTTTTTTCCTTCTTATTGACTGTTTATCCTATCCAGCCGGCAACCTACGTGTGATTTGAGTTTTGACGTTTGAGTTTGACATTCCTGGTCTAGAGGATACATTGTGAGGGGTCACAGTTTGTGAGGATTCAGAGAGACAATTAGACACATTGTTGCGATGATGTAGGAATTGACGCAGTGAAACTACCTCTGAGGAAGAAGTAGACAAAGATGAGGAAGACAGATGACGAGGTGGAATAGGGACAGTGCTCGCATGTGGGGAAAATATTGAGATACAACAGGCAGAGGTAGACAGAGAAGGATTATGTGGGAAGCTTAGAAGAAGAAGACGAAGAAGAAGAAGAAGAAGAAGAAGAAGAAGAAGAAGAAGAAGAAGAAGAAGAAGAAGAAGAAGAAGAAGAAGAAGAAGAAGAAGAAGAAGAAGAAAAAGAAGAAGAAGAAGAAGAAGAAGAAGAAGAAGAAGAACGAAAGAACGAACGAACGAACGAACGAACTTTATTTTAAAAGGGTAACAAATTGGGCACGTAGGCCCGTCTTACATTCGGCCCTTTCGATCACTCATCTTTCATTCATCAAATGTGCATGTTACATTTACATAGGGAAAAAAACATTGTCAAGTTGATTTTGTAAGCATAAACAATGCATATTACGCATGGTACATTCACATGGGACAAAAAAAACATTGTCAAATGAAAGTTGTAAACATAAACAGTGCACATCCCCCACCCACCACGCCCCCACCCACCCACACATACCTCCACGCACTTACACAGACTCAGGCAAACATACATGCCGCCACCCACCCACCGAACCGCCACCCACACACATTTCCCCACCCACACATACATCCCCCACCCATCCCATAACCGACACGCACACACCCACGCACATATTCTCCACCACCCACCCACACACCCGCAACCACCAAGCAAAACACACATCACAAAACCAGACACACAGAAGAAGAAGAAGAAGAAGAAGAAGAAGAAGAAGAAGAAGAAGAAGAAGAAGAAGAAGAAGAAGAAGAAGAAGAAGAAGAAGAAGAAGAAGAAGAAGAAGATGAAGAAGAAGGATGAGGAGGAGGAGGAGGAGGAGGGAGGAGGAGGAGGAGGAGGAGGAGAAGAAGAGGAAGAAAAAGAAAAAGAAGAAGAAGAAGAAGAAGAAGAAGAAGAAGAAGAAGAAGAAGAAGAAGAAGAAGAAGAAGAAGAAGAAGAAGAAGAAGAAGAAGAAGAAGATGAAGAAGATGAAGAAGTAGAAGAGGAAATAGACGTGGAATAAGAAGAACTAGAATTAACAAAGTATTGTTAGCATTATTTTTAAACCATTTGGCATCTGTGAAGAAACAAGACAAAACTATCAACTTCATCAAACATCCATGTGTAATGCTCGCTCTATAAACGGGATAATCCGGTGGTATCTTAAAGCTCCACAAGAAAATATGTCTCTTCATAAAATATTCACTAAATCTGACTTGATGGATCTGACATAATCATCAAATCCTTTTTATTTTTTGGGTGGTGGTGGGGGGGGGGGGGGGAAGAGGCGGGTTAAAGACCCTAAATCCTTTAGCAGCCATAAATCTCCTTAAGGTTTGAAAGTTTCATTAATATCAAATATCATGAAATCCAACCGAGACGTTGGTGGGAAAAATGACGTTAAACATACACCGCGGTTTTTTTCCACGGACGCAAACACAAATTTGGTGCCAGGGTTTTTGAAATATCAAATTTAATGCGCCGGTGTCCGTACTTTGGGCTCAAATAAATGTCTAAAAAAACGCTATTTCTAATTTTGCTCAAGGTTAAAAATTGTGATAATCACGTATTTGCATGAACGACAACAAAATGGAGAATATGCACTGGTTATTAGTTGTAATTATAATGGAATTCACGAACGTTTATATAAAAGAGTGGTATTGATTGGTTGCAACACGATCAGAGTTAAAACAAATTAATTATGTAACCACTCATCTTTCATATAGTAATTATATGTTCTATATATGTGGTTCTCACCCTTTTATCGCCCATGCACACCTTCACCACATGTTCAGAATGTCATCCTCCCCCTTGTCCCTACACAGTATACGTTCAAATGGAAGCTACATTTAATAACACATACTAGAAGAAGTCTAGACGTCTACATAAAAGGTGATTTGCGAGGCCTACTTAAGTTATAATACGAATTTCATAAGGGCGAGAAGTACAGAACCATAAAGAATGGAGGGAGAAGCAATATGAAGTAATCGTTTCTTGTATTAAAGCGATCTTGAATTAATCTTAATTCCCCCCCCCCCCCGGAAGCCCTAAAATCCCCCCCCCCCCCCTAGAGGGGACGGCCTACCTGCTGAGAATCACTGTTCTATATTATTGATTTTAAATTCGTGCAACAGTAAACGCAATAATATGAACACCGAACATACATACAGTGCAGCATAAAGGTATGGCAAATACCTACCTACCTACCTACCTACCTACCTACCCACGTACCTACCTACGTATCAACCTGCCTACCTACCCATCTACCTAAATTCCTATGCACCCACCTACTCACCTATTTACCTAGCTAAATATCTGCCTGCTTAACTACATACCCACTTACCCACTTACCTATTTACCTACCTACCTACCTACCTACCTACATACATACGTACCTGCATACCTACATATTTATCTAACACCTACCTACCTAACCATCCACCTATCTACCTAAATATCTACCTACCTACCTACCCACCTACCTACTTACTATCCTGCTACTTACATACCTAGCCATCTACCTCCTTACCTACCTACGCACCTACCTATAAGTGTCATTAATTTGAAACCCGTTCCAATGGCTTTATTACAAAAGCATGAAAGAAACATTAACAGGTGTGGTAGAATTAAACAAAGCATTAATTTTGAATGAATAATGCACAATGGGTTGGTCAAAAGAAGTCACCGTAGGCATTCAGGCAAGCATCCCATTGCTTAGGTAGGCGGCGAATGCCGTCCGCAGAACAAGCGGTCTTCGAAGATCTGTCGTTAACTGACGTCCTTTCCGAAACATTCGTGCCCAGTCTGTCACTGTTGTCTTTGACACACATTTGTTACCCTGCATTCTTCGATGAATGTCCGCTGGTCGACATCTTTCAAATGAAAGCAACTGAATCACCCCTCTTTGAGCTTCTTTGGATGGATTTTGGATCAATTTGGCCATTTCCTCAACGGTCAGAAACAGAACCTACGCATCATGGGACGATAAGCACGTGCTCTTTTATTCATTGGTCAGTACTTATCACATGACTATGACATGATCATGTTAAACGTACGCAATTACGCGCGGTGCGGCACGACCGGATTTCAAATGAACGCTTCTAATATGTACCTACCTACTCAATTACCTATTTACCTAACACACACCTACCTATTTACCTACCTGCCTATCTTCCTATATAGCAGCCTACCTACCTACCAGTCTGCCTACCTACCTACCTAAATATATACCTACCTAGATACCTACGTAATTACCAAGCTATCTGTATAGCTAAAACATACCTACCTACCTACCAAAGTACGTACATACAAACACACATACCTACATACATACAAACACACATACATACAAACACACATACCTACATACATACAAACACACATACCTACATACACACAAACACCAATACATACAAACACACATACCTAACCACCCACCTACCTACCCACCCACCTAACCACCCACCCACCCACAGACAGACAGACAGACAGACAGACAGACAGACAGACTAGATAGATCAGTATTGATTGGAGCGATGAAGGATGGTTGGATGCATAGGTGATCGATGTATGGATGTATCAGTAATTGAGGGATTGATGAATCTGTGATAGGAGGATGAATGGACCTATGATAGAAGGGTGAATAGATTGGTGATGGATGGATTCGCAGGGGGTGTATCCGTGTTGAAATGATTGTACATTGATTGATGGGTGGTTAGGTGATGGATGTATGAATTTATCGGTGAATGAAGGATGGATGTATCTGTGACCGAAAAAAGGGTTGCATCGGTTATGGATGGATCAGTGATGGAAGGATGGATAAATCGGTAATGGATGGATCGGTGATGGATGGATGAATAGATCGACGGTGGATGGATTATTGATAAATTTATCAGTGACCGAAGGTTGGATGTATTGTTGATGGATGAATCAGTTGTGGATAATAAATGGATGCATGAATGGATGCACGTATGGGATGATCGGTTATGGATTTATTAATGATCGATGGATGAATGTATGGATGAATCTGTGACGGATGGATTACTGATTGAAGGATGGATATTTTATGGTTTTATGTATGAATGGATTGGTGATAGATGGATAGATGGATGGATAGATGGATGGATTGATGGATGGATGATAGATGAGTGGTTGGAGGTTGAATGGACAGACGGGCGGACTATACTGGCCAAGACCTATTGACACGTCCACGCCGTGCGTCCTGTGCAACAGGTCCCTTCGGGGACCTGGCTTACATCAGTAGGATCGATGATTCCTCCGAAGCCGGAGAGTATCTGCCTGCATGGCGAGGAAACCACCAGTCTGCACACCAATAAGCCAGACATGGGCCAATGGGTACTCACGCAAACCTCAGGTACGGTATGACATCACATTGATGATGGACAACAGGATGTATTCATCCGACATACAGGACTTCACACTGGAGTTCACAGCCAGCGAACACAAGCAAGCAAGCAAGCAATACAAATAGAGACAAGGACACGTCCTAACAAAGACACCACCTCACGCCATTCTAGACTCTGACAACATGTGTCAGTGTATCGAATTCTGATCAGCTGCTGGTGCAGAAATGCCACCGGGAGAATGTCTCGTATTATTAATTATTTTTTGTGAGCCCAGACTGTTTGAGGATCTGACCAGAGTGAATGTTATTTTGTTTGAAGGTCTGACCGAAGTGAATGTTACGTGTCTGAGGTTCTAAGCGCAATGAATGCTACTTGTTTGAGGGATTGGCTGGTGTGAATCTTACTTGTTTGAGTGTCTAAGCGCAGTGAATTTTACTTGTTTGAGTGTCTGAGCGGAGTGAATATCACTTGTTTGAGTGTCTGAGCGGAGTGAATGTTACTTGGTTGAGACTCTGAACGAAGTGAATGTTACTTGTCTAAGGCTCTAAGCCGAATGAATGTTACATTTTTGAAGTCTGACCGGAAGGAATGTTACTTGTTTGAGGCTCTGAGATGAGTGAATAATACTTATTTGTGGCTCTGAATGGAGTGAATGCTAATTGTTTCAGACTCTGAGCTGTGTGAAAGTTACTTGTCCAAGGCTCTTAGAGGAATGAATGTTACTTGTTTAAGGCTCTGAGTGGAGTGAATGTTACTTATTTAAGGCTCTGATCGGAGTTAATGTTACTTGTCTATAGCTCTGAGCAATGTGAATATTACATGTTCGAGGCTTTGAGCGGAGTGAATATTACTTGTCTAAAGCTGTGAGAGGAGGAATGTTACTTGTGTGGGGCTCTGAGCGTAGTGAATGTTATTTGTTTTGAGGCTCTAAGTGGAGTGAATGTTACTCGTTAGATGCTCTGAGCGAAGTGAATGTTACTTATTTTAGGCCGTGAGCGGTGTGAATATTACTTGTGTGAGGCTCTGAGCGGAATGAATTTTACTTGGTTGAGGCTCTGAGCGGAGTAAATGTTACTTGTTTGAGGATATGAGCGAAGTGAAGATTACTTGTTTGAGGATATGAGCAGTATGAATGTTACTAGAGTCATCTTGTAGAGATGAGAAGTTACGCGTAATCGGGTTTTCTAAGAGCTATGTGCGTGGGGAAGCGCAGTCATCTAAGGACCAAATACTGTTTACTACGTTATGCTGTCAATAACATGAAAGCGGTCTCATGAGGTTCGATGTCCGCTCTAGAAGTTTGCCGAATGAGGGACAGATTGGCTATTTATTCCTCCGTGACTCGGATCTTCAAAAGGTGATGGTCCTGGCATTTTACATAGCCACACTAGGTTACTCCTGCAGGAATTGTTTGTTTGTGATTTTAGAGAACATGCACACAAAGGCATGTTGTCTTTTCGATCGCTCGGTTTGAATTGTAGCACAGTTCATATTCGTTAAAGTCAGACATCCAAGAGTTAAAACTTCAGACACGCAAATGTAAAATGGAGATATTCAGGGACAAAGGCTTCAGAATCATGAATGTAAAATGCAGACACCCAAGAATTAAAAGTACAGAAACACGAATGTAAAATGGAGGTATACGGGGACAAAACTTATATAAATAAGAATGTAAAATGCAGACATCCAAGGACAAAAGAACCAGACAGATTACTGTAAAATACAGACATTCAATGACAAACATTTTGGAAACATGAATGTAAAATGTAGACGTCTAAAGACAAAAATTTCATAAACCTGAATGTAAAACACAGACTTCTAACTACATTTGCCATCCCCTGCAGAATTTGCACTAATAAACATTACAGTGTTACAATGACGTATATAGCTGCAGGGTTGTGCAATGCTAGACTCCATTTCCCCAGTGCGTGTGCCCATGTTACTAGACCACAAGTGACTTCAGTGTGCAACCTCACCACTCCATCCCTTCCTGTCACCTCTCGTTGAACTGGATGACAACAACTGTCTCTCACAGAAGAATTTCGCAAACTATTCCAAGAAATCCTGTCATTACCCGTCAGTCAAATGTATCCACTCGACCTCACAGCCGTAATTGTGGCAACAATTAACAGATTCAGTGCCAATTAAAAAGAAGGTTTGGACCGAGAAACAAATAGCTTAAAAAGAAAGCTTTTGTGAAAAAAGTAGGTTTGGGGCGAACAAAAATGGATGACATGTGATGGGAAGTAGGGGTGCATAACAATTATGAACTAAATGTTGTTGACACGGTAGCAAACATGTTGTGTTATAAATCAAATTAAAGGAGGTTGTTTAGGAAAAACTACTTATACACAATTTATATTTTAATTCAGACAACATGTTGTTAAGACAATATTTCGGCTATATATAAACCCGTGGCAGATATGGGAAGTCCCTTAAGATGATTTATCATCCAATGGCGCTTCATCAGTTACCCCAGTGATAAGGCATTGGAATCAGAGCCAGCGTGTTGGCAAATTTACACACTAATCATTGCATCAAGGTCTTCGTGACTGAAACGGTTGGAGCACTCTTCTGCTTCTTCTGCTTATTCGTCTTCTGCGTTCACCCGGAGAGTTTTCTCGGACGTGATTGCGTTGTGCCTGTTTACAGCAGAGCACTCCAGCTCTTAAACTTTCGATGATTTTATGGTGGGGTCCGCACGTAGTCAGTTGGACTCAAAGTTGATTTCTCGGCCAGAAAGTATTGGCAAACTACTGAACATAATGTGATAACAGTATGGTATGGTATATGAGTCTCAGGTGGAAACAAATGAGAGATAATCACAGTGTGAATATCTTACAGCAGCGAACGCAAATCTGGCAAACCAATGTAACAATAATATTGCTTATAATAACGTAAAAATAAGATTAAAATAAGTTACACAACAGCACCATAAATCGAAGTTAAATAACTTAACAAGTATAATAATAATCGTAAAAGTAAGATAAAGATAATAAACTAAACATAAGACAGGGTGTTTGCAAAATGCATTATTACATCCTGCAGTAGCCGTGACGCCTTTTATCCATTGCACGTCAAATTGTCTAGAAAAACATCAACCTGGTATTGATCTTAACTGTCGGTAAAGCACATGCAATATTTTAACCACCACACCGCCACGTCTAATTAATGTGAAATTGCGAATGCTATATATTGTGTCGTTGTTCTTCAACACTGTTTTCTCATAGACCCTAGAGGGATTCAGTCAAGTAAGCCGGGAATCTTTCTACGCACCTTAGGGAGCATTGAGTTTTTGATGCAGGTTCATATTGTTAGAGCCCAATCGAGATATTCGGTGGGTCTGGTATTCAGGATCACGTCTTATGATTTTATTTCTCAACACTTTTCCGTGTGTCCATGTTAGGATGGTCAACATGACAGTCTTGGTCAAGTTTAAAAAAAATCTGACCCGATGCGGATTCGAACTCATAACCACCTGGTTGTGAACTCAAGCGTAGTCCATAAGCGTGCTACTACTTCTAGCAGTACTGGACTTAATTTTGCATGTGGAATAGCTTTCGCTATTACTAGTGCCCCTCGCCATTAGGAGACCCCACTCCGACTTCTTGGGTACTTCTAATTTACGTCCCCAAGTTAAAGACGAGACGTCAACATCTTAGTCCAATTGACCGTTGTCGGGCTTGTATCCTTCACCTCGGCATCAACACACCGGGTGTTTAAGAACCAGCGCACTTATCCATTCAGCCATGCTGACCTCATATTATATTTATTCTTATCGGGAATCGCAAGAGGAGAAAGAGGCTTGAGAGTCATAACCAAATATGGGTGGCCCTACCCTAGATATCACAAAGATAAAAAGGTCGCGAGATTTGTTTATAGTTGACGAAGAACTTCTGGTGACCAGAAGTCCCCTTTGAGTACAGCGAATCGATACACTTTATTACCACATGCTGACAGTTGTCTGTTGTCAGGGTTCAGTCATCTCTGTAGTATTTAGCAACAGTGAAGAACACAGATCAGAATACAATTGTAAGGAAAGAGAAAGTGTCGTCATTTCCGAGGGGAACGAAATACCCCAATGTGACATTCTAGTCACTGGAAACATTCTTAAACAGGTGAATAGCTACACATATCTGACGGACAATGCATTGTAAGTATCAGAACAAGTATCGGCGTGATTAAAATCGCTGTTTGAAGATGCAGAACATACAAATAAAAAAGTTACCAAATGACTGGCACCTTGCCGACTTGAAAGACGATAGTTTATAAAATGGAGTTATACCTCTCCATAACACAAAGCCTGGGCTGAATTTAGAGACCGTGAGTTGCTCATGCAGCATAATCCATCACTCGGCCTGACTAGTTTACTCCAGAGAAAAGGCAACACCAATACGTCTGGAACAAGACATGCTGGAGACGCTGCCGGATCAGCAAAGCAATGCTCTAACTGTCCGCCTGTCAGAGCTTCTATCCTAGACCAGTTCTGATCAAGGCTTAGGGCCTGGTCTGCCCTGCCATGAAATTTATTCTTTAGGTTGCATTGCCTCGCACTAGGGTAAGACCTTTACCCTCCCAATTGCACTTCTCCACCCGAAGCCGTTGGCACAATGTGGGTCGTCGGGTTTCGTGAGCGCTATCCAACATTCGGTGCTAACAGAAAGTAGGTAGTACCGTCTATTGTCATACGGTAGCTCAGTTATATCTGACTAAAACCTGATACCTTTAACGCTGTCAAATATAGTAAGACAAGGAGACTTAAAGTGCTGTGTAGAGCCTATACTCATGTATGCGGGTCAAACATGTATAATAAGTAGATAAGCCAAGAAAGATCTAACAGCAAAGGGAATGTGGTTTCTGATCCAAGTTCCAAGTTCCAATTTGAAAAAGATGTTTCGTCCCCGTTCAACCGTCGATTTCTCGATTGGTTATAGTTGCGGCCGTTATGACGTGTCTATTTCTCTTACGTAGATATTGCTGCGTATTTTCGCTTCATTGAGGCTGTTTAATTAGCTATCTTTGTGTTCATTTCATCTTTTGGTGTCGTTTCGCATGTCTGAACAGAGTCACACACTTGTAAGGCCTAGCATAATTGTGTTCCCGTCCCGTCTCATGGTATATTTTCCTTCAGGGATGATTATCAGCCATCATCCTTCCTCCATTCCATTTCTCACCTTTGTTCTTGGCCTTTTTTCGTATATTCTTGGTCTTCTTTGATATCCTATGTCGTGGACGGCGTGATAGCTTGCTCTTGCTGGAGTTAAATAACAACAGACAGACTATCTTGTCTGTTGGTAGCACCGAGAGTTTGACCTTCCCAACGCTTGTTTGCCTCAGCAGGATTTTGCCGGTGATATCATCGGTTGTGGTTTCCTCCCGTCTGAAGGTCTTTGGTGAGCTGCTTGGCTGCTTCTCATTGGTGTAGTTATGAACTTTACAACTGCTGCTGGCTTCAGTTGTGGTCTCCGGCATCGGTCGTCGGGAACAGTTTCCGTTGGGGTAGGACTGGGACTGCTGTGTGTCGCCATAGGATCAGCAGTCCTGGCAGCATTCCCGCTTCTTTCTGCCTACTTATTCCCGGCTGCATACATCTCGTGTCTTTTGGCGGCGGTTTTGGGACGAGCCATACTCTGCACTGTCAGATTACGACCTTCTCGTTAGAGCGTCGAGTCAAATGTTGATTGTTGGTTGAATTGTTGATTGTTGAATGTTGATCGGAATGTAGTTTCTGAGAAAATGCAAAGAATATCATGGACTGACAAAGAAACATAAATGAGGCATTACTTTAAGAAATAAATGAACACTACATTCATTAGAAACATTAGTTACGCTTTTCGGCGAAGTTATGATTATAAATAAACATGAAAACCAAATGACAACTAGCATTTGACATGAAAAGAACAAGATAAAGACAACAAAATTAAAATAACTTGAAGGCGTGCCTACAAGACATAAGTGACACAAGAGACCAGATCCCATCGGCGATTGGTGATCGTATGAAATGCTCAATCCTGACCTCCCTCGCGTATTGACATCACACTTGATGATAATGCATAATTTAATATATAGTCGAATATTTCAACCGGGTAGCTTTCTTGATTGTTAATTACGCACAGCAGACTCTGGAGTGTTCTGCATGGACTGTCTTGCATCACTCTAAAAGAGCGGTCACACTCATATAATTTAGTTTCTGCCTTGGATCTGCAGATGTGAAGACCCTGAACTATCTGATAGACTGGCTGCCTCCGGTCTTCGAGCGGTGAGCTAAATTAAACCAATACTGATATGGCTAATGCTCTCTGGGATCGAATGCAAAGTGCGCAAAATACAGGATTCACGTCTGAAGATTTGAAGTCAGCGGGAAGCTAGCAGATGGTGTGGATGACTCTCGACGAGTAGAGACCAATCCACTGGATGTGTAATCAGGATACCACTGGTTAAATCACCACGGGAGCTCGCTGTTGGCTGACGAAGTAGGGGCTGGAGCTCAAGAAGGAATGTCGCTCAGGGTCAATGATTCTGATTATTAATTTCACATTCATTTTCATCTAAAGAGAGCGGATTGTTGTATTCAAATATGGGAGTAGCATTATATACACAATACCTCTCCGGCAAGTAAAAGAGACTTTTAATGTTTGCTACTTTTCATGGACAATGAGCAAATAGTCTGAAAACTTCTTTTGTCAGTGGAAATGTGCTTTCTGAGAAAAATGCAAAGAATATCATGGACAAAAAGAAAACAAAATAGCAACTCCTACAAGAAAGAAATGAAAACCGTAAACTGATTAGAGAAATTATACTTAGACTAGAATTACTTGGGCGTGTTATGAGAAACAATAATCTGGAAAACTTGGTGACAACTGGTAAAATTGGGTGGGGGTAGGGGATTTAGGTGGGGAAGGCGGAGAAATAATATGTTGATGGCTTAGCCACGTGGCATTATCAGGTCAAAAACACGGAGCTAGCTGCTCCACAACTCTCGTAATCGTATGAGATAGCAAGAAATGTCCCTCCACGCTTACAGACGTGGCATAAGATCATGATGATTTTGAAAATGTTCTACCTTGATGCGCCACTAGAAAGTTTTGACAAGTGAATAAGCAATTACAAAATCGTGTAAAATGCAGTGGAGTCCCATAGTAGATTTTTCCCGGGAAATAGTGTTAGGTCTCAGATTACCTTCAAGACGGTATGACTCGGTAGAGTGCGCAGTTCCCTTCATTACCGCCTTGCCTGACCAAATAATGCACAGAAAAGAGTCGAAAAACTCTCTTGAACCCAATTTATTAGGCTGGGTTGGCACTATAGTCGATATAGTGTGACATATGTCTGTCACTGTTGGGGAATCGAACTCTGACAACAATGTTTACAGGCAAGATCACCAACCCCCATGCCACCAAGGCTCCTAAGTTGAATAAAGGCCCTATATACGCTGACATACCGAAAACATAGGCAGCATTTCATGGAACTACACACCTACATTTGAGGAGTTTCAAGAAAATATTGACAGCAGTTCATGGAACTACACACCTACACTTGAAGAGTCCTAGAAAACATACTCAACATTTCAAGGAACTACACACCTACACTTTAGGAGTTTCTAGAAAACATAGGCAGTATTTCATGGAACTACACACCTACATTTGAGGAGTTTCTAGAAAATATTGACAGCAATTCATGGAACTACACACCTACACTTGAAGAGTCCTAGAAAACATACGCAACATTTCAAGGAACTACACACCTACACTTGAGGAGTTTCTAGAAAACATAGGCAGTATTTCAAGGAACTACACACCTACACTTGAGGAGTTTCTAGAAAACACAGGCCGCATTTCAAGGAACTACACACCTACACTTGAGGAGTTTCTAGAAAACACAGGCCGCATTTCAAGGAACTACACAACTACACTTGAAGAGTCTCTATACAACATAGGCAGTAATTCATGGAACTACACACCTACACCGGAAGAGACTCGGGGAAATCTAGGAACTAGAAGTAAACTAATGCAAACTGGCAGGCTGGCGTAGTTGATAGTGAAATACGTTAGTAATGCCTAGAGCACAGTCGAAAGCAGTTTGGACTCCTGGGCCCATCGCCTGCGAAAGTGAGAGAATGACTGACAACATCTAAGTGAGAGAAAGACTGGCAACATCTAAATGAGAGAAAGACTGACAACATCTAAATGAGAGAAAGACTTACAACAACTAAGTGAGAGAAAGATTGGTAACATCTAAGTGAGAGACAGACTGGCAACATCTAAATGACATCACAGATCCATATCAGGCAACTGGTTAAGGACAAATTATTTATTTAGTGCCAGAAATAAAGAGAATACAACTCAATTATTCTGCCAAAAACATTGTGCCCAAATTATCTGTAATCACACCCCGCGGCACATTGCTGAATCAAAAATCTCTTCACATTTTAGGAAACTGCATGTAGAATGGCTCAAGTAGTTGATACTCAGACAAGATAAAATATCATCATCATCAAGTACCATGCCATCTGGCGTAGGCGTTCATGTCTCTCCACACATCTCGGTCTTTGGTGTTCTAGAACAACTTTGCTGCTGATATTCCTTCATGCCACAGTCTCAATCCATCCAGCATAATTTCTCTTGGCCGGCCTCTGCCTCTCTTCCCCTCGATTTTTCCAGTCGACACGATATTCTCCAAAGCTTTATTCTCATAACATGACAAAAGACAGCTTTGTTTCTGTTTCTTATTGTTGTATAACATGTTATAATTTAATTAATCTCTTTCAGACAATCGACGTTAGTTTCTCTGGCAGACCAAGGAATTCGCAACATTCATCTCATGAACTACATCTCTGTTGCTTCCAAGTTCTTCCTAATTTGTTCATTCACATTCCAAGATTCACTGCCAAATCAGGTTCTATATGGAACTTAAGCACTCTCTTTCTTACGTTCAATGATAGTAACTTACTGCAAAAGTTACTTTTGATTTTCTGAAATGCAACCTTTGCTGTAAAATATATGGCTTTCTATTTCGTTCCTGCATTAAAAAAAAAAAAAAAAACATTCTGTCGTTCCTTGTGTTTCTCCTGTTTCTACTCCTTTCGCCCTTTGTTTTTGTTTTTGTTGTTGTTGGCGAAGTGATCAAGCCGTTTGCCTCGCGCTCTGAAGGTTGTGTGTTCGATTCTCGGCTACGTATTTCGGTTCACGAGTGCATTTTTCTCGGAGACTCCTGGGGGTCGTCGATTGAGCTACGACGTTCGTGCTTTGTGCGAGCCACATGAGATGAAACCCGGTACAATGAAGTCAATCCTCTCGACTTTTAAAACTTTTTGAGACTATGAAAATATCACTATTTCTTTGGCCACAGCACTATTTTTGTTAGATGAAATTAAACAACAAAGCAAACTCACTATAACCCTCATCACTTAACCGACCATTCCCCCAGCAAACACAAACAGCACGCTGTACCGTCAGACTTTTATATATCGTTTGTGTAATGTCAAGCACAGACAATCACTAGCATTCTAAATGTCAAAACAGATGAATCCCACTCGCTCCCCTTTCAAATCATCATCTGCTTGGTAATATTTTCCCTAACTAACCTTTATCTTACGTCAAGTGATTGTTTTCGACCGTTTAATTGCTAGTCGTACTGACAACGACAAACTTCACATTGATTGATATTTAACGATCCGTGAATCACAGTCTAAGGAAATAAGAAACAGCATCGCCGAATACCACACAGATTTATGTTGTTGACTGTGCACTTCTATGTTTACCTAAATGCAAAGTAAAGTTAATGCGATCAGTTTCTGGCCATTGATTGTACTTACAATGACACATTGAAAACATGTGGGTGTATCGGATCCTCGTGGTGTAGTGGCCTGAACGCTTAACTCCCGGCCCGGTGGTAGCGTGTTAGAATACCAATCAAGGATATGCTTTGCTTAAATGGCTTCGACATCAGCATAGCATTAGTTAGTTAGATAGTTAGTTAGTCGACAGATCAACCTCGTTGCACATCGAACCATTCAGTCCATAAGTGCTCGGATCCCCTCCTCAGCAAATCCCGCAGCGTGTAGCGGCTAAAGACGCCAGTTCTGTGTTGGTTTATCAATCTTCTTTGGCTTCCTGCGTAGTGTTCTTGTTTGGCCACCCCTCTTTGAATTTGCTGCTCTCGCAGTCTGGCCATTGTTGTAGATTCACAGTCATCACTTGGTTCTCGCAAAAGTCTCACTTCTCGTAGAGCATTCAGAATGTCAGCCTGGTCCATGGCGCGTCCGCCCTCCACAGTAGCCTCACCTGCGAGCTTGTCAGCCCGCTCATTTCCTTGTACTCCCGCATGCCCTGGCACGAAGATGAAACTAATCTTTGCCTGCCGAGACCGCTTCAGAGGCAGCAACCATTCTCTTCGGATCGACCCCTCCTCTATCCTCTTGATCATGTTCATTGAGTCGCTAAGGAAACAAGCCCTAGTGAATGTCTGTGTCTCGAGCCATGTTATTGCTTTACTTACTGCCATGACTTCCATGGTCAGGCTACTTGTGGTTTCAGTGAAAGTACCAGAGTCCTCCTTCACAATTCTCACTCCGGCCCGAGCTGTAAAGGCCCATGAGCTTCTCACATGTCGGACGACCGACCCATCTGTGTAGATGACAGCGTCACCGTCTAGCGAATTCTCGAAAATCAACGCTTGTACTTCAGCCTCAACAGCAGCCGGATTTTCTTGTCTGCATTTTCTATCTAGTTGGATGCAAACTGAAAAGGATGTGCAGAAGTCTGTTGGCACTTGCACCCACTCCTCGCCAGGTTCTAAGTCCTCAAGTGAACACACCTGTTGAAGAATGTCTTCGGCTTGACCCATCCACGACCGTCCTCTTTTTAACCTGCTGCCCTTCACTTTCCTAATTTCACTATGCAGTGGATGTTGTGTGTTTGCGTTAATTCTGAGGTAGGCGTGTGCCCTGCAAACTTGTATTCTCTCTTCAATAGTTGGAAAATCAAGAAGGTAGCTCATCGCCCTGCATGCTGTATCTCTTTTACATCCAAGAATAATGCGCATAGCTTCATTCTGTATCCTAGCATAGCATTGGTAGTTGGAAATGTCCTGTGGTGTGATACAAATCACAACACCCATCGATGGCCCAGTTATCTACACAAATTGAGGTCACCATGGCCGAATGGATAAGACCGCTCGCTCTTAAACTTCCGGTGTGCTGATTCCGAGGTAGCAAGTTCAACTCCTTCCTAAAATGCTGACTTTTCGTACTTGACCTGGGTACGTAAATAACAAGTATCTCTGAAGACGGATTGGGTTCGTCTGATGGCTAAGGACACTTATAATAGGGAAAGCTATTCCACAGCCATGTGCACTAGAAGTAGCAGCACTGTATGGAACACGCTTGAGCTGAAAGCAAACGCACGAAAAAAAACATCTATACCACTGCGGAGAGGGCACCATATACTCAACCCACCGCAGGGCGTGCAAAAGGGCCGTTTGCCTGTTCATAGCCGACTCTGTGACAAAGGCGTTACCAAGGCAATTCGCAATCCCGCACACCACCTTCCATACCATGCCTCGAGTATTCGAACCCGGGTCTCCCGAAGGAGAATCCGGCGTTCTAGCCACTCGGCCAGCCACTCTTTTATTTAAGGGTCACTTTCCTTGCACACATATATCTATATAAGTGTCTCAGTCTCCTCAAATATGATATAAACAGTTTTTTGTCAGAACAGTGCACGAACTATTGTCTCATCTACTTGCTGCAGAAGTCTCCCTTCACTGAGTTGAAGATTATTATTCAAAGTGTTTCTCTTCATCGAAATTAGTTACGGTTATGTTTAAAGGTCACTGCCATAGCACAACTATATTATATAAGTGTCATAGGCCACTTCTATAAAACATAAGAAGCATCACAGTACTGTGCATGAACTCCGTATCATCGGCCAAGATAGGCGGTCAGAATGGCCGAATTGATAACATCGATGATTTCCGGTTTGCCGATGCCCAGGTAGCGGGTTCAACACCTATACAGTCAGTTGGACTAAAATGTTGAATTCTCGTCCTTGACTTGGGGACGTAAATTACACGTACTTCAGAAGTCGGAGTGCGTTCGCCTGATGGCAAGGGACACTGGTAATAGGTAAGCTAATCCATATGCACAAATCAGTCCACTGCAATAGCAGCAGTAGAACGTGTATGGACTAGGCTTGAGTTCAAAGCGAGCCAAAAAGAAAAGCGGAAACACACATCTCTGAATCTACAAAACGGCTGCAAAGATCTGTAAAAAAAAAGCCGATTCTCATTGGTTATTAGCTATGTTCTATGTTGTTTGTCCATCAGGAATGATGATGACCATTCATTTCATCTGGTGGGGTTGAAGGTGTGGAGCCGTGGGTTCTAAGATGGCTGATAAGGCCTATTTTGGCTCGAAATGTTCTTTGACAATGTGGGCAAAGAATGCTTGACGTCTCTGGAGGAGGATTTCCTGCAGTGGTTTTTCTGTCCTGCCTTTTCTTCACAGCTCTTGCAGTCCTGGTTGCCTCACATATGACTGCACCTTTGCGCAATGATGCACGCCACGAATTTAGGTCTCTGGCTGCAGCCTCCCAGGTGTCATGATGAATTCCAAAAGCATTCAGTGAAATTTTCAGAGTGTCTTTAAAACGTTTCCTCTGGCCACCTTGGGAGCGTTTACCACAACGCAGTTCGCTGTAAAAAATTCGTTTAGGGAGCCTGTGATCTGGCATGCGAGTCAAGTGACCAGCCCAGCGAATCTGATTCTTCATCAGTAGAGTGTGGATACTGGGCATGGATGCTCTTTCTAGGACTTCAGTGTCTGGAATCTTGTCTTACCATTTAATCTTCAGTAGCTTCCTTAGGCAGACTGTGTGGAAGTGGTTTAATTTCCTAGCGTGTCGCTGATAAACAGTCCAGGTTTCACAAGCATATAGCAGTGTGGATAATACAACTGCTTTGTAGACTTTTAGCTTTGTTTGCAGGCTTATTCCATTTCTGTCCCATACATTCTTGTACAGTCTGCCAAAGGCCGCGCTGGCTTTGGAGATTCTTGCATTCACTTCGTCATCGATTAGCTATGCCCAAGATTCAACTGCCTCGCTTTGCCTCTTTCGATCTTTGCTGTATACACCCATTCCTTGTCCACTTCCGTTTTCTAGCTGCTCCGCAGAGAATGTCAGTTGTATTATGTTCATCCGGCGTGAGTTACACATAAATCCAACCAACAGAGGGAGAGTATAACTCATTCTGTGCTTTTGCATATAAATCCTGAGTTTAAATTCTGCATGTTCATCGGCAGGACGTTGCGATCAACCCAAAATTTCCTTACTGTGCAATGTTGCGTTCAGTGGTTCGCCTTTGTTTTCAGAACAATAAGTCAAAATTTAAGTCCAAATTAATGGCGATGTAGAGACTGAATGCCCAACTTCGCCATCAGCGCACGGGGAGTTTAAGAGCGAGCACTGTTTGCCATGATCCAATTTACCAGTATCATAGGTCATGGAGAGTGTTCAGAATGATGGTCTAGTTTGTACGCTAGACCGTGAAAAGTGACCCGCACATGATTACTTTTCACACGGTGTGAAAAGCGCCGGGATTCGCTCTGCAGCAAGCAAAGCGTTTCCTTGAACGGCCATTCTTCGTTGGACCGTGGTGGAGTGTGGACCGAGTCACATTGTGAAGATGGCAATGGCCAGTGATTGTGCCGCCATAATAATGATTGATGATTGTGTCTCGAGTTTATACGTATTGCATGGTTTGTATATATGATTGATATCCCAGCTGGAGGTAATGAAAGATTATTATCACTGCGCTTGGCAACCTCTTGTGGATTTGCCACCATTCTCACTGCATATGCACCGACACTCACTTCCTCTGATGATGTGAAGGATACGTTCTATGAGCAGCTAGACTCTGCGATCAAGGCAGTTCCAAAATCCGACTAAATTTATATGCTCGGTGATTTCAATGCTCGTGTGGGCAAGGACTCGAGTTCATGGCCAGTGTGCCTTGGAAAATACAGCATCGGTCGCATGAATGATAATGGGCAAAGGCTGCTGGAGTATTGCACTAGAAATGACCTATGTATTACAAACTCCTATTTTAAAACAAAAGAGATGCATAAGGTCACATGGAAACATCCAAGATCCAGCCATTGGCATCAGCTGGACTTCATTATCACACGGAGACAACATCTGAACCATACATCATTAACTCGAAGTTACCACAGTGCTGACTGTGATAAAGATCATTCTTTGGTTGTTGCAAGGGTTAGACTGAGACCAAAGAGAATCTACACAGCTAAACACAAATCTAGCCCCAGGATTAATATTATTAACACTCACGATCCTGGAAAATGCTTTAAATTTCAACAGCAACTAGAAGACGCTTTCAATGATACATCAGAAAATTGTATAGTAAATGATAAATGGAGTAAACGTAAGGAAACTATTTTTAAAACAGCGGTAGGGGTTTACGGCACTGTGGATCATAAGAGGCAGGACTGGTTTGCGGCAAACAGCCAGATACTGCAGCCCTTGATTGATAAAAAGAAGATAGCTCTCTTAAGAAACAAGGAAAGACCAACGCGTAACACTCTGAGTGAGCTGAAGCAAGCGAGGAAGGATGTACAAAAGGCTGCCAGGCAGTGTGCGAATGACTATTGGATCAAGTTATGTGAGTCCATTCAAATCGCAAGTGATAAGGGAAACATCAGAAGCATGTATGAATGGATAAAGAAAGCCTGTGGTCCAATGATCAAAAGAAGTGCACCGCTGAAAACCTTGACTGGAGAAATCATCACTGATAAGAAACAGCAGATGGATAGATGGGTCGAGCACTATTTAGAGCTTTACTCAAAAGAGACCAAGCTAGCGGATGATGCCCTCAACGCCATAGAGGCCCTGCCAACTCTTGACCACCTGGACACACTTCCCACTATAACAGAAGTTAAGTGTGCTATAAATGAGCTTGCATCTGGCAAGGCTCCAGGTAAGGATGGGATTCCAATAGAGGTAATCAAGAGTGGACAAGACACACTCGCTTTACAGATCCACCAGCTAATAGAGCTATGCTGGCGAGAAGGACAAGTCCCACAGGATTTCAAAGATTCAAACATCATAACGCTGTACAAGAACAAGGGAGATCGGAGCGACTGTAACAACTATAGGGGTATCTCACTTCTGTGTATTGTTGGGAAAGTATTTGCCAGAATTGTCCTGCACAGAGTTCAAGTCCTGGGAGATCAAGTCTACCCCGAATCACAGTGCGGCTTCCGTCAGAACCGGTCTACCATTGATATGATATTCTCATTGCGACAGATGCAAGAAAAATGCCGGGAACAAAATCAGCCACTGTTTATTGCCTTCATTGACCTCACAAAGGCATTCGATTTGGTCAGTCGTGAGGGTCTGTTCAAAGCACTAAAGAAGATTGGCTGCCCACCAACTCTTCTGTCCATTGTGGAATCGTTCCACACAGGCATGAAAGGTATAATCAAGTTTGATGGCTCAACTTCAGAAGAGTTTGAAATCAAGAGTGGAGTTAAGCAAGGTTGTGTACTATCCCCCACCCTCTTTGGGATATACTTTTCACTTCTACTGAAATATGCCTTTCGTGATCAGGATGACGGTATATACATTCACTCACGCTCAGATGGTGGCCTCTATAATACTCAGAGATTGAAGGCCAAGACCAAAATTAGCAGGGTACTAATCAGAGAGTTGCTTTTTGCGGATGATGCTGCGATTACGACCCACTCTGAGGAAGAATTACAACATCTACTATCTGCATTCTCCAATGCTTGTTCTGAATTTGGTTTAACAATTAACAGAATGAAGACACAGATTATGTCACAAGGTGCACATGGTGTACCATCAATCTTTATTGACGACGCCGAACTGGAGATAGTAGACCATTTTACATATCTAATATCAGAGTTAAATAGCAAATTATCCCTCGATCAGGAAATCAACATCAGAATTGGCAAGGCAGCAACAACAATGAACATTTTGCAAAAAGAGTCTGGGAGAACAGGAAGCTTACTGCCAAAACAAACGTCCTCGTCTACCAAACCTGTGTCCTTAGTACTCTTCTTTATGGCAGTGAAACCTGGACAACTTACTCACGCCAAGAGAAACGTTTAAACAGCTTTCATATGCGGTGTCTGCGAAGAATACTTGGTATTAAGTGGCAAGACAAAATCACAAATACTGAGGTATTGGAAAGATCAGGTTGTGTGACGGTGTATTCCATGTTCAGTCTTCGTAGACTTAGATGGATAGGACACGTTAGGAGGATGGATGATGGTAGAATACCAAAGGACATCTTTTTTGGTGAATTACAGACGGGTAGGAGATCTCAGGGTTGGCCTCTACTACGATACAAAGATGTGTGTAAGCGGGACATGATTGATACAGGCATTGATAATGCACATTGGGAGCACGTCGCCGCTGACCGTGTTGCATGGAGGGCAACTATCAGAAATGGAATAAAGACAAAGTAGAAAATGATTGCAGATAAAGCACACACAGAGCGTGAGAGACGTAAGATGGTGCAAAATGGTGGAAGTGACCATGTTTTCACATGCACCTACTGTGGGCAAACATTTTCAGCAAGAATTGGCCTTACCAGCCACACTCGCCACCGCCATGGGTCGTAGTTATTAAGCCTTTTTGAAGCACAATGTACCAAACTATCGTCTGTCAAGACGGAAAGGTGCCAATGTCAATATATGACCTGTATTGTATGTCATAGGACATTAGAGTATAGAAAACTGAGCCTATGTTGCGTTATCAAATATATGTCGAGTTGTGTTCTGCCAGTCAGTAATTAGAGATGATAGAGGATGAAAGAGCAACATTCAACCGTCCGTAACAGTGAGATTTCGACAGTTGTAAATCACGTCACTTAATGACGTGAACTTGTCAAGATAAAGATAACGCGCCAGAAGAAGATAGCGAGTTTGTGAAGATGGAAAGAAGAATTATAAAGAATAAATCCATGGCGTCGAATGGATAAGACAATGTAAAACTAAGCAGTTCTTGTGTCGACCAGTGGCACTGCTATCCCTTTAGCCGCCTCGAAAGCTAAATCCTGATTGTCGTAGGAAATTCCCAAAGAAAATTGGACCAAGAACCCAGTACCTCAGTTGACATCCAATTATAACAAAATACACAGGGGAAGAAAAAAACTGAAACCACACAATTATAGACGAAATAGAAGAGACACTAACCTCCCAGACTACAAGATTATAAGAAATGGAAGCAAAACAAATGATTGCTTTTTCAAGCAATGAACAGCCAGTGGAAAAATTTAGTCATACAGTTAATTCACAAAAACACACCGTGAGAGAAATATAAAAGACAGTAAAAGCCGTGAAATAACATACACAATTTGACTATCCCCATCATACAAATTACACAAAGTGGGACTATCCCCATCATACAAATTCCACAAAGTTTGACTATCCCTGTCATATAAATACCCGTTTAGCCTCCCGATCAGGGTTACGTGAAGCCATGGGTGCAGGTGATGGATGAAGTTGAAGAGCAGCCGACAGATAGTTGTGGGTTATGCCCTCCAGCTTCACGATGGTAGGCAGAGGATCTCTTTTGTTTAGGAGACAATGGCTACGGTCATTGACCTGCAAGGTCATTGCTAAGAAGGAAAGAAATGGCAAACTACCTTCTTCATAAATGCCAAGAATATTATGTTTTGGGATATCATCGACATTCAGAGAAATGGCGTAAATGAGTCCTCCATAGTAGCAGCCTCGCCCGGTAGGGATAGTCATGTGCACCAGGTGACTCCAGACCGTCAGTAGGCTACTAGGTGCAAAAGATTATTATCATTAAAGGTAGGAACCTGGAATGTCAGAACAATGAATACAGATGGAAAATTGGATAACATCAAACAAGAAATGGGAAGAGAGAATATTAATATATTAGGAATATGTGAAAACAGATGGAGAGGGGCAGGGATCAAGAAAGGAGAGGATTGTAAGATTATTTATTCTGGAGGAGAAAAACGGCAAAGAGGTGTAGGCATTATATTAGATCGGCAAACATCAAATTCTATTAAAAGTTATTGGGCTGTGTCATAGTTCTATTAGTAAAATTGAACGGAAGACCTTTTAAAATAAATGTCATTCAAATACGTGCTCCAACAAGTGAATGCAGTGAAGAAAGTATAGATGAATTTTATAATGATGTGGAGCATTCTTTGAAGAAATGTAAAAAATCACAAATAAATATTATAATGGGTGATTTCAACGCAAAAGTGGGAAATCAAGGCGATGGATGTAGTGTAGGCAACCATAGTCACAGAGAGCGAAACAAAAGAGGATACAGACTTGTAGAATGGGCAAAAGAACAAGAAATGGTTGTAGGAAACACCTGGTTTAAACAACATCCTAGAAGATTATGGACATGGAGGAATCAAGACAGCAGGATTAAAAACAAGATAGACTACATCCTGATTAGCAGAAGGTTTCGAAATGCGCTAAAAAGTTCTCAAAGCTGACTGTTACAGTGATCAAAGAAACATTGAGGGTACAGTTAAATAAAGTCAAGTGTACAACCGGAAACACTAAATATGATTTGTGCAAATTGAAAACTGACAAAGAAATACAAGATAATTTTAATATAGAAATAAAGAACACATTTGATATATTGTCTGATCTAGAGATCATATTTCAAGATGTGAGTGATCAATGGGAAATGTTGAAGAATTCAATCATTTTAGCTGCAGAAAAACAAATTCAAAAATTAAAGAAAGTGGGTCGTCAGACATGGATGACTGAAGAAATTTTGCAGCTAACGGAAACCAGAAGACAGAACATAAATAATCCTACCAAATGTAAAGACATGCACAGAAAAGTTAGAACATTATGTAAGGAGGCAAAAGAAGCATAACTCAAGAAAAGTTGCATAGAAATTGAAAAACACAAAACAGTAAAAATCCCAACTAATGCATTAAAGAATTCAGGAGCTTACTAATCAAAGAACACATACATCAGCAGGCTGCCTAAAGACAAAAGATGGAAATATCATAATAGAAAATGATCACATTTTACATGTATGGTCAGATTATGTGAAAAACCTTTATAATGATAACAGAGAAGAACATTATGATATTCAAAATAATAATGAAGGACCATCAATTTTGAAGATGGAGGTGCAAAATGCTCTTAACCATATGACATCTGGCAAGACCCCCGGTTCAGACATCATCACAACAGATATGATTAATACTTTAGAAGAATACGGAATAGATAAAGTTACCATACTCCTGAATACCTTATAAGAAACTGGAGATATGAGAGATGAGCTATGTAATTCTGTATTTATTGCAATCCCAAAGAAATCAGGAGCCTTGGAATGTGATCAACATCGAACAATTAGTATAATGAGTCACAGCACGAAGATTTTGTTAAGAATTATCATGCTAAGCGTTAACAAGAAAATACAACCTGAAATAGGAGAAGAACAATGTGGGTTTGTAGAAGGAAAGGGTGCAGTAAATGCTGTGTACATACTGAGAACAGTAATTGAACGTTCTATAGAAGTAAGCAAAGATTTACACCTCTGCTTTATTGACTACACAAAGACTTTCGATCAAGTGAGACATGTCGGCATGATAAGGATGCTTGAAGATCTACACATTGATGGACTTGTAAAAACATATATTGGAAACAACAAGCTGCCATAAGAATTGATAATGAAGTAGGTCAATATCAGCCTATTAAGAGAGGTGTGAGACAGGGATGTGTAATGTCTCCATATCGTTTTTCCCTGTACAGTGAAAATATTTTCATAAATATAGAATATATGGAAGGAATCAAACATTGGGGGACGATACATCAATAACATTAGATATACAGATGATACAGTCTTGATTGCAGACAATGAACAGGATCTGCAAAATTTAGTAGATGCGGTTGTTGCACACAGTGAACAGCTAGGGTTAGAATTGAGTTGTAAAAAGACACAGATTATGGTCGTCACTAGGAAGGAAGAAATACCACAATGTAATATTCAAGTAAATGGGCATATTCTTAAACAAGTTAATCGATACAGCTATTTCGGAATAGTCATAACATCTGATGGAAGATGCCTTGAAGAGATTAGAACAAGAATTGCCATGGCGAAGGTAGCCTTTTGCAAGATGACAAACATACTGACCAATAAAACGATATCAATTGAAACGAGAAAAAGAGTGTTGAAGTGCTACATAGAACCTGTACTTTTATATGGATGTGAAACGTGGACCATGAGCAGACAAGCTGAAAAATATCTCATGGCTGTGGAAATGTGGTTTCTGAGGAAAATGCAAAGAATACCATGGACAGTCAGAAAGACCAATGAACAAGTCCTACAAGAAACAAATGAAGATCGTAAACTGATTAGAGTCATTAGACGTAGACAGGCAAAATTTGTTGGGCATGTTATGAGAAGAAATTAATTGGAGAACTTGGTGACAACTGGCAAGATCGAAGGGAGGAGACCAAAGGGAAAACCAAGAATTAAATACCTGGATGTCTAGGCCTTGTGGCATGGTTGAGACAGAAACACGGAGCTGATCCACGACTCTGGTGATCGAGTGAGATGGCAAAACATGACCGCCCACGTTTATCAGCATGGCACATGATGGATGATGGATGGTCATACAAATTCCACAAAGTGGGACTATCCCCGTCATACAAATTCCACAAAGTGGGACTATTCCCGTCATACAAATTCCACAAAGTGGGACTATCCCCGTCATATAAATTCCACAAAGAGCAGTATCAGACCAGCATAGTGCTGATACATTTGCATTGCGAGTTATTTTATAAGGGTAATGCTAGTGACACTATTGAAGAAACAATGAAATCAACGGAATAGATAGAGTCATAAAGAACGAAATTACGAGTTAATGAACTATTTTCAAAAGATTAAGAATTCAGCACGCAGACCCGTCTAACATTCTGCTCTTCTTATCTCTCTGCTCTCATACATTGTTTCATTTATACATCAATGGCCGAATGGATAAGAACACGCATTCTTAAACATCCGATGTGGTGATGTCTAGTTAAGAGGTTCCACCACTACACCCGACAGTTGGACTAATATTTTGACTTCTCGTTCTTGACTTGGGGACGTAAATTACAAGTACCTCTGAAGTAGCAGTGGGTACACTCGCTTGATGGCGAGGGACACTGGTAATAGGGAATGCTAATCCACATGCACAACTCAGTCCAGTGCTACTAGAAGTAGTATGTATGGAATACGCTTGAGTTCAAAGCTAACTTATGAAATGTGAGTTAATTTACAAAGAAAGATAGATGACATGCCACTTAGAAATGTTGATATTCATGGTGAGTGGGGAAGAAATAAAATTGCAGAGTAAAATTAACAGTGCCCGGGACATGACATTCTAAGCTACTAGATGTTAAACATAATACCAACCCCTCCCCCTCCCACCACCACCCCCCCCCCAAAAAAAAAATAGAATTTATAACATCTTTAGTTAATAAAATATGGCATGTGATGAAAATCCATAAATTATGAAAATTAGCAATTGGAATACACATTTTAAAATGACGATAGTAAGAAAATAATACCGAATCCTACACACCGACGATATCCTTGACCTCTTGTGTAGTCAACATTCTAAACACACACACACACACACACACACACACACGCACGCATACACACACACACACACACGCACGCACGCACGCACGCACAAAACTACAATAAAATTCAAAGGATATATCATGTAAAAAAAAATAATTTTATATTTTAACGAAGTCTGCTTCCAACAAAAATTGCAGCACACCATAGAAGATCATGCATTTATAACATGATGCCGTATCGGATTTCAAAACACATTTAAAAACAGTCTACATCATATTTTGGACACATTAGGGTGACCTTGGAAGCCATGGGGTTTGTGAGTTCTGAGTGCAACGTGACGCATCCCTTTTGATTGTCAGAGTCACTAACAAAGATGTTCTGGAACAGGCTAGTAAAAGTAGAACATTATATACACATTTAAGAAAGTTACACAGAATGTTCATTGATCACACAATGAGACCAAGACACTGAAAAAACATCGTGACGACTAGAAAGATCGGTGCTAGACAAGACAGAGGCAGACCAAGAGAAATGATGTTGGATGGACTGACACCTTGGCTTGGAAGAATATGTTCAACAAAAGTAGACCAATGAAGTAGGGACTAAAGGATGTACTAGATAACATAACAAAGTAAAGGTTAGATACACATTCTATCCATATTTCATAGTTGTGAGTTCTTTGGATGATTGATTGATTGATTGATCGATTGATTGATTTAGGAATCGACATCACAGCATTCGGGACATTCCTATAAGCGCCCTGTCCCCATCCTCAGCAGCCAGCGAAGAGTTCCAACACCAATAGTACCAGTAGCAATCTGATTATATGTCCGTCTCGACTTTCCTCTAAGCGTCGATCGTCGGCCAGATCCCCTCGTCACTCCTCGCTGTCTCCTTCTTACCAGACCATGGTAATTCATTTGCTCCTCCGAGTTGTACACGTGCTCCCACAAGGCCGCAACCACGTCTGCCGTGTCATGTATGAATACTCCACCAAGTTCTGCAGAGCCAGCCAATCTGTCCGCCTGTTCATTTCCCAGCACACCGGCATGCCCCGGAGAAAAGATCCAGGCGATGCTTGTCACCCGTGACCTCCGAAGCAAAACAAGCCACTCCGCACGAAGCCTGCCCGTCCTCACCCTCGTCAGCATGCTTTATGAGTCAGTTACAATCACGATGTGCGTGTGTGTCGTATTCTCCATCCAGCGGAGAGCCGCAGTGACTGCCTCCACCTCCATTCTTAAGCTGGATGGTGTGGTATCATATGCCAGGCTCTCCTGCACCAAACGTCGACCATTAGCTCTTTGGATGATAGACATGGCTAATTATGACACCTTCATTAAAGGTGTCTAATTGTTCAGGTGTCAAAGTACCTGCAACGAGGCCACGTCCTAATTTGGAGGTAAAAGCTTAGAATCCCTGTCGGTAACTATAGTTTTAAATTTTTATGATACCTAGTGCATCATGCGGGCGATTTGGCAGCAGACCGCCTTGCGTTGGATTTTTAAAAATAACATGGTATGGGTGCCGGTCGTTCAGAAAGCAATGGGAAACTACTGAACGTAAACTTGACAAGACATCACACACAGCCAACAAATGCTGGTGTTGACTGCGACGTCCTGTAAAGGATATGCAACTAACTTGATTGTAGTGGGTTCTCTAGTCTCTACTTCCTGCATTTAATTCTATAATTTCCAAACAGTACTTGTGTTTTTATTTATGAACTGTCTTAGGGGCCTTATAGTGTTCCCCAATTGATATGCATGTGTAAAACGACATCAACATAATTGATCCAGAACACCAACGACACGAAATATGTGTGGAAATACACGATCACATGCGATATTTAGCAGGGCATAAAATGATGATGATCATTTATTTTAAAATATCTACACCGTGTGTGCTGTGTTTTGGAAAGTAAGTTGTCTAGATATAATTAAAACTACGAGGATATCATACGATTATACACAGCACATTTTTACAAGAAAAATTCTCAAGGTAAATGAAAACAATGAAAATTTACATCTTCACGAATACAATTTAAATCAATTATTTTGGAGAGGAATTTAAATCATCATTCATCATCATCATCATCATCATCATCATCATCATCATCATCATCATCATCATCATCATCATCATCATCATCATCATCATCATCATCATCATCATCATCATCATCATCATCATCATCATCATCATCTTCCACTTTTAACGTCAAACATAATATTGAGGTATAGATAAAGCTCGTCAATCCATTTTCTTTCTCGGGCGTCCTCTTGCTTTCGTCGCAGATCTTATGTAATGTATGGCCTGTGCTGGTGGTTGGTACTGTTGAATTCTAACAAGATGACCGACCCATTTGATTTTCAGACTTTCAATATATATGGCACAAGCTGTTGACCCTAATATCTGTCTGGTAGCATAATTTCTTGTACGGTGTAGGATAGTTAAGTTTGCAGCTCTCCTCAATTATCTCATCTGATAAGTTTAGATATACAGAAAACTTTATCACACTTTTATTCTATACTAACAGCATGGGAACTCTTGGGTGGCTTTCGAGAAAGAGGACTCAGTATGTGTGGGATTGTCCTGAGTAAAATTACCGATTCAATAACCAAGTATTGGCCAGTAGAACAGCATGCGGATAATGCTGCAGGTAAGGTATAAACATCTTAAGATTATATAAAGAACAACAGACACAAAATGGATAATGCAATGGCTATTTCAATTACATATAACACGAAAACAAAAACAAAGAAACAAACTTGTTGGGTTGATTTTCAGCAAAGGTAGAGTAATTAAAAATTGATTGTTTGGTATAAAGTTAGATAGCTAAAATATCCAGTATGAAGTAACTACCCTGGATTCAATAATTGAGAAGCAAGCAATAAACGTACAACATCCATGCACATACTGACAAACATATAAGTACAATTAGACAAAAACACAAGAAGAAGAAGATAAAATAAAAGGAGAGGCAGTATAAAGGCAGGTGGATAAGTAGGTGGGTGGGCGGATAGGTAGGTAGGTAGGTAAGCAGAAAGAAGAATAAGAAGAAGAAGAAGAAGAAGAAGAAGAAGAAGAAGAAGAAGAAGAAGAAGAAGAAGAAGAAGAAGAAGAAGAAGAAGAAGAAGAAGAAGAAGTAGGAGAAGGAGAAGGAGAAGGAGAAGAAGAAGGAGAAGGAGAAGGGGAAGGAGAAGGAGAAGGAGAAGAAGAAGGAGAAGAAGAAGGAGAAGGAGAAGAAGAAGAAGAAGAAGAAGAAGAAGAAGAAGAAGAAGAAGAAGAAGAAGAAGAAGAAGAAGAAGAAGAAGAAGAAGAAGAAGAAGAAGAAGAAGAAGAAGAAGAGGAAGAAATAACCGCAATCAAAAAATGTCTTATTTTCTCAACGTCCTATTGTATCAGAGAACCAGTCAGGGAATTAAACAATGAATAATTCAATGGAAGCCAAACAAGCAAATATCCACACAAAATATTAGTAGTGTGTCTGTTGAAATATTCATCAATGTATTAGTAGTGTGCCTGCTAAAAAATTCATCAATGTGTCAACAAAGTAGACTTATCAGTTGGTGGAATCATACTTTATAGACCTAACCTATAATTAAGTTGGTCAATAATTGATGTGTTTGTGAGGAAACACCGTCACCTGCGCTGTAACACACGATGACAGGATGGGAGGGCGAAAAGCAAAGATAAGGAAACAGATTACGTTGTGTCTTTGTGGGGAATCACGGAGAATGGCAGAACAAACTGAGAATTCCAAATTAGATGTCAAAAAGCAAGTGTCAGCTATCACCAATACAGAAACATCCATACTTCTGCCAAACGACATAGCAAGTCTATACTTTTTTGGGGGCATATCCTTTTTTACAGGACATCGCAGTTAAGATCAGCATTTCTGCCGCTGTGATCACTTGGCAAGTTTACGTTCAGTAGTTTGCCATTGCTTTCTGAACGACCGGCACCGATACCAACGCAAAACCAACGCAGCGCGGTCTGCTGCCAAATCGCACGCAGTTGTGTTTCGAACGCGAGTATAATTCTATACTACTAATGTCATATTTGGACATCATCCAAACCGCACTTACGCAAAATCAAATACCTGCGATGCCTAAGAAGAGCTGCCGACTTAACTTTCCGAGACCTAGTAATAAATGGTGTTACTAGACTGACAGCGGGATCAACACCTCGTGCCATGCACATTAAAAGGCAGAAGATCAAATGATTTGCCATATCGTTAGAATGCGACACTATCCATTGCCAGCACTGGCGCTACATCAAAGAAGATCTGATACGAAAGCAAAAGGACACCGAAGAAGAAAATGGATTGACGACATCAAAGAAAGTGCTTGTATAATCACACTGAACGACACTATCTTATGCTACCCGTCGGGACCTGGAATGTCAGCTAGTAATTCTCACGCCGTTTTGCGGCAGCAGTGAAAAATGATGATTATGATTATGACTTGTTATGGAAAACGATTTGCGACGGAATTTTCTAGAATGTATCTATTGTGATATAAAGAAAACTGGCGTTATTTTCGCTAAAAACTCTAGATGGGATAACGAAGGAGTTCTCATGCGAGGGCTTTCTGTGAAATCTATGTCCGTCATTTTCTGTTCTGTCTGCAATAATCTACATTTATCTTGTACTTTATTCTTCGTATAGTCCATTCCGTGTAGCGTTGGTGATCATGACTTTTCACAGACTTCCGTTTTGTGTGCTTTTATCATTTCTGATACTGATCTTTCATCCATGCCATGATGTAAAATTTTCCAGCATCTTCTCTTTTGGTCTCACCCTGCATTTATTCTCCTCTAACTTTCCCGTTGTGACGATATACTCCTGCCTTCCCATTTTGACGACACGCAAGAGCATGTGGACTGTCTACTTCTGGTGTGAGTTACCAGTTCTCTTTGTGAGATAACTTCTTTCAAGATGTCTTCGTTACTCTTGCTATTCGCCTTTGGTGTTTTCATAATTCTTTTATAAAATTACATCTCCACAACTTCCACATAATTCTTTACTTATCTGCTGCTAATTGTCCATGATTCCCATCCGTACATTAGGATTGGCTGAACATACCTCTCATGAACTTAAACATTACACACTAGGAACAGGGAATAGTTGAATGTAGTCATCAGTATAATACTTCACGTAATTCTTATAATGATTGTTAAGAATGTCATGGTCTGATAAGAAACTAACCTATGGCAGGTGTAGGCATTACTAATGATTCATAAAAACAGAAAGGAAAAGTAAAATAAAATGTATGAGGGATTATCTTCAGAAGAATTATTGGGCATTAGTGTACTGGCACCTTGCCGCCATGACAGAGTATAGTTTGTAACTTTGTGTTTCAAAACAAAAAACAAACAAAACAAAATAAAACAAAACAAAGGCATAGCAACTGCAACTCATGACGGGGACAAGGGATGGAGTTATATCTCTCCATAGCATAACAGTTATTCCTCAATAGCAGGGGTGTCAAACTCAATCGCTCAGCGGGCCAAAACTCAAATCACACGTAAGGTTGCATGCCAGACAGGATAAACATTCAATAAGCCGAAAATTAAGCCTTTTTGTTTACAGCAGTCAGAATAAGGACACCATACTGTGGAATACCTGGAAACGACAGGGCTGATCAATTGGCTAAGGAAGGAGCAAAAGAACAGCCGGATGTGCCCGTTACGTACCACCAAAGGAAAAGAATGATCAAATCAGTAAGAAAACCACCAAAACCTGCTCAAGACGAATACCACATCATGGACAGACCAGAACAAGTCATTATTCTGCGCCACAGAACAGGGCACAATAGATTACGCAACCACATGTATACAAAATTCCAGATTAATGAATCAGTCATGTGTACATGTGGATTGGCGTCGCAGACAGCAGAACACATACTCCAAGACTGCCCAAATTACAAAATGTCTAGGCAAACCTTCTGGCCTAGAGAGACGACAGTGGAAGATAAACTCTATGGACCACTGAGTGAACTAAAAAAGACAGTTAAATTTATACAAGAGACAACATTGCAGTTATAGACATATTTCAAGCGAACGAAAGAAGAAGAAGAAGAAAATTTTTTTTAAACATTAATATAAATTAAAACAGAAAAATGTTTCAATAATAAAACATCATTGGTATGCACATTTTCACTCTTACGTCAATTTGTCAGAGCACGATGTTTGGAATCTTTTCTTGGCTACAATTTCGTTTGTGTTGGGAGTAATATTTTGTTTCATTGAGAGTCTCATGATGGACTGCAAGTGTTCATCAGTGAGACGACTAAAAATTAAAAAAAAAATTATAGAAATATTGTAAAATCTTGTTAACAAATTAGCAAACGTTTTTGTCCATACTGTAAACTATAATGTATAAGTGTATAAATAAAATAAAATTGTAATAATTAGTTATTTATACTGTTTCTTCTTCTTTTCGTTCACCCGGAGTGTTTTTTTCAGATGTGATTGCGGTGTGTCTGTTATGCGCCCTTGGGCCGAAACCCGTAGGCCAACACATCGACTTTAGCGTGCTTTTTTGACCAGGTAGCATTCCTGGGAGACTCTCACTTTTGTGGTGCCATCTACAAACATGCTGGCCAAGGTTGAACGGTCGAAGACAACGGTCATCCCTCAAAGGAAGGCAGGGACAGTCCATAGCATTTTCCGCCATCCAAGGTTGCTTCCATAGTTGCAGGGCCGACACATAACGCCCTGGTACTGGGCTCACCGAGGGAGATCGTCACGTCCTGCTCATGGCTGCTTTAAATCCTCACTTCAGTATATTGGTCATTTCGTTTTCCCCGGGCCATTCCCGCACAAACCAGACATGTTCGCAGACGGCATCCACTCAGCGAGTTTTCGGACATGTGCTTGTCGTTGCGCCCATCAGAGCTGTTCCAGGCACGACAGACATACGGAAACTACCTAGTCAGAGCTGTTCCGAACAAGAGCGGCATTCGGAAACTAGGTAGTCAGAGCTGTTCCTAGCACGAGAGACATTCGGGCGAGACATTTCACTCGGACGTAATTGCGTAGTGTCAATTTTTAGTTTGCCACCCGTAGGCCGACACTTCCGACTTCTGGCGGGCATTTTTTAGTGAGGTTAGCCTTCCTCTGGTTTCGAGACACGTTAGACTATTGTAATGTCACCCATATCTCAGCTGGTCAAGATAGAACGATCAACGATATCGCGGACGGCCCTCAAGGGAAGGCAGGGGCAGACCATGGGCATCATCTCACTATCCGAGGAGGCTTCCATAATTGCAGAGCCGGCACATATTGCTCTGAGACTGGGCTCACCCAAGGAGTTTCCACGTCCTGCTCATGGCTGCTTTTGTTCCTCACTTCCAAGTGTTGAGCATCCCGCTTGCCACTGATCGCTCAAGCACACACCAGGAGCGGTCAGATTGCGGGCGACATCCACTCGGTAAGCTTTTGCTTGTGACTTCAACCCACGCAATAGGTACGCTCGCCGTGCGTTCCATTTTGCGTTGAGACGTTCTTCCACTTATATCTACACTCTCTATGAGTTAGATACAGAGTTTCCTTAACCATGCCCTTCGACTGGGGCACTTTTCTTTCTTTTTTGTACTCGCTCACGAGGTAGGCTACATGTGCTGCCGGCTCAGCACCTTACCTTCGTGCAGCAGTGAACGGGAAACGGTCAGGCCCTCTCATCCGGGAATCCCTCATATCCCCCAGCTGAGAGCCTTCGAACATGTATCAGACCTGAGCATGTAGCTTGCTCAGTATCACGTTTCTATTTTCCGGTAGACGGGTATCGGCCTGGCTCTCAGATCCGAGGGTTTGTGGCTTAGAGGCGTTCAGCCACAGCCCTCGACAGGGAGCCTTAAGAGTTTTGTCCGAACCAAGAAATTCTGCCTTCGTGCACCTGATTTAAATTTTGACTGCTATCCTCAGTCTATACCTGCAGAGCAGCAGGTTGTGTCTCTCTTAGTCTGGTCCCTATCCCATAAGCTGTCCGATATGTAATTTTCCACCCATCGGCAAGCAAATGGGGTCGATGGGACACGCAAGCTCCCCCACCACGTCAAGGTGGAGACACATCGGGGGAGATTTATACTGTTTAATAACCTATAAATAATTCATAATTACTTATTGTGATAGGTTGCTGTAAACAATGTGGACATAATAAGTATGCCCCCTCCCCCCCCCCCCCCCAATAGCTTTACATTTGTTAATGTGGCCCTACGCACAAAATGTTTGCCCACCCTTGCATTAGAGCATAGTGTGTACTTCCCATAGAACGCAAGACTTACTTGACAACTCAGTTTCTTCTCTTGGTTTCTCCTGTTATGCGTCTGCCAAAGTCTATTATTATTGTATCAAGATACGAGACAGCCTTATTTTGTTGTCAAATCAGCAAACATATTTTGTCTCTTCATTCTGTTGAGGATCAGTCTTTGTATATTTCACAAACTCTGGTCCGTTTTCCTAATCTCAATCTCCGTTGTTTTTCATCAAGTTTCCCCTCCTTGCAATCTTTCATTTCTGTCGATAACCAGCGTAAGATGGCCCATATTTTGTAATCCTCTTCCAGAATATTCCATCAAAATTCTTATTCTTGATGTTTCTATCATCCGTCCCCCTCCCTCACGTAGTCCCCTTGGTCTGTCCTGATGTCCAACTATAGTCCTTGTATGTATTAGTTAGTAGCATATCCTTTACATGATGTGGCAGTCAACCCCATTGTATTTCGTCTGTTTGTGATTTCTTGGTAAGTTTACGTTCAGCAGTTTACCATTGCTTCCTGAACGACCGGCACTCATACCTTTGTATGGGAATCAACACAAGGCGGCCAACTTCCAAATCGCCCGCAGCAGTGTTTCGAACGTGACCTGCCGGATTAAATATTGCATTTGCAACCCCTTGGCCACATAGCCGGTTCGTGTATGTGTGCATGTCTTAAATGCACAGCATTGTTCTTGTGTGCATCTATGTCTTAAATGTAAAACCTATAAACAGTAATGTTACAGAAAAGAAATTTTAACAAAAGGCATCCTTGATATAAAACGACAGTAAAGTAATGTTAAAAAAGGATACGAAACATCAATATAGCATTGTTAACAAGAGGCATTCTTTATACAATATGACAAACCAGTAAGGTTACGGAAATGGTTCACTAATACAAAACGACAAATGACAAAAGGCAACATTTATGCAAACAATGCAAATGGGCAATATTGTCATAAGGCATCATTAATTAATTAAAAACCACAGATGTGTAAAATTTACAGACGGCATCCTTGCAACATCCCTGTTGCATTTTCAAACTCATCAATTATTTGTGCCTCATGAGATATGTCATGGGTCTCTTGAACATCTGAATATGTTTATTTAGCCACATTTATATTGTTAGTTGTCAAGGGTTGGTCAAGTCGATAAAGTTGTCAGAGATCTGTCAACATTGTTCCTGGTTGGGGTCGTTCCAGCCCTCTTTACATCCTGACATCCTGAGTACATGATAACTGGTTAGATTCCGTTTGTCGTCCAGGTGTATGATCTATTATTGTTATGGTTATTATTGGCCCATGTCAATGCTTGTTATTGTATGTATTCCACAAGCTGTCATTAGAAGTTATCAAGGAATTCGATATCACGTTAACTAGTCCATTACGTTTCTTCTCTAGTATCTTATAAACATAAGGCACTTGTTATGTAAATTGCGATGTGCAAGGTCCATCATATTTTGTTGGTCTGGAAAAATAGGTGATAAGTCTGTCCTTTTCATGGTCAACGGGGCACCCAGGAATCTAACCCGCCGCCTCCGCCGCCCCACCTCCCGCTTTCTGACGACGATGATTTCTTTGTCAACGCAATTACATAACCGTTACACCAACGCTACCGCTACAGTCGACATACCAGACAGTAAAATAACACATCATGTTTACGCTATATTCAGGTGTGGAATGCTACCATCATCTCAATTCAAGTTCTGTGAGCTCCAAACTCGACTTGGCTATCCCTCACCTATTCGACAAAACCATCTGGTAGCCCTTGCTGTCTCAGTACGTCAAATTAAATAATCATGGACAGGAGTGGTGTGTGTGTGTGTGTGTGATATTGTGTGTGTGTGTGTGTGTGTTTTGTGCGCGCTGTCGTGGCAACAGCAAACTCACTTGACTATTACTTTCATACGTACCCTTCAATGACACAACTATGTTGTTTTATTTCTTCAATGCACATGAGAAGAAGTGCCACGCATATGACACATCAGCTGTACTCATTAAGAGTAGTCAATCGCAAATGACACGTTCACGGTACTCAATAGTCAATTACATATGACACATCAGTGGCACTCATGTAGAGTAGTCAATCACATATGACACGTTCACGGTACTCAATAGTGAATTACCTATGACACACTGACTGCACTCATAAAGAGTAGTCAATGATATATGACATTTTGGTTGTACCCCTGCATATTCATTCATTCATCATGAGCCATGCCGATGAGTGTGGGCGGTCATGATTCGCCATCTCACTCGATCACCGAAATGGTGTATCAGCTCAGCGTTCTTGTCTCGACCATATCACATCACGTGGCCAAGCCATCCAGGTATTTACTTCTCTGCCTTCTCTTTGTTCTCTTCCACTCGATCTTGCCAATTGTCATCAAGTTCTCCAATTCATTTCTTCTCATAACGTGATCAGTAGAATTTAACTGTCTACCTCTCATTTCTCTAATCAGTGTATGATTTTCATTAACTTCTTGTAGGAGTTGGTCATTGGTTTTCTGTCTGTCCATGGTATTATTTGCATTTTCCTCAGAAACCACATTTCCACAGCCATCGGATATTTTTCAGCTTGTCTACTAATTATCCACGCTTCACATCCACGCTTCACATCCACACAAAAGTATAGGTTTTATGTAGCACCTCAACATTTTTTCTCGTTGCAATCAACATCTTTTTATTGATGAGTATGTTTTTCATCTTGCAAAAGGCTACCATCGCCATGACAATTCTTATTCAAATCTTTTCAAAGCATATCCCATCAGATGTTATGAGCGTTCCTAGATAATTGTACCGATTCACTTGTTTAATTATATTCCCATTAACTTGTATATTACATTGTGGTATTTCCTTCTTCCTAGTGACCACAATAATCTGTGACCTCTTACAATTTAATTCTAACCGTGTGCAAAAACCGAATCTAATAAATGTTGCAGATCCTGCTCATTGTCTGCAATCAATACCGTATCATCCGTAACCGTGCATATTAGTAAATCACAAATGACATTTGGATTATACTCCTACAGATTAATCAATCACACATGACATGTTAATTGTACTCCTGCAGATTAGCCAATCACATATGACATGCGGATTATACCCATGAAGAGTCCATCCATCCATCCATCCATCCATCCATCCATCCATCCATCCATCATGTGCCATGTCGATAAGCGTGGGCGGTCTTGTTCTGCCAGTTCACTCGATCACCAGAGTCGTTGATCAGCTCTGTGTTCCTGTCTCGACCATGCCACGTGGCCAAGCCATCCAAGTATTTACTTCTCGGTTTTTCCCTTGGTCTCTTCCCTTCGATCCTGCTAGTCGTCACCAAGAGTAGCCAATCAAATATGACGCATTTATTGCGCTCCAGCACATTAGTCAATCACGCATGATATTTTGCTTGTACTCGTGAAGAGTACTCAGTCACATATGACACGTAGATTGTACTCAATAGTCAACATATGTCACACAGATTTTGCCCATGTAGAGTAGTCAATCACATATGGCACACTGACTGCACCCATAAGGAACAGTCAATCATATATGATGCGTTGATTGTGCTCATGAAGAGTTGTCAATTGCATATGAAGCGCTGATTGTTCGTATAAATATAGTTCAGTCATATAGTACGAGGTTGTTCGCATAAATAATAGTCATTCACACAAAAAATTGATTGTTGGCATGACTAACAGTCAATCATACATGACGCTCTGACTGTTCACAGGAAGTCTGTCACCCATGCTGTGTGTTATATGTGTGTTACATGTTCGCTTAGCGAATAGTCAATCATAATGACAACTTGAATAATCGCATAAATAACTCCAGTACACACACGACATATTAATTGTATATTAACGAATAATCAATCAAACATAAGGAGTTGATGGTTCCCATAAAGAATTCTCTCTCACAGATGAAACGTCGATTCTTTGTGAGAAGAATGTTCAATCACACACACAGCATTGATTTTTGGCAAGAAGAATGATAGATCACACGTGACTCCAAAGAGAAAATCATACCGGCGCTGAAAAACCTACAATTAAAACGAGATGATACTTTTAGGAGAGTCCGGCAGTGTTATTAACATGCCAGACTTCCATTTGAGAGACCCGGGTTCGAATTTTCGGTAAAATGATGGATTTAGTTTACAAAAGAACACCCTAATCTGAACAGTTCTCGGTGACTGCACCAGCTAGGTAGCTTGAAGTTCTCAGACTCAAGACTCCCCCCCCCCCCGGATCTTACACTACAACGTATTAATGGGCAATAATGACAGATACTTTGGTTACACAAAAACGAGACTATTTTGCTAGTTTATATGACAATCTGTTTCTGGTTACCTTTTCTTCAGTACCTTAATCTACATAATTTGTTTATTGAGTACATGTTTTTTTCTAGGTATTGGGTTGGAGTATGTTGACAATAAAATGCTTAACACCTGGGTTTTTGGGATAAGGTATGTTGACATGGTGATGCCTTTAATCTGGAGGGAAAATACCAACGTAAGCCTAGCTCCGGCAGACCCGAACATGCTGTGCCGAATCGTGACCTGATTACAAACTAATATGCCTCTCCGCAAAAGGGACGATCCAGTATATTCTGCACCAAATCTGCACACAATCCCGTAGAAATTGTACTTTGGAACTAGGTTAGAAGTAAAATCTCTACACGATCGGGTAATGCTTTTTAAGGGCGAACTCAATGCCAACGCAAAATACATAACTATAGGTTTAAACAGAACAACCTCACATGCTAGTAAATTATATTAAAGAACAAAGAATAAATGGTTTGGCCATCTCACACCAATGCCCTGGTACCATCTACCACAAAGAGACACCTGGAAGAAATATGATGGCTACGGAGAAAGGGGAGCAGCAAGTAAACGATGAAGTGATGGTATCAAGAAAAAGCTTAGAGAAATGAACACCAACTTACGAAGCGCATTGGCAAGAGTGAAAAACAGAATCCTACTGCCGACACTCCACTGGCGTAAACGGAGAAAGAAAAAGATATTACATAACTGATATATTAATCAATTATTTACGATCCATATTTTTTGTTTAGCCATTTCCCGCAACCTACTGCCGTTTTCAGCAATACCCTGTTATAGAGACGCTGCTTTGATAGATGATGTCACCGAAATTTGTTGTATATCGATCAACACGAAGGCTGTAGAAAATAAACATTCGGAGTCTCAGCCGGGTCACTGGCAAACGTGTACGTGCATATGTGCGCGTGTTATATGTATTGGTGTGTTGTTTGTATGTGTTGGGGTGGTGTATGTTTAGGCGTGTTGTGTGTGTGTGTGTGTGTGTGTGTGTGTTATATGTGTAGGCGTGTTGTGTGTGATGACTGGGTGTAGGCATGTTGCTTGTGTATGTAGGCATGTTGATTGTACGTGTAGGCGTGTTGCTTGTATATGTAGGCATATTGTGTGTGTGTGTGTTGTATGTTTAGGCGTGTTGTATATGTGTGTTGTATATATTATATAATATATAAGCTTGCTGTATACATAGGCATGTTGTGTATATTTAGGCGTGTTATAAATGTAGACGTGTTGTATGTGCAGGCATGTTCTATGTGTAAGCGTGTTGCATGTATACGTTTGTTGCATGCGTAGGCTTGTTGTATGTGCAGGCGCGTTGTGTGTGCAGGCGTGTTGATGGTGTATTTGTGTTGCATGTGTGGACGTATTGTATGGAAGCATCGTTTGTGTCGGCGTGGTGTATACTAGTCGCATTGTATGTGCAGGCGTGTTGTCAATGGTACAATACGTATGTAAACCTATTTACATAATATTGTGTTTTAACGTGATTTAAAAAAAAAAAGTAAGAAAAGATCTTGTAAACAAATCTACGGCGCATGAATTCCATATTTTTTATAGAACACAGGAAACTCAGTGGACGATGTTATCGGCAACACCCAGGTCGCCTCTCCTTCCCAGACATGTCCTGGTACCAATTTTATGCTGGGTCGACCTGGAAGCAACGGTCAATGTTAACAATTCGAAACAGTTCTCATGCGGATCCGAACCCAAGTCAAACGATAAGACAGGTAAGCGGTTAACCGCGAGGTTAGCTATGGTCCTATCTGTCACATCATGTCTTGACTTGACTTATTGTTCTTCGTGGTTTTATTTATTGATATTGTTTGTTGTTTTCGGGTTTGCATTCGCTGGTTTTGAAATCAAGCGTAGTCCATGTCGACCGTATTTTTGCTTGTGGATTAGCTTTCTACACACCCAAATGCACATTGTCATCAGGCGAACTGACTTCAACTTCAGAGGCACTTGAATTTACGTTCCCAAGTCAAGGACGAGAAGTTAATATTTTAGTCCAACTGGCCAGTTTAGGGGTTGAACCCGCTACCTCACCATAAGTACACCGGAAATTTAATGAGCTATTATCCATTCGGCCATGCCGACCTCCACCAACATCGTTAATTTCTGAAATGTCTTTACAATTCTGAAACTGATCCATGACCCATGTTATAAGAATGGCTCCACCCCAAGACAGTGCTAGTTATGAAACAGAATCCTGTCACTGCCATGGACTGACTTGGTCTTCAATTTTGACAATCACACACGGTATCGAATATGTCACAAGGGCTTCTTTAATTCTACTACCCAGAGACCAGGGAATATTTTGTTACTAGAAGTCCACGTGAAAAAATCTAGGCCCTCATCGGGGCTTGAACCCGGGACCTCCAGCATTTGAGGCGGACACCATAACTCGAGACCACTCATCCTCCATCAATTATTTCACACAGGCTTCTTTCATTCCACATGGATGCATTTTAGAGCTTCACCACATTAAGCATCTCCCTAAGCGTTGCTCTTGTTGGGTTCCGTTGTCGGATTTCTGATGTTCAGATCTGTGTTAATTACAAGCGATCACACACTCATTATGGGCATCTTATCATCATTATCAAGTGTCCTGCCAGATGGCGCAGGCTTTATGGCTCTCTAAAGATCTCGGTCTTTGGTGTTCTGGATCAACTCTGGTGATGATGTTTCTCCGTGCCACAGTCTCAATCCATCCAGCATCATGTCTCTTGGTCTGGGGCTGTCTCTCTTCCTCTTCATCTTTCCAGTTGTCACGATGTTCTCCAACGCTTCTCTTCTCATTACATTATCAAAAGAAAGCTGTTTGTCTCTTTCTTATTGTTGTATATAATGCTATGATTTAATTAGCCTCTTTCAAGCAATCAGCAAATACCCTGCCAAATTGATTGAGTATAAGATATTTCTCCATTCCATCGTCTCTGTCCATGCAGCATCATTTCTCTCCCTATGTTGATCTTTCCTGTTGATATATGCCCAAAGAAGGATGTTCGTCTGTGTCTTCTAGTCCCATATAATCCTCTAGTTTCAATATCCTCTTCCAGATAATGGTTATTAGTGACTCTGTCTGCCCAAGGTATTCACAAACACATCTTCATTAAGTGCATTGCCGACTGACGTGTATTTATCAATTCATCTATTAACTTTCTTCAGTGCCATGACACCAGGCTGTCAAGTATTTTCTCTAGCTGTCTTCCATTATCTCTCTTTCCACAAATATTTCCAGTTGTCACAAAATGTTTAAGTTTGCATCTTCTCACAATATGGCCACACATGAAGACTGCTCCTCCCTAATGTTTCTGAAACGTTGTCTTTGCGACTCTGCTTTCCTCAGAATTCGCAGACTGAACACTTTGGCTGTCCAATAAATTTTCAGCATCTTCTCTAAAACGACACCTCCAAAGCTTCCTCGAATGTTTTCGAATGTTTACTAATTTTCCAGGATGTGCAGACATTTGTTAGAACTGATTCTATATAATATGCAAGAATTCTTGCTCTAACTCCAATAACAAGGACTTATTGCATATGTTCTTTCATGTGGTGTTATCCACGTCGCTAGATATTTTAATGTCTGCACTTGGTCGAAAATAACAATATTTACTTTAATTGTACATTTCGACACTTTCTGTTTCTTTGATCCAAAATTACGCAAGAGATTTCATTTAAACGTAATTTGGGGTAGACGTTTATGCACAATGGAAAATTCCCAAGTAGTGACTGACTCTCAGAGAAGTAGACAAGAGAAGTAGAAGACATATAAGACAACAGAAACATTAAACGCTGTAGTTACCATACTGGGGTTCAAACTAGTTGACTCCAATTGACGACAACTCCTCGCTCCACGAATATGTGTATTTGGACACATGGCTAGTTCAACAACATATACAAGGAGATCCGACACAAACTGAAATTGAGAATTGAATGACCGATTTTGAAACAATATTCTGAGTAAGACACAGACTGATTAAAAACTTGGTAGCGAAATCCCCGCGTAGACATCAATAAAAAAAAAAGTGTTATCATTAGCCAGGTCTAAATATGGAGTTTTTGAAGGATGCGTACTCTTTCAAGCCAGGCCTGCACATGAGGCTCTTGATGGATAGTAACGTTTTCAAGCCAGGTCTACACACGGAGGTCATGAAATATGGGGACTCTTCCAAGTCAGTCCTGATGAGTGCAGCGTTCTACAGGAACTGGCTTGCTGCATGGTGATGATGACAATGCGAAACTTGCTGATCTAGTTCAGCTTTAATCATCTCTCCCCACGTAAGCTATCTGTTACTTATTCAGGCGTTGTTAAACCTGCAGTATTTACCTGTCTTATGTTGGATAGCATTAACCTATAAACAGGGACACGGGTCACGGGGAACACTCTCACATTCGCACATATATACATATAAATGTATATTGTTTGTAAAAGGATTAAAATAAAACTGGAGATCAGCACGGCCAGATGGATAAGAGCTAATGCTCTTAAACTTCCGGTGTGATGCTGCCAAGGTATCGGGTTCAACATCTGTACAGATCAGTTGGACTAAAATGTTGACTTCTCGACCTTGACTTGAGAACGTAAATTACAAGTACCTCAGAAGTCGGAGATGGTTCTCCTTATGACGAGGACACTGGAAGCATGGAAAGCTAATCCACAATCAAAAATATGTCTAGCGTTATCTAAGCTTGAGTTCAAACCGAACGAAATTAGTACGGCGTTGATGTAGAGAAATGACTACTCCATTTAATTATGTCGCTGCCTAGTATATGTGAAGGCTTAACATTTCAGTAGCCCAAAGGCAGAATTTATTGTGAGACAACCCACAACCTAAACCAGAGCATAACCTAAGAGTTAAAACTGCGTGTAGTAGACGAGTTCATCTGTGATTCCTCAGTTGACACCCATCAAGCTGGCAACAGACCACAAAAAGCACGTGTCCTCTTGTGTCTACAACTACCAATTTCTTCTGCCTACCATCCTCTGTTCCCTGGCTCTTAGCGACTCCACCGCGCCAACTCTCGCGTGCACCGCATCCCAACAATTGAATCATCCGGTTGGTAGTCGCTCACGCGCTTGTCCGTTGGGTCTCCGTGAATGCTCACCCGTTTCTTCAAGCCTGCGTTGTGCTTACAGGATACATGTATCGACGCGCGGGGTTATCATTTGGGGAGTTTACAAACTACTTCTGCGAGTGGAACAAATACGTACTTGATTGTTCTGGAAATGTGCGTCTACAGTGCATGCATGGTCATTTTTATTATCATCCATTTCAATAACAGAACGGAGCCGAAAAGGTAGGCATGTGTCTGTTTAGGGTATTCAAGATGCGTAAACTGTAACCCTATAACACATTCAAGTTTCCTAAAAGTCTAAACCTTTAACATTTTACAGTTTTGGGTATTACCGCTTCATAAAAGTCTAACCCTATAACATTTTACAGTTTTTGATATTAACGTTTCATAAAAGTCTAACGCTATAACATAGTACAATCTTTGGTATTAACGTTTCGTAAAAGTCTAACCTATAACATATTACAATTTATGGGAAAGACCTTTTTTTCGCATATCCTTTACAGGACATTGCAGTCTACACCAGCTTTTCTTTCAGCAGCTGCTGATGTCTTGGCAAGATTACGCTCAGTCATTTGCCATTGCTTCCTGGGCGACCGGCTCACATACCCCTAAGTTACCGACGCGGTGAGAACCGCTACCGATTCTCGAGCACGTACGTTACTCACGAGAGTACACGGGATTACGGAGAAAGGCGTTAAACATCTAGGCCAGGGAGACCAGCACATAGGCAGCTGGCTAGTCTAAATTTCAAAATTTGAAAATCTACCCAAAATCTTCCATGTTGTAAAGGAGTTACGAACACAATTCGTAATCACGCATACTATGTTAGAAACACAGCTGTGTGCGGTTTGACAGCAGAACACATTGCGTTGTTTTTTACAAAATGGTATGAGTGCCGGTCGTTCAGAAGGCAATGGTACACTTTTTTCGCATATCCTTTACAGGACATCGTTGTCAACATCAGCATCTTTCAGCTGAGTGTTGATTTCTTGGCAAGATTACGCTCAGTAGTTTGCCATTGCTTTCTGAGTGGCCGGCTCACTTATCCCGTAAGTTACCAACGCAGCGAGA
>OY992882.1:117128334-117150834 GCA_963921405.1 Cepaea hortensis | reverse complement strand
AAGGTTACACCCGTGTGCCGTGATGGTTATCCGTTGACTAAACTAAACTAAACTAAACCACTTGCTATTAAGGAATATTGGGAGGCTCTGTGGCGAAGTGGTCAAGCCGTTTGACTCGTGCTCCGAAGGTTGTGGGTTCGATTCCGGGCCGCGTCCTTCGGTTTACGAGTTAAATGTTTCGGAGACTCTTGTGGGTCGATGTGTGATGCAGTGAAAAGCACCCCTATTGCCATTACTGTCCAGACATTTTCTGGCGCCCAATTTGCGTTTAGCCGACTTGTTTTCTCTCTCTCTCTCTCTCTCTCTCTCTCTCTCTCTCTCTTTCTCTCTCTCTCTCTCTCTCTCTCTCTCTCTCGTTCGTTCTCTGTCTGTCTGTCTGTCTGTCTGTCTGTCTTTTTCTGTCTCTGTCTCTCTCTCTGTCTGTCTCTCTATGTCTCTGTCTCTCTTTTTGTCTCTCTCTCTTTCTTCTATCTCTCTCTGTCTCTCTCTGTCTCTCTCTTTCTATCTCTCTCTCTCTTTCTGTCGCTCTCTCTTTCTCTCTCTCTTTCTGTCACTCTCTCTCTCTCTTTCTCTCTCTCTCTTTCTGTCTCTCTCTCTTTTTCTGTCTGTCTCTCTCTGTATCTCTCTGTATCTCTCTCTCTCTCTCTCTCTCTCTCTCTCTCTCTCTCTCTCTCTCTCTCTCTCTCTCTCTCTCTCGCTCGCCACACATACCTGTATTCATTTTGCTTTGTAAAATGCGACGCCTATTCCAATGTTTAATGTATAGGACATTGAGTGATTAGCGTTAAATGTATTTAAATCCGAACATTTCTAGTTTATATCATTTTAAATTGTAAGCAAAATTGTTTCCATGATATTTTGTGTTACGAGGGGGCTTCAAATGAAAACCATAAAAGATGTTTTGTTTATGTGTGTGAATTTAAAAGTAAGGAACAAATGTATAATTTTTCAATGTAGTCACCACTGCATTCAATGCAAGTCCTCCAGCGTCCATAAAGTGCTTGTATTCCTGTAGAAAAATATTCTCCGTGTCACTACTTGGTGTGCCTGACCCGGTCGTGAACAGTCTGTCACAGACGTCACGCCGTTTTGAAACTTCCTACTCCACTCATACACTTGCTGGGCTGACAGGCATGTATCACCTTACTGGACCTTCATTCGCAGATGCATTTCTATAGCTTTCACCCCTTCACTGATAAAAATAAAACGGATAACAAAACGCTGCTCCTCTTTGGTGCATGATGATAACAGTGAGACGCTCATGGCTAAACTGTCAGTAAGACGTCATCGTGTTAGGTTGCACAGTGATGTCACGTGCTTAATACTCTCGACATCCTTAATAATAATATTGACACATTACAAGACAATGGCAAAATCATTAAAATTTCTATAACACTTTACAGATTTTAATTTGAAGCCCACTCGTAGTTACAATTGAACAGATCAATCGATATCCGCTAGGTGTGAATGAGAATACCTGGAGTATGAAAGCATTTCTATTGAACGCTTTCAGCATGCATGAGAACAGATGATCCCACTTCAGGGTAGATCCACTTGGGTGCACATAACCGTTAATTAAAGGTAGGTAATTGCGCCATGCTATGAATGTGATATTATCATACGTGTATATGCATTTATTTGTTATATTCGAAAATGAAAAGGAAAACTCGCAATACTCCGTGTATGTAAACACACTGTTTTGTGTGGAATAAAAGTAAATACGAGGGTAAGTTAATAAGTAAGTCGCAAATCGCTGTAGAAAAATAACTAAATATGATAACAAATTGAAACCAGTTTACTTTTATACATACATTGTCCCTTTATTTCTCAACATAATTTCTGCCAACATTGATGCACTTATCCCATCGTTTTATCAGTCCTCCCAAACCGGCTGCATAGAACTGTGTGCTCTGTTTTTTAAACCACGTTTTCACTTCACATTCAACTTCGACGTCATTCGCGAAATGTCTCCCGCCAAGGTGTTTTGTCAGTGTTTATGCTGACACATGTTTATCCCGTAAAGCGGTGCGTAGCTGGCTTTAAAAAAAAAAAAGTTACGAGGGCGAGTCTATAAGTAAGTCACACAGTTCTGTGGGATGGCAGGTAAATGAAAACAAAGCACGCAGTTCTATGCATCCGGTTTGGGAGGACTGATAAAACGATGGGATAAGTGCATCAATGTTGGTGGAAATTATGTGGAGAAATAAAGGGGCAACGTACGTATAAAAATAAACTGGTTTCAAGTTGTTATCATATTTAGTTATCTTTCTACAGCCATTTGTGACTTACTTATTAACTTACCCTGACTGATTTGTTCAGTTATCGTATTATTCTAGCTTTTCAATTCGATTATACCGTTATCCGTACCCCGATCAACCACAGAAGAGAAGTTATATTTTGGTCCATACCTGACTCAGATTACTAATCCTGTGACCTAGTCAACCAGTTTGTTTCATATCCTTAGCAGTCAACACCAGTATTTTTTTGTTCTGTTGTGATCTCTTCGCAAGTTTACGTTCAGTAGTTTGCCATTGCTTTCTAAATGACCGGTTACCACACCTTTTCGTAAAATAAAAAAAACAAAGCAACGCGGTCTGCTGCCAAATCAGGCTCAGCTGTGTTTTGAACGCGGGTGTGTGGGATCAAACTGCGTCCGAAACCTCTTCGCCACGGATCAGGCAGCCACAAATAGGATATTATTTTATTTCAAGGTCTCTTATCCGACTATGTGCCACCAAGACCTGTCTGTCAGTGTTAGTAGACAGTGATTTGGTGATTCGAGTTTGCATGACCGCCTCTGCACCCTGACTAAATCATGTACATATAAATCTAGACTTCAATCTTAGCCGAAAGGCCGCATGGGTGTTTAACTTTGTTTTTAAAAATCTCACGGTATCCCCAGGGGACACTATCAGGTCCCCGCGTCTCTGATTGTAATTCGGTTGACCGCCGGTGATTTTTGTCCACTTTTCTTTTCGCTTTCATCATTACACCTACCCCGTTCAACCTCAAGCAGAAGTTATAGTAGGGTCCATTACCGGCTCAGAATGATGGTCCTGTAACTAGTTAGCCACCAAACCAGGTGCCCATGGTATTACCCTCACATCTCTATTGTGCTTCAAGGACTGAAATAGAACTATCTATCTTCGTCCTTTTGTATTCTTGACCACTAATAGTCACTGAGTTACTTAGATACTATAATTTTAGAACTTTACTAATTTAAGGGTTGAAAAAAATACAACAATCTGTGAAACTAGGTAAAGATGTTTGGAAAAATATAACCTCACAAACAAAGCCTACTTATACCTAATCCTCGTGCAACAACTAAATATTTAATCACTACTGTTAATTACCTTAGCATTGATTAGTTGGATTATCTCCCCGTGGCTAAAGAAACAAATGATATTAGTGAAATAGGGAGGGAAGAGAAATACCGGAGAAGGAGAGAGAAATGTTGGAGAGGGAGGATAGAAGTTGAGAGGCTATATTATTAGCACAACAAATATGAAGAATCATATTATTAGAAATGAAAATTACCACTTTATTTGTTTAGAGCAGAAACCATATTGCCTTTTGCCCACGCACTTACTTAATTGATTCTCAAACATGTTGATTCTGAATGCAAGTTTGGAAGGAGTATAAAACATGAAAACAACAAGTGTCCTGACGCCCCCTCCTCCTGTGGGTGTGGGAAGCGCTATGACCTTCGTATTTTGTAGATCTGAGTGAACGGAGGAATCGGTGATCAGTTCATCACTCTCATAGGGAACGCCGAGAGCTGATATAAGACCCACGCAGTCCCCGCCCATGTCAACCCAACAGCTACAGTGTACTTGTATTACTCGTTGTATAATTTCCATATTTCAGTGACACTCTCATCATCTCATCAACCCTTGCGGTGTTTGGGTGAAGCATAATCAGCAGGAGAGTGCCTGTTTATGGACTTCATATATTCGGTGACAATAAACATATAAACTACAGAACCATATTCATATATTCTGTGACAATAAACAGATAAACTACAGAACCATATTCATATATTCTGTGACAATAAACAGATAAACTACAGAACCATATTCATATATTCGGTGACAATAAACAGATAAACTACAGAACCATATTCATATATTCTGTGACAATAAACAGATAAACTACAGAACCATATTCATATATTCTGTGACAATAAACAGATAAACTACAGAACCATATTCATATATTCTGTGACAATAAACAGATAAACTACAGAACCATATTCATATATTCTGTGACAATAAACAGATAAACTACAGAACCATATTCATATATTCTGTGACAATAAACAGATAAACTACAGAACCATATTCATATATTCTGTGACAATAAACAGATAAACTACAGAACCATATTCATATATTCTGTGACAATAAACAGATAAACTACAGAACCATATTCATATATTCTGTGACAATAAACAGATAAACTATAGAGCCATATTCATATATTCTGTGACAATAAACAGATAAACTACAGAACCATATTCATATATTCTGTAACAATGAAAAGATACACTACAGAACCATTTTCAACGTCTCGAGGAGTTCGGAGTATATGGTGCTAACCCTATGTTTTATAGACCGACAGGCACTCGACGGTCATTTGGTCAAAATCGCACCTAACGCTTTTACTACCCGGGCCATTTCCTGGTACCAACTTTAGATTGGGTCGACTTGGGAACCCGCGTCAGCTTAAAAAAAAAAAACCCAATAATTACAGTCTTAATGTGGATTCGGCCATGTGACCACAGGACCGACATGCAGGAGAGTTAGCCACTGGCCTTTAGCGGCTCCGACTTGGGCAATGACTTCCTTGGTTAAATCTCAGTCTGTGTACTGTCGTGTGTGACTTGTGTTATCTGTTGTCTTTGACATTTGGTTAACGACACGTTATTCACAAATGCAATCCAGTAACAATGTATCTGTTACACTGTTGACATTGTAGGCGCTCCAGTCAGCTGATGGAGCCCTTCCAACAATTCTGGCACTAGGCTGTGTTACTTGAAGCTGTGGAAGCTGGTCAAAGTCCATTGTCTTCAACTTCTTCTTTCTGTCTGCACCACTTTCCATGATATCCGTCTCTAGTACGGAGACCTCGGGCACATTGTTGTCTGTCCTTTCTCTTTTGTTTTCTGTTATACCTCCTAGTTCCACAATAAGTCTTTCTGTCCAATTTGTTCCACCAAGGTCCGTTTGCCAGTGTTAGTGGTCAGTGGTCCACTGTAGCCGTTTGCCAGTGTTAATGGTCAGTGGTCAACTGTAGCCGTTTGCCAGTGTTAATGGTCAGTGGTCAACTGTAGCCGTTTGCCAGTGTTAGTGGTCAGTGGTCTACCGAAGCACTGTTGCCAGTGTTTGTTGTCATTGGTCCACCGAGGTCCGTTTGCCGGTGTTATTGGTCAGTAGTCCATCGAACCCCCTTTGCCAGTGTTATTGGCCAGTGGTCCACCGAAACCCGTTTGCTAGTGTTAGTGTTCAGCAGTCCACTGAGGTCTGTTTGTCAGTCTTAGTGTCAGTGGTCCACCGAGGTCCGTTTGCCAGTGTTAGTTGTCAGTGGTTCGAGATACGTTAGCTTTGATCTTTACCAAAGGCCTCTCTCTCTGTCTCTCTCTGTCTCTGTCTGTCTGTCTGTCTCTCTCTCTCTCTCTCTCTCTCTCTCTCTCTCTCTCTCTCTCTCTCTCTCTCTTGTAATAATAATTTTTTTAAAAATATGGTTTGGCTGTTTGTGATTTCTTGGCAAGTTTACGTTCAGTAGTTTCCCATTGCTTTCTGAAAGACCGGCACTCATACCAGTCATCACTTTAAGGTAAAATGTTATGTGTTCTATTATCGGTTTAGGTCCTTCAAGTCATCTGATAGAACATGACATATTCGCTCTTCTATATTTGCGACCTGTAATTGTCAGTTATTTCCTTAGGTACGATATTTTTAGAACGTTGCTTATTTGCCGGTAGACAAAAATAATCTGTGAAACTAGGCAACGATGTTTGACATGGAAAAATCTAATCTCACAACAAACCCAGTTTCACCTAATCCTCGTGCAAAAACTAAATATTTCATTACCAAAGTTAATTCCCTTAGCATTTATTAGTTGGATTATCTGCCCGTGTTTCTAGCATGCATATAATATTAGTGAAACAGAGGGGCAGACAGACAGAAACGAACAAGAGGAAGTTAGGAGAGAGAGGGAAGTCGTTGAGACGTTATAATATTAACACAGCAAATATGTGCGAATCTATTATTCAAGCTGGAAATTGCCACTTCATTTGTATAAAAGGTATTATTACCTTTACGCCTTATTCTTGCATCAGGGATTCTTAATCTGTGGATTCTGAACACAAGGTTTGGAAAGATGATTAAAACCAATAACAATAAAATTCAGTAGCAGGAACCTTAAGGGGGTCTGGGCAGTTTTAGGACCATCGCAATTTGTTTTCCTGAGATCACGTGGGGATATATGGCTGTTAATTCCCTCCTTTAGTGAATGTTGAAAGCTGACATCTCGCTTTCGTCCGATCACGTTCATACATAGTTAGCGTAAGATCATAACCATTACATCAAAGTGCACGTTAGAACAGTTATAGTTTTGCTCCTCCATATGACGACTAACGCTTTTTTTATATTTATGTGTCTTTGTGTTTTAATTTATACGCCATGTGCTATGCCGATAAGCGTGGGCAGTCATGTTTCGTCATATCACTTGATCTTAACGTCTTTCAAACTATTTAAATTACGTAACGGTTCTTTCAAAACTATAGTTCAATTTCTGTGGACAAACCCACAATGCTATGGCTTCGTGTGTTTGTTTTCTGCGCTGTTGACTCAATTTTCAGGATTCACTTCACAGTTTTATATGAACATTGGATCACATGGTCTTCCTTCCTAGGGAGCTGAGTGGTTTCGAGGTATGGTGTCCGCCTCGAGTGCTGGAGGTCCCGGGTTCAGTCCCCGATGAGGACCGGGATTTATTTTAAAATTCCACTTAGACGTCCAGTAATAAAATTTCCCTTGGTTTCTGGGTAGTGAGATCGGACGTCCGTGTGTATTGTTGCGCACGTAAAAAATCCCTTGGCAGTTGGAAATCGAAAAATAGTAGCCTAACGGCGCAGCCCGGGCAAAATTTCGAGTTAAAAATTTACCCAAAGTATTTCAGGATCCTCGCTGATGCAACGGAGTTCGTGCATTGAGCTGAGTTTCTCCAGACTCAGGATTGAGTTAGGAGGAAAACGGAGCACTTATGGGTTAAACCGTGTGCCGTGAAGTTGATCCAACGACTAAACTAAACTAAATATGGTTTTAAGCAAGAATTATTATACTAACACCAAGAAACGGGAACTTCTGATATAGAAGATAAACCCTTAATAGGATCTTTGTAACCAGTAAGAATTCTTGTTCTAACACCAAGAGACGGGAAATTCTGGCATAGAAGTTAAACCCATAATAGGATCTTTGTAACAAAAGAATTCTTATACTAACACCAAAAGACGGGAACTTCTGGCATAGAAGATAAACCCTTAATAGGATCTTTGTAACATGTAAGAATTCTTATACTAACACCAAGAGAAGGGAAATTCTGGCATATAAGTTAAACCCTTAATAGGATCTTTGTAACAAGCAAGAATTTTTACTTTAACACCAAAAGACGGGAACTTCTGTAGTCCACATTCACTACGTCTAGCAGCACTGGACTGAAATTCGCTTGTGGATTAGCTTTCCCTATTACCAGTGTCTCTCGATATCAGGCGAGCCCACTCCGACTTCAGACTTACTTGTAATTTCCGTCCCCAAGTCAAGGACGAGAAGTCAACTTTTTAGTCCAAATATACGATGTAGGGGTTGAACACCATACCACGGCATGAGCACACCGGATGTTTAAGATCAATTCGGCCATGCCGGCCTCCTATGTAAGATATCATTTGGTTATCCCATAAGGCCAGTAGTCTGTTACGCTGATCACACAAACACAACATTGCACACGTCCGTGTGTTCTAGCAGGCATACATCGTGGAAGTTAAATGATCTAATCTTGTTTGTTTGATCTCTCCCTTTGAACTCAAGCGCAATCCATCCACTTGCTACTACTTCTAGTCTTCTAGTGCACAGGAATGATTTTTTGCATGTGGAAAAGTTTTAGTTTAGTTTTAGTTTAGTTTAGTTTAGTTTAGTCATTGGATCAACATCACGGCACACGGTTTAACCCATAAGTGCTCCGTTTTCCTCCTAACTCAAACCTGAGCCTGGAGAAACTCAGCTCAGTTCACGAACTCCGTAGCACCAGCGAGGATCCTGAAATACTTTGGGTAGATTTTAACTCAAAATTTTGCCCGGGCGCGCCGTTAGGCTATTCTTTTTCTATTTCCAACTGCCAAGGGATTTTTTACGTGCGCAACAATACACACGGACGTCCGATCTCACTACCCAGAGACAACAATACACACGGGCGTCCGATCTCACTACCCAGAGACAACAATACACACGGGCGTCCGATCTCACTACCCAGAGACAACAATACACACGGGCGTCCGATCTCACTACCCAGAGACAACAATACACACGGGCGTCCGATCTCACTACCCAGAGACAACAATACACACTGGCGTCCGATCTCACTACCCAGAGACAACAATACACACGGGCGTCCGATCTCACTACCCAGAGACAACAATACACACGGGCGTCCGATCTCACTACCCAGAGACAACAATACACACGGGCGTCCGATCTCACTACCCAGAGACAACAATACACACGGGCGTCCGATCTCACTACCCAGAGACAACAATATACACGGGCGTCCGATCTCACTACCCAGAGACAACAATACACACGGGCGTCCGATCTCACTACCCAGAGACAACAATACACACTGGCGTCCGATCTCACTACCCAGAGACAACAATACACACGGACGTCCGATCTCACTACCCAGAGACAACAATACACACGGTCGTCCGATCTCACTACCCAGAGACAACAATACACACGGGCGTCCGATCTCACTACCCAGAGACAACAATACACACGGGCGTCCGATCTCACTACCCAGAGACAACAATACACACGGGCGTCCGATCTCACTACCCAGAGACCAGGGGAAATTTTATTACTGGAAGTACAGGTGGATTTTTTAAATAAATCCCGGTCCCCATCTGGGCCTGAACCCGGAACCTCCAGCACTCGAGGCGGACACCATACCTCACCCCACTACCAGTGTCCCTCGCCATCAGGTGAACCGACTCCGACTTCAGAGATACTGGTAATTCACATCCCCATATCAAGGATGAGACGTCAACACTGTAGTCTAACCGGCCGGTGTAGGAGATGAACCCACTACCTTTGCATCAATACACTGGATATTTAAGAATGAACCATCTTATCCATTCGGCCGTGCTGACCTATTTGTCATGCACCTAAATAATAAAGTAAAGAACACAAATACTTTAACACAATCAAGACATTGGGTATATGGTGCATGAAACATTTGGATGTGAGCCAGGGACAACTTCACAATTACTAAAATAAAAGTAAACTGAAGCTGTTGAGATAAAATAGTTAAGAACAATTCTCAGAATATCGTAGAGCATGAAGGAAAATAAATAATGAAATTCTGCAAGATCTGAGTATTGAAGAAATGTAGCTCATGAACAGTATGATGTCTCAGACACTGAAATACTTTGGTCATACTGGTTTAGGAAGAACAGCTAAGGAAGACATGGTTCTTGGTAGAAAAGACGGGGGTCGACCAGCCCGAAGATGGACATATGACATTTCAGATGCCTTAGGCATGGAGGTGTATCAAGCAGGAGAAATGGCCAGGCGTCGAAAGACCATGATGAGAGAGTCGTTATGCAAATGGTATGTTGGAGGTATTAGTACCATAGTTCTAGAACGATCGGCAGAGGTAGTGAATATCTCGCTTGCCTAATTTTACTGTCCTGAAGATTATCTGGTAACCATATTAGATTAGTGCAGGCCTCACCGAAAAACAAAAATCTCCGCTCAAATCACTTGAAGAATATATAGAAACACTCTAAAAGCAAACGTACTCCCACGGTTTTTCTCACATTCTCGTATCTAGATATCAATGGGTTACATACAACATATGGCGAGCAGTTTGTAGTGCTTATCACACAAACACGACAGCACCCACCTCAGTGTTTTCTATCAGGCTTACATTGTGCAAGACAAATGAACAGAGCTCAATTGACCAACTATTTATTCAGTGCGCCAAAATGGTTTCTTGTTTGATTCCCCGAGCTGTGCTCTTAAAGAAACAAACATTCTATCGAGAAAGAATCAATATTTGTTGATTGCTACAGGAACAATTAAGGGGAAAGGGAAGGAAAATTGATTAAATGTTAAGAAATATCATGGATGCAAAAATTTTAAAACAAAAATACAAAGCGTTTAAGACACGTTTCAGAATTGCAGTTAATAGCCGGGCCTTAGCGAAGAAGTGTGATTACTTGTTGGAGTCGTCTTGCCGAAAGCGGGCCACGTGATATGGTAATCTACATAAAGGATTCTCACATTTTGTGACCACAGAGGCAAGTGTTTAAGTTGCTTTCAGTTATACGGGGTGCAGGCTATACATACTACAGATGCAGGATCGATCTATTTAAGTGTCTGGAAGCTGGGTGAGACCTTGTGGTGGCATCATCTGAAGATTGTGAACCTCTGATGTTGTTTTTGTTTAGTTAATTGGATCAAGTCATTCTGTTTCTGGCTACTGGATTTTCAACCATTTATTCATAATTTTCGTTTCTATCTTTCTTTCTTTCTTTCTTTCTTTCCTTCCATCCGCCCGCCCACCCGCCCGTCCGTCCGTCCGTTCGTCTGTTTGTATCTGTGTTTGTTTCTGTCCGTGTGAGTACGTTACAACCCACCAACTAATCTACTTACTTCCAGCCTGTCTGTCTGTCTGTCTGTCTGTCTGTCTGTCTGTCTGTCTGTCTGTCTGTCTGTCTGTCTGTCTGTCTGCCTGCCTGTCTGTCTGTCTGCCTGCCTGTCTGTCTGTCTGTCTGTCTGTCTGTCTGTCTGTCTGTCTGTCTGTCTGTCTGTCTGTCTGTCTGTCTGTCTGTCTGTCTGTCTGTCTGTCTGTCTGTCTGTCTGTCTGTCTGTCTGTTTCTTCTTCTTCTTCTTCTTCTTCTTCTTCTTCTTCTTCTTCTTCTTCTTCTTCTTCTTCTTCTTCTTCTTCTTCTTCTTCTTCTTCTTCTTCTTCTTCTTCTTCTTCTTCTTCTTCTTCCTCCTACTACTACTACTACTACTACTACTACTACTACTACTACTACTACTACTACTACTACTACTACTACTACTACTGCTGCTGCTGCTGCTGCTGCTGCTGCTACTACTACTACTACTACTACTACTACTACTACTACTACTACTTGTACTACTAATAAAACATCAACTACAATATTACTACTGTAAGAAGAAGAAGAACGACAACAACAACAATAACAATTACTACACTACCACTACTTCTAATACTACCGCCACTACTTTTAGTAGTACATTACCACTTTCACCACCACTATTAATACAACGGCTACTTCTACGGCTAGTACAGTGGTTCTCAACCTATTTTGGCCCGTGCCCACTTCACCATATTTTCAGAACGTCATTCCCCCCCCCCTTTCGTATTTCCTACCTAAATATCCCACCCCGCCCCTACATAGTATACGCAATAATGGAAGCTAAATTTAATAGCACATACTAAAACAAATCTAGACTTCCACATAAAACATGATTTGTGGGTCTGCTTACCTTATAAATTAAATTTTAGAAGTGTGAGACGTACAGAACCGTACAGTATGAAGGGAAAAACAATATCAAGTAATCGGTTCCTGTATTAACGCAATCTTGAAATAATCTTAATTCACCCCCCCCCCCTTCCACCTCCTCTCCCGGAAACCCTAAAATTCCCCACCATTAGAGAACCACTGGGCTAGTACTAATTCTACTGATGGTGATGCTACTAATATTTATTATTAGTAGTATTGTTATTGTTATTATGACTGCTACTGTTGTCATCACCAACATCTTTATTCTACATGTTCTTCGACGATTTCTGTCTTCAGTCTTCCAGTAATGATCTATTGAACTTGCGGAAAAGGAAAGAAATACCAATGAAATACGGTCTCATTAAAGAAGATGTGGGCAAAACATTAACTGACAGTTGTGGGGGATAAATGCAATTCAATTGCAGTTCTAACCTAATGGAAACCCGCTAACGGAATGCGATGCTAAATTAAAAATGCAAAAACTAATGAAAGGTGTAACATTGGGGATTCAGTTCATTGATTCCTTCGGTACTTGTATTGGAAATTGATTGTCGTTTACAGCTCATCATCATCAAATGCCCTGCCAGCTGGCGTAAACGTTCATGTCTCTACATAGATCTCGGTATTTAGTGTTCTTTATCAACTCTGCTGATGATATTTCTTCATGTCACCGTCTCAATCCATCCAGTATTAATTCTCTTGGTCTGCCACTGCCTCTTTTCCTTTTGATCTTTCCAGTCGTCACAATGTTCTCCGATGCCTCTCTTCTCGTCAGTGTTGTCTGTCCTTCAAGAATGATGATGACCATTCATTTAATCCAGTGGGGATGAACGTATGGAGCTGTGAGTACTAAGACGGCTGGTAAGGTCTAGTCTAGCTCGAAATGTTCTTTGCCACTGTGGACAAAAAATGATTGACGTTCCAAGAGGAGGATCTCCTGCAGTGGTTTTTTTCTGTCCAGGCTTTGTTTTCACAGCTCTTGCAGTCCTGTTTACTTCACAAGTGATTGCAATTTGTGTAATGATGAACGCCACGAATTTTGGTCATTGGCCGCAGTCTCCCAAGTGTCACGGTGAATTCCAAAAGCTTTTAATGAGATCTTCAGAGTGTCTTTAAAACGTTTCCTCTGACCGCCGTGGGAGCTTTTACCACAACGCAGCTTGCCGTAAAAAAATTCGTTTATGGAGTCTGTGATCTGGCATGCGAATCAAGTGACCAGCCCAGCTGATTCTTCATTAGTTAGAGTGTTTATACTGGGCATAGACGCTCTTTCCAGGACTTCAGTGTCTTGGATCTTGTCTTGCCATTTTATCTTCAATAGCTTATTAATTCAGACTGTGTGGAAGTGGTTTAATTTCTTGGCGTGTCGCTGGCAAATGGTCCAGGTTTCACAAGTATATAGCAGTGTGGATAATATGGAGAGAACTAAACGAATGTCAGCGGTCCAAGAAGTGAAGAAAGGACGCTGACGATGGACAGAACAAACATTGAGAAAGCCTGGGGACACTATAACTACACTCTCTCCTTTCTGGAATCCAAAAGCTAACCAAATGGCGGGAACTTTGAAAACACTTGGAGAAGAGAATCACAGACATAGTTGAATAATACTGGGAGAAAACGAAGGAGATAATTACAGATATAATGATTTGACATGGTTTACTTGAGAGCGTTGAGTTTTGTTGCTCCAATGGGATAATAAAGAAGAAGAAGAAGAAGAAGAAGAAGAAGAAGAAGAAGAAGAAGAAGAAGAAGAAGAAGAAGAAGAAGAAGAAGAAGAAGAAGAAGAAGAAGAAGAAGAAGAAGAAGAAGAAGAAGAAGAAGAAGAAGAAGAAGAAGAAGAAGGAGGAGGAGGAGGAGGAGGAGGAGGAGGAGAAGGAGGAGGAGGAGGAGGAGGAGAAGAAGAAGAAGAAGAAGAAGAAGAAGAAGAAGAAGAAGAAGAAGAAGAAGAAGAAGAAGAAGAAGAAGAAGAAGAGGAAGATAAAATGAGATAAAAGAAGAAGAAATAGAAGAAGAAGAAGAAGAAGAAGAAGAAGAAGAAGAAGAAGAAGAAGAAGAAGAAGAAGAAGAAGAAGAAGAAGAAGAAGAAGAAGAAGAAGAAGAGAGAGAGAGAAGAAGAATAACAGCAAGAACAAGAATAACAAGAAGAAACATACTTTCTGGCAATAATGACAAGAGGACGAATAACAACAAAAGCAGCAACAGCAGTAACAACACCAATAACACAAACAACCTTATTTAGAATCTTATTTAGAATGTTTGTTGACAGAAAAAGAAAAAAGAAAAATCACAACAACAGAAATGAGATTCCTAAGAAGAATATTCAAAGTATCAAGAAGAGATAAAATCAGAAATGAAAAAATCAGGACTAAAGTGGGGGTTATAGCAGCACTAGATTTTATTAGAAAGCAGCAAGTCAAATGGTTTTGACATACATGTAGGTTACCAGTCAAAAGCACACCACAACAAGCAATGATGTACAGACCAGGTGGAAACAGAGGAAGAGGCCGACCACGTAAACGTTGGACGGAGGGAATAGCAGAGTCCATGGGAGTATCCATATATGAAGCCCATAATCGGGCACTCTCACGATGTTTATACTTCACCTCGACACCGCAAGGTACAAGAGGAACATAATGAGATGAGATGAGATGAGTCGTTGATATGAGCTTAATAACATGAGCAGAGTTTGTCAGACATCAATGGAGGATTTGTTTCGTTAGAATCCTTCTCTGTGTCAAAATAACAACTGAAACCCGGATGTCGTCATCGGGATTAGTATAACGTGGATTGACACAAATAATCCGCTAATGTTATACGGAATCACTCAGCTTTAGTGAATTATTCATGATAAATTACAATCTCTACATTAAACCTCTGTGTGTGTCTTAGATAACATTTCGGATTAGAGCTTGAAATATTAATTTACGTTGCCTGAAAAGCAATAAGATAAGGACTTTGCTCCGCCCAACAGGAATTAGAAACATGTTTCTTCTTCTTCGTCTCCTCCTCCTCCTCCTCCTCCTCCTCCTCCTCCTCCTCCTCCTCCTCCTCCTCCTCCTCGCCCTTCCTTTCTTCTTCTTCTTCTTCTTCTTCTTCTTCTTCTTCTTCTTCTTCTTCTTCTTCTTCTTCTTCTTCTTCTTCTTATGAATCTTTTCCTCATCCTCTTTCTCTTCTTCTACCTCCTCGTACTCCTCCTTCTCGTCGTGGTCGTTCACCTCCTCCTCCAAAACCTTCTTCGTCATCTTCTTTCTCGTCTTCTTTTTCTCATCGTCCGTATTGTTCTTCGGTTTCGCATTCGTTTCCTCCTCCTCATCCACCTCCTCCATCTCCTCCTCCTTCTCCTCCTCCTCCTTCTCCTCCCCATCCTCCTCCTCTTCCTTCTTCATTTTCTTCTTGTTCGTCTAGTTCATACCATGTGGCGTTGGTGATCATGTCTGATTACAACCCTCTGTCTCGTCTACTGCCTATCATTTCTAATACTGATGTTCATCCATGCCTTGATGTCAAACCTGTCTTTCTCTTCTTATTCTTCTTCTAGCGTTCAATCTTTGACGTTACCTCCGACAGACGAGTTATCGTAATATAGTAAACAGTCTTCAAGCTCCTCTCGTGTCCCTTACAGAGTTAAATGCAGTGCTGTATCACTATGCCAGTATTCCCATCTCATCTTTGGGCAATCTTGCAGATGTCATGTAGTGTGATTACACTTCCTGGTGTCAAACTTTCCAGAAACTTCTCTCTTTGTTTTACCTTTCCTCTCCTCCTCCGCCACCAAACCGCTGTGGCGACATACTCAGGCTTCCTCTCTCTCTCTCTATCTCTCTCTCTCTCTCTCTCTCTTTCTCTCTCTCTCTCTCTCTCTCTCTCTCTCTCTCTCTCTCTCTCTCTCTTGACATGTCCAAATTACGTGGGCTTCTGGTGCTAACAGCCAGTTCTCTGTGTGAGTTCACTTCTTCAAGATATCTTCACTGCTCTCTCTATCCGTTCACTGTGTTGTTATCATTCCTCTATAAAATCACATCTCAGCAATTTCCACTTAAGTCCTCACTTGACTCCTAAATGTCCGTGATTTGCTTCCGTAATCAGGATTGGCTCAGTATAGATCTCAAGAAATATTTTCCTCACTTTGATTGATTAATTATGGAGATAAATTGCAGTAACTTCTTCTTGTAAATTCTGCTTTTGTTTGGGCTAGCACATTTTAAAAGAATTTTAGACATTTATAAATCTCTTGCACCTTAAATCACCTACGTCATCGACTGGACGGCAGATTTAGAAAACCAGTAATATGATTGTTGGGACAATGCGTCTCGTGTGGTGTTTAAGGCACAACGTGGTCGCGTTTAAGAGTCTCAGTGTCATCAAAGTGATATCCTCGAAGATCTTCTGAAGGTGGTAAATCGGGACTGTAAGGGAGATGTCGTAATGATGTCCAGCCAAATTCTGCATTCGCATCAATGGTGAGATTAGCGATTTGTGGCCTGGCATTATCGTGCAACAATAATGCAGTTCTCGGATCTTTGAATGGGTAAAGTTGTCGAAGACGCCCTCTAAGCTTCTTCAATGTTTCAATGTAACGGTCAGCGTTCACCGTGTTTCCCTGTTCAAAGAAGTCGAGAAGAATCACACCTTCCTCACCCCAAAACTCGTAGGCCATAACTTTCCCTACATATAGTGACATTTAGAACTTCTCTCTTGTCAGTGATGTTTTGTGATTCAGTTGACTGCCTTTTGGATTCTGGTTTAAAGAAATGAACCCAAGTCTCATCACATGTTACAAAATGCGATAAATACCCTTCTTGAGTTTCTTAACGGTGCAGGAGGTTGATGGCTATGGTTTTCCTTGCTTCTTTATGTCTGTCTGTCAACATTCTGGGTATTCACGGTGCACAAACTTTGAATAGCCCAGGTCTTTAATGATGATCTGGGCACTGTCTCTACTTTGTTACAGTGTTACCCGACGGTCACCAATAATGATGGCATAAACTCGATGAATGTTTTGTGGAGTCAATGCTGTTGACGAACGGACAGTCCGCTTTGCGTCAGTCAGTGAGGATTGACCTACTTCAGCTTCGCTACAAAGACGTACCCAACATCGGACAGTGCTAACATCCACTGTTGAATATTCATAAACAATACCGAAACGTTCATGGATGAGAATCGGGGTCTCGCGTTCAGTTTTGAGGATTTCTATGACATTACGTTGCTTTAACCGAACTTCTTTGGTACCTATTTTTAAACCGTTACTGTTGCGCAACCTGTGACTAAAATAGGTTGGTAGCGATATATAGTAAAAAAAAAAAAAATAGGAGGCATTACTTATTGACCGTCCCTCGTTTCAGAAGATAATAGTTAGTTGGCGATTATTAGAGCTTCCTAAGCCTTGGTCAGCAATTGGTCTAGGATCTAAGCCGACATGCGGACAGCTAGAGCATTGCTTTGTTGATCCAACAGCGTGATTGGCGTTACCTTTCCAATGGAGTAAACTAGGCAGGCCGAGAGAGGGATCATGCTTCATGAGCAGCATATGATCTCTACAGTTCAACTCAGGTGTTATAGAGTGGTATACCTCCATCCCCGGTCTTTATCGGTTCTCCGAATTCAGAGCGACTGGCAGCGGTTACGGGGTATAAGTCCTTGCCAATTGGCGTAGACAGGGAGCCAAGTGTTGCCTCTGACGGAGTGTGACACAGCTACCGCCGGCCTCATCTGGGCATCTCCCAGCAAATTGAGTGCTGATTCTCTTCAGCCTGCCTGCTGCAGTGGGCGCTTGGAGCTAGGACAAACTGCAGACTGTAAAGCCAATGCACCAGACATTAAAGAGACTAATTGAAACATCAAGCTACGACTTGCAACCTGAAACATAAGACCCACGTGTCCGGGACTTTTCACTGATCTCACGAACGTTGGAAATATGAGAAAGACGGCTGTGATTGGTGTTAAACTCAAGTTTCTTAGCAATGATATTACTGGCCTGCAGGAGGTGACAAAGTGAACGATAAAACGAAAGTAGAAGACCATACGAAAGTGGAAAGCACACTATGGGGCAAGCAATGATGACCTCATACAGTAGAGTTGATTCAATGATGTAGAAAATTACTTTGGTCGGATTGCAGAGAGTAGGAAACGGAGGAAGAAGAATCAGAGAGGAGGAGGAGGAGGAGGGGGAGGATGAGGAGGAGGAGGAAGAAGAAGAAGAAGAAGAAGAAGAAGAAGAAGAAGAAGAAGAAGAAGAAGAAGAAGAAGAAGAAGAAGAAGAAGAAGAAGAAGAAGAAGAAGAAGAAGAAGAAGAAGAAGAAGAAGAAGAAGAAGAAGAAGAAGAAGAAGAAGAAGAAGAAGAAGAAGAAGAAGAAGAAGAAGAAGAAGAAGAAGAAGAAGAAGAAGAAGAAGAAGAAGAAGAAGAAGAAGAAGAAGAAGAAGAAGAAGAAGAAGAAGAAAAAGAAGAAGAAAGAAGAAGAGAAGAAGAAGAAGAAGAAGAAGAAGAAGAAGAAGAAGAAGAAGAAGAAGAAGAAGAAGAAGAAGAAGAAGAAGAAGAAGAAGAAGAAGAAGAAGAAGAAGAAGAAGAAGAAGAAGAAGAAGAAGAAGAAGAAGAAGAAGAAGAAGAAGAAGAAGAAGAAGAAGAAGAAGAAGAAGAAGAAGAAGAAGAAGAAGAAGAAGAAGAAGAAGAAGAAGAAGAAGAAGAAGTAGAAGAAGAAGAGGAAGAAGAAGAAGAAGAAGAAGAAGGAGAAGAAGAAGAAGAAGAAGAAGAAGAAGAAGAAAGAAGAAGAAGAAGAAGAAGAAGAAGAAGAAGAAGAAGAAGAAGAAGAAGAAGAAGAAGAAGAAGAAGAAAAAAAGGAGACTATGAAGAGAAAGGAGAAGCAGAAGAGGAAGAAGAAGCAGTAGCAACACAAGTAGCAACATCATAAGAAGAAGAGAAGAGGAAGAGAAGAAGAGGAAACAGAGAAGAAGAAGATCATTAACAAAGATATTTATTGTATTTTGTACATTAACGAGCGTAATGCATTTTAATGTTCCCCTAACATTTGTTTAGAATGTACAGCCCTACACTACCAGATATATTTGAAATCCATAATTATTTCTGAATGTTTATTTTTGTACAATTAAGGTGCTAGAATTTACGTATTTGAATAGAAGCGAATAGAAAACATTGATTTTCTGCATTCTGGAAACATGCTTACCCCACGCAATTGTTACATGTGATGGATCAATAGATGGTTACTGCAGTAATTGATTCTTTACCGCTGATTCGCATGATAAATTGAACAATTTGGACAATAATTCCTGGCGCCACGTAATGCAGAATAGCGTCGATGTTTTTGTGATGATCAAAGTAACACGAAAATACGGCCTTATGCGTGACGTAACTGCAGATAGTCATCAAGTAATCAGTTTGTATTCAGTTGCTGTTTACAATTTGGTTAGGGGGTGGGAAAATGTCACAATTTTGTGATTTCTGGGCAAGTTTACGTTCAGTAGTTTGACACTGATTTCTGAACAACCGGCACTCGTAGCATTGTATGAAAACCAACGCAAAGCGGTTGGTTTCCAATTCCTCCGCAGATGTGACAACATACTTGAAATAAAAACAAACAAGTAACAATCACGATGTCACAATACACTTGAATCAACAACAAACAAGTAACAAACAGATCAGATATACACGGTTGTAAGTGTTGGTTGCGTGTACTTTACAGGACGTCGCACTCACTTAAAGCATTCATTGGCTGCTTGTGATTTTGTAACCAATTATATGCATGAGGCATATCCTGGCGCTACGAAAAAATGGCTGATGGGCATAGTGTTCTTCAGGCCAAATGGTACTTGAGAAATAGGGATCATCGCTTGCATGAAGCCATGGATATAGTCAAGGGTCATAGACTAAGACGAGACAGGTCCTGGATGGCATAGGCAGAAATATATATAAGTCAGGTTTGTGATTTAGTGACCATCAATCGCGAAAAAGAGTGGGTTGAATTACCGGCAGACAGGACGGACAGGCGTCTCTGTGATGGGAGTCTCTGTGGCGAAGTGGTCAAGCCGTTTGACTCGTGCTCCGAAGGTTGTGGGTTCGATTCCGGGCCGCGTCCTTCGGGTTACGAGTTAAATGTTTCGGAGACTCCTGTAGGTCGTCGCTAAAAGCTATGGAGTTCGTGCTTTGTGCGACGCTTTCCGTGCTGCGGAAAGAGACCGAGTCATATGGGATAAAACCCGGTGCAATGAAGTCGACCCTGTCGACTGTTAAGCGACTTTATAGGACGGACAGGCACAATGTAATAGTAACACTGGGTCGTGACTGCAGAAAATGGGCAGCGGGCCGCACAGAGCTTGAGGTGCAACAAATGATCCAGAGTAATACACATCAAGGTGACATAGTGATCTATACTGATGGGTCAGTGGTGAGAAACGAACGGAGTGGTTGGGGTTTCATTGCGAAGGCTAATGGACGATTCTTGAGAAAGGAGAGTATGGCATTTGAGGCTACGACCTCCAGCATGAGAATGGAGGTGGAAGCAGTCACAGTGGCATTCCGTTGGTTTGAGGAGACCACTGCAACACACATTGTCTTCATCACGGACTCAATGAGTAAGCTTAGTAAAGTGGAGAAAGGAATGTTTCGTGTGGAATGGGTCACCTCGCTTCAGAAGTCACATATTGTAAGAATTGTATGGAGTTTTGCCCTGGCCATGTGGGGGTGCGGGGGGAATGAACAGGCTGATAGGTTGGCAGGGAAAGCACCTCTTGGTGGTAGATTATCTGTGGACAAGGAAGAGGCCGCCGTGCGCCTATGGGACCAGGTGGAGAAGGTGAAGGAACAGATTCAGAACCCGTATGTGGAGAGGATGAGATTGCGGGGATTGGCAGGGGTTCTGGTAGAATCTCACAACTGCGAGGGAAGACCAGGATAACCTTCAATCTATAACGATCAGCAGCGTGACTCTTCTCTGACTGTTGAACGAGGGGCCGGGTCGTATATGGAAATGTCCTGAGTGCAGTGATGTCGGTTCTTAGCTCAACTCAACTCAAAAACTCAACCTGCGATTTTATAGAGGATATTTATTTCATTAGTTTAAGTTGTACGTAAAGTGACTAAATAAGATATTCTTATATTGAGATTGGATATATGCGACGACATATATAAAGTTGTACGTAAAGTGACTAAATAAGATATTCTTATATTGAGATTGGATATATGCGACGACATATATACAGTTGTACGTAAAGTGACTAAATAAGCTATTCTTATATTGAGATTGAATATATGCGACGACATATATACAGTTGGACGTAAGTTGACTAAATAAGATATTCTTATATTGAGATTGGATATATGCGACGACATATATACAGTTGTACGTAAAGTGACTAAATAAGATATTCTTATATTGAGATTGGATATATGCGACGACATATATACAGTTGTACGTAAAGTGACTAAATAAGCTATTCTTATATTGAGATTGGATATATGCGACGACATATATAAAGTTGTACGTAAAGTGACTAAATAAGATATTCTTATATTGAGATTGGATATATGCGACGACATATATAAAGTTGTACGTAAAGTGATTAAATAAGCTATTCTTATATTGAGATTGGATATATGCGACGACATATATAAAGATGGTGCGTGACTAATTATTACAAGCGCTCATCATCTACCACCTGGCAAACTACCTTTGGCGATCATGCTTCTCCAGGTCTTGCAATCTCTAACAGCGTGTATCTGTTTCTATGCTGTCAATGTTCCGTCTCATGACAATTGGCTCTCGAGACACTTTTCCGTAAGTTTACAACATGTGCCTCAGTCTTATCATCGTCAACATCATCTCATCTTGTTCCTCTTGTCCCTTAACTTGTCGAGGTGAAGCATAAACTACAGGAGAGTGCCCGATTATGGGCAACATGTATCGAGATTCCCGTTGACTCTTTCCCATCGTTAACATGGTCAGCCTATTCCTCCGGTTCCTTTTTGTCTGTACATCATTGCTTGTTGTGGTATACTGTTAGTTGGTATCCTACTTATGTGGCCGATGGATTTCATCAGATGTTGTGTGATAAATTGTCTTCGTGTCTTAGACTCTTATAAAACATTTAGATTACGTTGTTTATCGGCTCAAAGTATTTTCTGGATACTTCTGTTAACCCCAGCATATAAAAGTCGCTTAAAAGTTGACAGGGTCGACTTCATTGCACCGGGTTTATCCCATATGGCTCGGTCTCTTTCCGCAGCACGGAAAGCGTCGCACAAAGCACGAAAGCCGTAGCTTTTAGCGACGACCCACAGGAGTCTCCGAAACATTTAACTCGTAAACCGAAGGACGCGGCCCGGAATCGAACCCACAACCTTCGGAGCACGAGTCAAACGGCTTGCCCACTTCGCCTTAAACCCAGCATGGCTGCCTGGAGGTCTACAGGTCACGGGTTCGAACCCCTGTAGACGAGTGAATAATTATATCATTGATCTGGACTTCCAGGTTATGCCAGCCTAAATGGATGACAAGAAACTTTCTGGAAGTAAATACAGACCACGTGATACCAACCACATGATCGATCATGTGCCGTTTTAGTGTCATAAATATGGGGGATGATAGAATACAAACGCTACGCACTTTGTTGTGAAATGTGATGCTTTACTTGTTTACTACCACCATCACTATTGCTACTAAAATTAATACTGCTAC
>OY992882.1:117025834-117120834 GCA_963921405.1 Cepaea hortensis | reverse complement strand
CTAAAATGTTGACTTCCCGTCCTTGACTTATCCATTTGTTAAAAGTCAACACAAAGCGGTCTGTTTCCTAAATCACCTGCCGCTGATACGTAAAGCGGAATTGGGGGTTGAGAATCGCGTTCCCTATCACCTGACCACATACGTGTATGCGTAGTTATTTAACATACAACAACTGGTATGTTTATGTACCTGTATGCACCTGTATAAATACTAATCGCGTCACATATACAAGTAGGGTAAACACTAGCAATCCCCAGGTTACACGAGATCTCCGCCTTAAACTTCTAAATGCCACATGCATTGTAGAGAGCGAACTATATATTACACCTGGATATGAAATCGATACTTTTTGCTTGTGTGTTGTGTTTTTGTTATTGCCATGTGACGTAGACTCCACACACACGTTCCACTTATTATAATTACATGAGTTTTAAAGACAAGATAATCAAGTTCATTGTACCGGCTGTTATCCCATATGGCGCCGTGTCTTTCCGCTCGGTGGCCCGCCGAAAGCGTCGCACAGAGCACGAACGCAGGGTTTGAGGTTCGTTTCCGAGTTCAGTCATTCGTTTCACGATGGCAATGTTCTTGGAGACTCTTGGAGTCGGTCGCTAGAGCTACGGAGTTCATGCTCTATGTGATCTTCCGGCAGACGGCACTGCGGGAAGAGACCAAGTCACATGGGATAACACTCGGTGTAATGTGGACCATCCTTGTACCTTTAACACCTTATTAATCAATCATCATCACCATCATCATCAAAGTTCACTTTGGCCGTCAAGCGTCGTGGGAAGAATTAATTGGCGCTCCTGTGCTCGACTGGTGGCACTGAATAGTGTCATTCCGTGTGATTGTACAATGTCTTTGATGTCGTCAATCCATTTTCTTCTCGGACATCCTTTTGCTCTTGTAGCAGATCTTCTTTGTTGTAGAGCCATTGCTGGTAGTTGATGGCGTTGCATTCTAACGAGATGGCCAAACCACCATTTGATCTATCTGTCATTGTATGTGGTACAAGGTAATGATACCATTGCCAGTTTGATAACATCATTTCTTTCTCGGTCTCGGATAGTTAAGTTGGCAGCTATCCTCATGCTTCTCATCACACAAAGGTTGATATTCCGTAAATTTGATTTGGATAATGTCATAGTTTGACATTGGTAGCATAAGATTGGTATGAATGTCCTATTTAGTATCTGTCCTTTTGCGGACATAGGCACATTTGGATATTTCAGTATGGTGATAGTTGATATATTAGAGCACTTGCTTTTTGACATCTGATTTTGATTTCCCTGTCAATAATGCCATCTTCTGTGATCATATTCCCAACATATTTGAATTCTTTAAGTTATTTCAGAATTAAACGTATTAAACAATATACAGCACAAATATAAATGTGTGCTTTCTGGTGATTTTTCGTTGTGTTTTGATGAGAGATCATGAGATACCTTCATCTCTAAAAACCTCAGAGTTTGTTATCTTTTCTCTCTTTGATATCGTCAAAAGTCCTCTAACAACCACATCTCCACTGCTTACAATTTCTTCTCCATTTCATTGTTCATTGTTCAGCATTCGCGTGCATATAGAAGAACAGTCTTTGAATATGGCGATACTGTTCATCATTATAAATGTCCCCGTGTAGCCGACATATTGAAAACATGTGACTTATTTGATGTGTACGATATGACCTGCTTGATGTGTACCTTATCACCTATTGATGTGTACCATGTAACCTGTTTGATGTGTACCGTATCACCTATTGCTATGTACTATGTAACCTGGTTGATGTGTACCGTGTGACCTTTTTGATGTATACGTCTTTCACTTAAAGAGGGGGAGTTCTCCGTGGCCGAGTGGTTACGTTGCCTGCTTCGGGCTCTGAAAGTCATCGGCTGGATTCGGAGATCAGTCATTCGGTTCACGATTGCAATCTTCTCCTGGGGGTTGTGGCTGGAGCTGCGGAGTTCTTGCTCTGGGCAAGCCTTTCGGAAAACCGATCTGAGGAAATAACCGAGCAATATGGATAACAACTCGCAGCAATGAAGTTGATTTTTCATGCCTTTAAGCATGAACGAGTGCATTTACAGGGTTTTGATGACTGTACAGTGTTTGAAAATGTTGCCCTTCCAAGTTTTGTATTCACCCTATGTAAAGTTCATGCAACATAATAGGTAAATACAAAACTTGGATCGGCAATATTTTCAAACACAGAACAGTCATTGGAAATACGCCCTGTATATCGCAATCAACAACGTTCTTCTTTGGAAACCGCCATAATTTCAGTATTGCAAACTATTATTTATAATCCCTTCTGGGGTATGACTAACACTTGCTAACTAGAGGTCTTAATGTGTCAATTCATAGAGAGTCAAAGAAACGGCGTAGATGCACAGTAGCAGCCTTACCCGATAGGATCCACAACTCTTGTGTTCGTGTGAGATGGTGAAAAATGACCGCCCACGTTTATAGGCATGGCACATGATAAAATGAATCTCAGTTTGTGGATCGTGAGAACATCATCTGGCCACATCCATAAAAATTAAACACAAAATAACAACATGGGACACAACAGAACGATCCTGAATATTCAAATGCCCAAATACAGCAATCTATTTTGCTTTTCCCCCGTCGATGCCAAAAAGTAGGGAGACAAAAAATTGTGAATAACATGTGCAAATGTAAGAAGAGGAAAAGCCAGAACAAGAAAAAAGGTCTAGTAGCTGCGGGGGATGAGTTGACATGGATCTCAATCGTTTCAATTCCTGACAACTGCAGAGAAAAAAAATAACATGGGGATTTAGACGAAATACGTGAAGAAATCGAATATATTTGGCAGCCGGACAAAACTGTGAAAGTGTAAATTACAAGGGTAAATCTGTAGTCTTTTGTCGTGTTCAGGAAAGGGAAGAAACGTGTATGTCTCACGCCACATTTAGAGAAGAGATTCATCAGTTTGTGGCATACTGGGTTCATGTGCGAGTATGTTCAAATTGAAAGAACTTGGCGTAGTCGCTGCTGTGGGGTAATTTCCAAATTAGAAACTATAACGTGGTGGAGTGTGTTATTGTTAGTCGTTAGGTAGCCGTTAGTCGCGGTTCCAACTTTATGGCAAAGGGTCATCCCATAATGTTCAGTTCCTGTGTCAGTGAATATCACAAATAATGCTCATTACTGTCCCATGTGAAAAGTAAAACAGACAGCAGTGCTGACATATCAACACCACGCACAGGCATGCATGCATAAGGCCGCTGCCAGACTGCCAATCAGCAGTCCGCCAATAAAATTAAAGTTCATCGTCGATGGAAGTGGTGGATTGGGTGTGAAATTTGTTTACATGTGTTCACGGTTGTTTGAACTGTGAACATCATGTTTAGAAAATGGCGGACGGCCGGTTGCTGAACTAGCTGGTTTTGCCGTATGCAGTAATGTGTGCGCAACTACTGGTTTTCTGTGTTATTGTTATATTTGATCGGATATATTACGACGGAGGCATGATGTTAATTAATTGCTTATCCTTTAAAGCAGTGGTTCTCAACCGGTGGGGAATTTTAGGGTTTCTAGGGGGGGGGGAATTAAAATTATTTAAAGATCGCATTAATGCAAGAACCGATTACTTGATATCGTTTTTCCCTCCATACTTTACGGTTCTGTACTTCTCGCCCTTCTGAAATTCGTTTTATAAAGTAAGTAGACCCGCAATTCACGGTTTTATGTAGACGTCTAGACTTGTTCTAGTATGTGTTATTAAATTTAGCTTCCATTTTTACGTGTACTGTGCAAGAGGAAGGGGTGGGGGGGGGGGGGTTATAGGGAGGAAATATGAAACGGGGAGAACTACATTCTAAACATATGGTGAAGGGGTGCATGGGGCGAAAAAAATAAGGTTGAGAATCTCTGCTTTCAAGAACTTCGCATCCACACCATAATTTTATGGCTACCTGTGATTTCTTGGGAAAGTTACGTTGTGTAGTGTGCCATTTCTTTCTGAACGATCGACACTCGTACCTTTTGTATGGGGAGTCAACGGAAGGTGGGCTGCTTCCAGATATCCCGCAGCTGTGTTTCGAACGCGGTATGTGGGATTACGAATTGCATTGGTAGTCTCTACACTACAGTGCTGTTCTTGTGTTATTGTTATATATGATCAGATAGAGTACGACGGAAGCATGATGTAACAATGTGAAATTAAATAATCTAGTATCTGTTGATGCTGCAGAGAAATTTAAAACACAGACAAATGTATTAACTTCGCAACGTTTACGAGCCAGACGAAAAGAAACAAACGAACACAAATTACAAGTTCTAGGACCAGGTGAAAAGAATTCATAGTATGGTGATAATCATAATATTCACAATAATCATAATCACATTAATAATATTAATAATAATAATAATAATAATAATAATAATAATAATAATAATAATAATAATAATAATAATAATAATAATAATACAATAACACTATGTAAATATGTAATCAATAAATAAAGCTACAGCATACAAATTTTACATTTGGATCATAATGAGCTTTTCAAGAACAACACAAACAACAGTTCTGAACAAGTATCACCGCAGATAAAGTTCACAAAATATAAATAAAGGGGCAGAACTGTATTTAAAATAGGGAATAGTATAGGACGGGTACTTAGCTTCCAAGTACAGGTAAAGTGTGCAGTGGTCTTAACTGTTATGATGACAAAGGAGGGAATTTAGAGTCAATTATAGGCAGAGTCTAACAGACTAATGTGAAGTTAGATACTTTATATATTTCAGGGCATAAAGGTAATATGGAAAGGGAATAAATATAAATAAACAGTGGCACTTGCAACATTATTGATTTCACTTGGTTGGACACACCTCAAAGTGTTGCTTAAATGGCTTTTTGATTCTAAGTCGAACCGAGCTGTCTAAATAGCATGACCTTATGGGAGTGCCACAAACATATCATTAATGACATGGTGATCAGGAGAACAGACGTGATTTGAGAGTGGTGTTCGGAGTGTTGTGTAATATCTCTTTGATATTCCCTAAAACGGTCAGCCATGCTTCCCGCCGATCGGTCCTATATATTTTATATCACACCTCTTACAGATTACGAGATGTGATCGTCTGCGTTTGAATAACATGTCCTGGGGTTGTGCACAATGACGTGACGGTGACTTTTAGATGTGCCCAAAAGTCTCTACCGTCACATTTCTGTGATTGCCCCCTTTCTTCATTTATTACACAGCCAAATATCTATAAATAGTCTCACAGCAAGAGTGCAGACCTTTAATTATCTTGCTGCCCTTTTTTCTATAATTTCTAACCTACATTGAACTTTCTGTTGTTGATGTTGTTTTATTTTTCTCTACAATTTCAGACCTTTTATATAAATGAGGCACTTAATAGCATATTCTGGTTGTTTTTCTATAGTTTTTGACTTTGTATAGTGTGCTATTTTTTTCTGGGGGGTGGGGGGTGGTTAATTTCAGAAATACAATATGCTTTCTTCTGGGTTTTATTTTTCTATAATTTGTAATGTCGCGTTTGATATTAAATTATTCTTCCCTGATAGCCACCTAATTTGTTATGCGATATTATAACTTTGGCTAATATACGAATATTCCTATCATGCGTGGCTTATTCGTCCGATGAAATCTCTTCTTGGGATGGCATCATTACTTCCAACTGGTTCTTCACTTCTATTTTATATTCTTTTGGCATTTTGCCGACACATTAGCTCTCTGATTTTGGTTCTTCAGTGATGCAATTTCCGCCGCGGAGCAAACACGACAGGAGGCTTCTGAATGAGAGAAGCATCCCCCAACCCCTCCCGGAATGTGTCCGCCTTTAACTTTCCTTACACTCTCTGGGGGTCTCAGTGGCGAAGTAGTCAAGCCGTCTGACTCGGGCTCCGAATGTTGTGGGTTCGATTCCGGGCCGCGTACTTCTGTTCACGAGTGCATTTTTCGGAGATTCGTGTGAATCGTCGCTGGATCTACAGAGTTCGTGCTTTGTGAGACGCATTCCGTGCTGCGGAAAGAGACTGAGCCATATGGGATAAAACTGGTGCAATGAAGTCGACCCTGCCAACATTTAAGATACTCTCTGGGAGATGACTCCGATTGTCTTTCCGCTGCCCGTACCCTATAACTAGACATTCATGTTGTTTTCCCACTCTTCTTTCCTACTCTTCTTTCCCACTCTTCTTTCCAACTCTTCCTTTCTACATTTCTTTCATATTCTTCTTTCCTACACTTCTTTCCTACACTTCTTTCCCACTCTTCTTTCTCACACTTCTTTCCCACACTTCTTTCCTACACTTCTTTCCCACTCTTCTTTCTCACACTTCTTTCCCACACTTCTTTCCCACTATTCTTTCCAGCTCTTCTGTCTCACTCGTCTTTCTTACTCTTCTTTCGCACAGTTCTTTCCCACTCTTCTTTCCTACACTTCTTTCCCACACCTCTTTCCTACTCGTCTTTCCCACTCTTGTTTCCAACTCTTCTTTCCCACTCTTCTTTCTCACCCTTCTTTCCCACTTTTCTTTCCTACATCTCTTTCCTGTTTTATGTATTCTCATCTTTCATATTATCACTTTGTATACCACTTGATATAATCATGTATAATACAAACAAATGAACATTACTGTAAAGTGAGTGAGATAGTGTGAGTGAGTGAGTGAGTGAGTGAGTGTGTGAGGAGAGAGAGAGAGAGAGTGTGTGTGTGCTCGTGTGTGTGTGTGTGTGTGTGTGTGTGTGTGTGTGCGTGTAAGAAAAAAAAAAAAAAAGAGAGAGAGAGAGAGAGAGAGAGAGAGAGAGAGAGAGAGAGAGTTGAATTGCGTAACTAATTTATACGTCACACAATGTATATGTACAATCTTTCTCAAATTTTTACAATTTTTTTGCGAGAATGCTCACGACAATCGTCAGTGTATGTCTGTGTAAAGTGTGGGAGTTTGTTCATACAAGTTTCAGTGATTATGTGGGGTATCATGTAAGTGTCTAAATGTGAGTATGTGTGTGTGAATGTGTATGTGGGTGTGTGTGTGTGGGGATGTATGTGTGGAGTGGTTGTGAATGGGGGATGTGTGTGGGTGGATGGGGGATGTGTGATGGATGGGGAGTGTGTATGGGTGAGGGATGTGTGTGGGTGGGGGATATTTAGGTGGATGGGTGAAAGTAGGTGGGTGTTGGTTTTGGGGGTTGTGTTCGGGGGAATTTTTATGTGGGTGGTTGGGTGGGTGAGGGATGTGTGGATTGAGGGATGGGTGTGTGATGGGTGTGAGGATGTGTGTGGGTAGGGGATATGTCTGTGTGGGTGGGGGATGTATGGGTGGGTGGAAGATGTATGTGTGATTGGTGATGGTGTTTGTAAGTGGGGGTGGGTGGGAGATGGGTGGGAAGATGTGTGTGTGTGTTTGTGTGGGTGAGAGATGTGTGGGCGGGGTGTTGTGTGGGAGGGGAGATGTATGTGGGTGAGGGGTGGATGGGGGTGTTATAGGGTGTGGGATGTGCCGGTGTGTAGCTTGGGGTGTGTGAGTGTGGGTAGGTAGATGGGAGATGCATGTGATGTATGTGTTCATGCGTGGGTGGGGGATGTGTGGGTGTGAGTGGTTGAGCGATGAGTACATAAGTGGATGTATGTGTGCTGGGGATGATTGTATGGGTGGGGATATGTGTGGGTGGGGAAGATGTGTGTGGGCTGGCGATGTGTGTAGGGCGTATATGTGGGTGGTGGATGTGTGTAGAGTGTATATGTGGGTGAGAGGTATGTGTTTGGCTGGGTGGTTAGGAGTGTGTGGGTGGGTGGTGTAGAATATGTGGATGGGTGAGTGTTGGTGGGTGTAGGATGTGTGTGTGGGTGGGAAGATGAGACAACAAGCGAGTTATTGTGTGCGAAAGAAACAGAAAAAGAAAAGAAAGAGAGATATAGAGAGTTGAGCGCATGTATGTCATGTGACGTGCTATTCCATGTTTTTTTCTGTATACTCATCATTCATGCTATCATTTTTTACTGCCACTTGGTTTTCTACCATGTACTGACACAAATGTGTGCACTGCTTATTCCATAATGTTTATGTCCATTTTAGGAATTAATTTATTGCATCGCATCACTGTTATTTATGTTAAACAATGTATGTGCATACTTTGCTCTCCATGATTTACATTTTTGTGAGAATGCTCACAATAATCATCAGTGTATGTATTTGTGTGTGTAAAGCGTGGGGGTTTGTTCACAATAGCTTCAGTGATTAAGTGAGGCATCATGTATGTGTCTAGATGTAACGATTGTGTTTAGGTTGGGGGATGGGTTTGTGGGTGGGGGATGAGCGTGGGTTGGAAGATGTGTGTTGGTGGGGGATTTGTGTGTGTGTGTTGTAGGTGTGTGTGTGTGGGAGAGGCGTGGGTGAGTGTGTAGTTGTGTGGGTGGGTGGGGAATATGTGTGTGGATGAGGAATGTGTCTGGGTGGGGATGTGTGTGGGTCTGTGGGTGTGTGTGTGTGTGGGTGATGGATGTGTGTATGAGTTGATGTATGGGTGGGGGTATGTGGATTGGTGTGTCAGGATGTGTGTATGGGGTGTGTGGGGGATGTGTGTATGGGTTGGGGGATGGGTGTGGCTAATGTATATATGGAGGGGGAGGTGTGTATGGGGTGGGAGATGTGTGTGTGTGTGTGTGTGTGTGTGGGAGATATTTGTGTGTGTGGATAGGAGATGTGTGTGGGAGTATGGGAGAAGTGTGTGTGAGTGGAGGATTTATGGGGTGTGTGTGTGGGGATATGTGTGTCTGGGTGGGTGGGGTGATGTGTGCGGGTGGAGGATGTGAGTGGTGGGGGATGTGTCAGTGTGTGGGTGGGGAGGTGTGTGGGTGGGTGGATGGATGTGTGTATGGATGGGGCGTGTTTGGGTGGGGAATATGTGGGTGGGTGAAGGATGTGTGGGAAGGGGATGTATGTTTGGGTTGGTGTGTTTTTGTGGGTAGTTGTATGTATGGCTGTTGGCGGGTGAGGGATGTGTGGGTGTTGGCAGGTGGGGGATATGTGTGTGGGTGTGTTTGGGCGTGTGAAGGGGAAGTGGAGGATGTGTGTATGCGTGAGAGATGTGTGTTGGTGGGGGATGGGTGTGTGAGTTGGGATGTATATGTGATTGGTGGGGTGTTTGGATGGATGTGAAATGTGTGGGTGGGTGGGAAAATATGTGTAGGGATGTGTGTGTGGATAATAAGATGTGTGGGTATGGGTGGGTGATATGTGAGTGGAGAGGGATGTTTGTGTGTTGGTGCGGGATGTGCATGTGGGAGGGGTATGTGTGTGTGTGTGTGGTTGGGGGGTGTGATTGGTTGGGTGGAGCATGTGTGTGTTTGGGCGAGTTTGTGTGGGTTGGGGTATGTCTGAGTGGGGAGTTGTGTGTGGGTGGGGATGTTTGGGGATGGGTGCGAGATATCTGGGTTGGTGAGGGGATGTGTGAGTGGGTTGCGGGATGTGTAGTGGATAGGGTGTGGGTATGGGTGGGTTAAGTGTGAGTGGGTGAGGGATGTGTGTGTAGGTTGGTGCGGGATGTCTGTGTTGGAGGGGGGATGTGCCACATACCATGATGATATGCATTGTTTATGCTTACAACATTCATTTGACAATGTTTTTTTTTCCTGCGTGAATGTATCATGCACTGTTGATGAACGAAAGATGAATGATTGGAAGGGCCGAATGTAAGACGGTCCTACGTGCCCAATTTGTAACCCTTTTAAAATTAAGTTCAATTCAATTCAATTCAATTTCTAAACTTCTTTCCCACTCTTCTTTCCCACTCTTCTTTTTCCTTACTTCTATCCTACATTTCTTTCCTTCACTTCTTTTCCACTCTTCTTTCCCATTCTTCTCTTCTACACTTCTTTCGCACTCTTCTTCGCACTCTTCTGTCCCACAACTCTTTTCCACTCTTCTTTCCGACACTTCTTTCCCACTCTTCTTTCCCATTCTTCTTTCCCACTCTTCTTTTCCACTCTTTTCCCCCCAATCTTCTTTCCCACTCCTCTTTTCCACTCTTCTTTCCCACTCTTCTTTCCCACTCTTCTTTACTATTCTTCTTCCCATTCTTTTTTCCTACTCTTCTTTCCCACTCTTCTTTCCAACTTTTCCTTCCCACTCTTCTTTCTCACTCTTCTTTCCTACACTTCTTTCCCACTCTTCTTTCCCACTGTTTTTTCCTTTACTTCTTTCCCACACCTATTTCCCACTCTTCTTTCCCATTCTTCTATCCTACATTTCTTTCTTTCACTTCTTTTCCACTCTTCTTTCCCACTCTTCTCTTCTACACTTCATTCGCACTCTTCTTTCGCAATCTTCTGTCCCACAATTCTTTCCCACTCTTCTTTCCCACTCTTCTTTCCCACTCTTCTTTAGTTTACTTCTTTCCCACACCTCTTTCCCACACTTCTTTCCCAACTTCTTTCCCCCTCTTCTTTTCCATTCTTCTTTCACACTCTTCTTTCCCACTCTTCTCTTCAGCACGTCATTCTCGCTCTTCTCTTCCACTCTTCTTTCCCACTCTTCTTTCCCACTGTTCTTTCCAACTCTTCCTTCCCACTCTTCTTTCCACTCTTCTTTCCCACTCTTCTTTCCCACTCTTCATTCCCACTCTTCTTTTCCACTCTTTTTTCCCACTCTTCTTTCCCACTCTTCTTTTCCATTCTTCTTTCTCACTCTTCTTTTCCATTCTTCTTTCCCATTCTTTTTTCCCACTCTTCTTTTCCACACTTGTTTTCCCACTCTTCTTTTCCATTCTTCTTTCCCACTATTCTTTCCCACTCTTTTTCCCCACTCGTCATTCCTACTCTTCTTTACGACAATTCTTTCCCACTCTTCTGTCCGACACTTCTTTCCTACACTTCTTTCCTACATTTCTTTCCCACTCTTCTTTCCCACTCTTCTTTTCCATTCTTCTTTCCTACTTTTATTTTCCGCTCTTTTTTCCGACACTTCTTTCCATCACTTCTTTCCCACTCTTTTTTCCTACACTTGTTTCCCACACCTCTTTCCCACTCTTCAACAAATTGTCAGATTGTGACTTGTAGTACTGCAAAACATAGATCACAGTCGCTGTCACAATCAGCCCTTGGCAAGGTGTTGGCTACTGTTTTGCTTGTTCTCCACCGGTGTTGAATTATTGCATAGTCTCTTTGGCTAATGCTGTTTCCATCCGGTTATCTTCAAGTAAATAGCCATCTAGTATGATGTGGGTACATTGTATTAACTATCATCGGTTCATTTTTAGTGCAGGAAATTATCAAGTGATTCCCTGATATATTTAAATTTCCTACACTGTGTTTGCTCACCACTTGTCTTTCTTCTTCTTAGTTTGTCTCTTAAAAATATGTTTATCATTCCCGTGTAAAGTGTTTGCTTGTTTAATAATTGCCCGGTGATCTGTTTGTAGGTACAATAATAAAGTAATCACCTATTCTACACGCTCTAGTGTTCATTTGCCGGTCTCCCTGGTCTAGGTGTTAAACGACTTTCTCCGTGATCCCGTTTATCCACGCAGGGTAACATAGCGGGCTAGAATTGGAAACGATTCTCGCCGCGTTGGTAACTTACTGGATAAGTGAGCCGGCCGCTCAGAAAGCAATGGCAAACTACTGAGCGAAATCTTGACAAGAAATAAAAGACAGGGTAAAATGCTGGTGTTGACAGCGATGTCCTGTAAAGGATATGCGAAAAAAGGAGGTTCATTTGGCATATGGTCAAGACCTACGCTGGTATAGTCCAATCGTCGCTCTGTTGATGATGTGGTCAGTGTCGACCCACCGCCTTTACTTCCACGGATAGTTCCTGGTACACATATTAAGCAGGGTGGTCCTGGGAGCGCAGGTCAGATTTGAAAATCTCCGCTCCGATGTGGATTCGAACTCATGACCACACGGCGACCGGCGAGCGTCTTTGCCACTACACCATGACAGTTCTCCTATTACATTTATAGTCGCATATCATTTATATTTGAAAATATAACACACACGATTACACGATTTATTACCTGGCAATATTTCGCTGCATCACGTCAATTGATATTACTGTGCGAATATGTGTATATTTCAGCTTGAAGGATTTATCTAGTCATTTTACTTTATGCTATGTGGATTCTGCAGTGTGTACCTGACGAGATGCAGTGAAATATGACAGGCAATAAATCGTGCAATCTATTGTTTGTGTCTTCGTTATTCAAACACACGATTATCACTAAATGCCCCAAAGAGAACACTTCATGTAACAAGAAATCGGATATCTCTTCACTCTTGCAATACTGAAAGTATAGAGACAGCCGTCTGCACAGCATGAATAAGACAAGGATGAGATGAGTTGAGTCAAGTACTCGGGACATTCCAATACACGCTACGTCCTCATCTTCAACAACCAGCGAAGACTGCATATGATAATAGTACCAGTTGCTTTCTGATTATGTGTCCTTGTAGCTTTCCTGCTGGCTCCGTTTCGAAGGAATTACAGACGCAGTTCGTAATCCCGCATACCCGCGTTCAAATAAAGCTGCCGTCGATTTGGCAGTAAGCCGCTTCTCGTTGATTTTTTACGAAATAGTATGGCTGCCGGTTTTTCAGAAAGCAAAGGCAAATTACTGAACGCAAACTTGCCAAGAGACTTTTTTTTTTGCATATCCCTTATAGGACATTGCAGTCAACATCAGCATTTTTCAGCTGCCGTTTATGTACTAGTCAAGATTACGCTCAGTAGTTTGCCATTGCTTCCAAGAGATTACAATAGCAAATAATAATGGTGTTAACTGCGGCATCCTGTAGAAAGGATATGCAACTATATTAACTGCAGTCTTTCTTTGAAGTACTGAGTGTTGGCCAAATACTCTGGTCACTCTCTGTAACACTATTTTCTCCAGGCCATTATGGTGTATCTGTTCTTCCACACTATACACTATTTTCTCCACGTCATTATGGTGTATTTGTTCTTCCACACTACAGCTAGTGCTCGATTTACGACCTACGCAACTTACGACCATTCGACATTACGACCACAATCACTAGCCATATTATATTTTAGATTTATTTCTGCCTCAATTATCAGTCGGACGGCGTTGTCTGCAATCATCGGCGGTCGTTAACTAAGGAAAGGGGGGCATGATGCTATGATGATGCTATGCTGCTAGCCGGCGTCATCAATTTCTAGGAATTGAGAATATTGTTTGGGGAAAGATATTTTTATTGCTACTCGATAACGCGCCTGGACACCCACCACATCTTGGCGATCTCCTTCCAGATGTAAAATTTGTTTTTCTTCCTCCAAACTCGACTCCAATCATCCAGCCTATGGACCAAAGTTTGATTGCGACCGTAAAGGCCAACTATCTCCGAACCACCTTCGTTCAAGCAATATCCGCAATAGATGCTGACACAGGAATAACATTGCGAGATTTTTGAAAACACTGCAACATTTTAATGTGTATCAAGAATATCGCTACCGCCTGGGAGGTTGTGACAACAAAGTGCATGAATGGCATCTGGAAAAATTGTGATAAGCTCTATGTTAATGATTTTCATGGATTTGACAGTGAACATGAACTTGAAACGATTAGGGAAAAAATAGTAAAACTCGCCAAAGACCTTTCTTTGGAGTGTGAAATTGAAGATGTCGAAGAGTTGCTAGACAAAGAATCCGGCGAACTTACAACTGAAGAGTTAATCGAACTGGAAGAAGAAAGAGTGGTGGAAGAAGAAAGAAGAGAAGCCAAGAAAGAATCGTGGTCGCAAGTCGAGCACTAGCTGTATAACTATTTTCTCCACGTCATTATAGTGTATCTGTTCTTCCACACTATACATTATTTTATCCACACCATTATGGTGTATTTGTTCTTCCACACTATACATTATTTTATCCACACCATTATGGTGTATCTGTTCTTCCACACTATACATTATTTTATCCACACCATTATGGTGTATCTGTTCTTCCCCACTATACATTATTTTATCCACACCATTATGGTGTATTTGTTCTTCCACACTATACATTATTTTATCCACACCATTATGGTGTATCTGTTCTTCCACACTATACATTATTTTATCCACACCATTATGGTGTATCTGTTCTTCCCCACTATACATTATTTTATCCACACCATTATGGTGTATTTGTTCTTCCACACTATACACTATTTTATCCACACCATTATGGTGTATTTGTTCTTCCACACTATACATTATTTTCTCCACGTCATTATGGTGTATCTGTTCTTCCACACTATACACTATTTTCTCCATGCCATTATGGTGTATCTGTTCTTCCACTCTATACACTATTTTCTCCAGGCCAGGATGGTGTATCTGTTCTTCCACACTATACACTATTTTCTCCATGCCATTATGGTGTATCTGTTCTTCCACTCTATACACTATTTTCTCCAGGCCAGGATGGTGTATCTGTTCTTCCACACTATACACTATTTTCTCCATGCCATTATGGTGTATCTGTTCTTCCACTCTATACACTATTTTCTCCAGGCCAGGATGGTGTATCTGTTCTTCTACACTATACACCAATACTCCACCCTGTGATACCAGGGAACTATAAGAAGAAAATTAATCACAGAGTAAGATACGCGGAGCGTTAGAAATGTGAACTGTTTGACATGACGATGGGCAGAAATGATCATAAATTGTATATCTGAAAAAATAATAGGCATCGAGCATACCATGTATAACCCAACAGCTTGAATAGTATATGTGATCGCTTCTCTTTTGTTAGTTGCTTGGTTTGTTGGTTGGATGTGAATTATCTGAAGACTGATATTCTAAAGTCCGAAACATTGTTGTTCAGATCATCAGAATCCCTAAAAGGGCTTGAATCCAGTTAAGCTGCTTTCAAAATTACTTCCACAAAATGTTTCCCACTCGGGAGTCAACTTATGCTAATCAGACGTGGCTGTAATTCCAGATTTCCCGCGTGGAACATTTAAACCACAACAATTTTTTGAAGTTATGTAAATTATACTGTGTGAATTTAGCAAATTATATTTTTCTTTCCATTGTGAATAATTACATTGTCATATCGAATTTAAAATGCAACAGAAACATGGCCTGTATCCACAATGTATAAGAAACTATTAATAAGAAACTAACAAATGAATGAACACTTGGATATTGTGAAGGTAACGTAATTATGAGATTCAACTCAACAGTGAAACTTGGCTTGCTGTGCCGCTCGTGGATTTGGGATTTCAGAACTTTGGATGTAATATTGTTAAGGAAATGAACGACATTTAAGAACCCACCAGGCGCTCATCGCTAGGAGACTAATACCTTTTTTTCGTGTGTCGCTGTTGTTATTATGAATATCACAGTCATGTTTGATAGAGATATTTCTTGTCGCTCTACTTATTATGCCTGTTAATGTTCACCAGAGAAGATATTGTTGGAATATGACTATGTGTGGGCTGTAAACAAGGTGAGTTTCAAGGCTGTAAACATTAGACCTTAATTTAAGTAGTGGGTGACTGAAAGTAATAAAGATGTGATGATGTTAAAAAGAAGAATGTAAAGAATATCTAGGCCAGAGAAGAAAAGAAACCCTCGGGTATTGCCATTTATATGCGTCTCTGGATCTCTCGTAAAAACTTAAGGTGTTTTAAGGCACATTTGTGTATACCTGAGTGTAGGGAAGCTTTGGTGGCCAGGCTTTCCCTCCCGTATGGAACTACGAGAGAGCTGACATCGTGTTAATTCATGAGGGGCCTATCAACAGAAGAAGTGGAATAACGTAGCACAAATAGAAATCAAGAGAGCAGAGAGTTTGAGATCAAGATGTATGTGGCAAGCTGAAACAACGCAGTAATACAAATAAAGAAAAAGCCAAAACAAGAAAAAAAAAAAAGACACGTCCCGTTATAGGAACGTGTTGATGGTATGTGTAATGCTAAGACAATAACATGTTTTTAGGCCTGCATGTAGGGAGGACAAGGTAACCAGCGTTTCTTCTCCCGTAGCCAACGACGAGAGCTGACATCAAAACGTCTTCCGAGAGCGCTCATGCCATTATCAGCGGAACGCCCTAACCGCTACACACAGGTGCCGGCTGCAATCATCAATGATGCAACTGTCTTCACGTGTCAGTTGTCAGAGAGGCTTGGCGATTTGCTGGGTTGTTAAAGAAATAGGTTAGTATTTGCCATTTATTTACGGCTTAGTTGCATTGTGGGCACAACATTCATATTACAGTGTGTTCCTATGTGAATATAACGTAATGGTGTAACGTGCATAAAAGAAAAGATATTGTGAATGTATCGTGCCTAATAGATAACATATAACTGAGTGGTTGGAAGGGCCGAATATAAGACAGGCCTTAGTACCCATTGTTTGACCCTTTGAACATGAAGTTCTTTCTTTCGATGTTTCGTTTGTTGACTGTGTTATAAACTTTGGTTTACCGTCTGCAAAGTGAAACATTACAGATTAAACAGCTGCTAGAGAACGGACAACTATTGCCAACCATCGGCTTCTGTTCTAACTGTAGTCTACACACACCGTGACATCCATTGAATACTGGTTATTCCACCATTCAGACATCGGTCTTAATGACACTTGATACTATTTTGATTATGATATATCTTCTTTGGATATTTGTAATGTACTACGGCTTAAGCAGTTATGCATAAGGGGCAAGCAAGGATTCGGGCACACAAACAACCAGGCGAGACAGCAGGAAAAGACTAGTGCTGGATCTGAAACAATAGGAATGTTGAGTGGGATAAATCTCTTCAGTAATACGGTTCACATTCCTGTCTGCAGATCGAAAGACCAAAGTCTACCATCGAAGCTAGCGAATAATCTCTGATCTAAGAACTTGAACTTTTACTGTCGCGTGTCGATACCGTAGCTATTATTCCGAGTGAGCATAGTGTACTTGATGGAGGTGGGGGGGGGGGGGGGGGGCTGAGTGGTCTCGAGGTATGGTGTCGGCCTCAAGTGCTGAAGGTCAAACCCGGTGAGGGCCGGGATTTTTTCACGTGGGCTTCTAGTAACACAATTTACCCTGGTCTCTGGGTAATGAGATCGGACGCCCGTGTGTATTGCTGTGCACATAAAATATCCCTTGGCAGTTGGAAATTGAAAAGGAGTAGCCTAGTGGCGCTGCCAGGGTAACATTTCGAGTTAAACATCTACCCAAAGTATTTCAGGATCCTCGCCGGAGCTACGGAGTTCATGCACTGAGCTGAGATTCTCCGGACTCAGGCTTGAGTTAGGAGTAGAACGGAGCACTTATGGGTTACACCCGTGTGTCGTGATGTTGATCCGTCGACTAAACTAAACTAAACTATAGTGTACTTGAGAATGGAACTCTGCAATGTAGTCGAAACACCACGCTGTAGCAGATACCGAAATCAAGGAATGTCGGCCGAAGACCAACCTCCTACTAATGGTTGTATACGTCGTCTTGCCCAGACCGCGTCACGCAGCAGAAACGGGTTGAAAGTTGGGGAACCCACGCCCTTAACCAAATAACCCTAACTAAGAGCTGGTTTCCTAGGAGCCGTGCCGAAGAACGGCTCCTAGAGCCATACAATGGATACAAAGAAAGCAACAAGGTGACGACGATGGCTTGTGGTGCATAGCTGGCCTCAATGCAGAGGAGACGACAGCGCAGAGCAGTCAGGGAAAAAGCTGGCTTCTCACGGTCGAAGGTGCAAGGTAATGTTTGATGGCGCGAAGTACTACGTGCACAATAATCTCCTCCCCGATTTCGGGGTAACTTGTAAGCACAATGCGCTTTTGTGGGACAAGTGGAAAAGCCAACCGAACAGACGAAACACGATATGAACGCATGGCAGGAGAAAGACACGCGGAGTCATGACCTGGATGGGACAACCCCCCCCCCCCCCCCACACACACACACACACAGTGAATTGAAGGTAAAGGGCCGAAGCATTCGGTGAAGTGGGACACATCTGATGATTGGAAGCCCCCTGTCCTGCTTGGTCCACTGCAGAGGTTTTGTTTTATCACCACTAGATCAAATGTTTTGACGGGGGCTGCGATAGAGCAGTAGCTAGACGTTGCCATGTCGGCCAGGTAGTCATGTGCTAAATTTGCTATGGGCGGGGTCGAAATGTTTCTAAAATGGGTACCAATAATGCCACTGGAAGTAAAGGTGGCCATTGTGATACCAAACTCATCACTCGATTGCCTGTTGATCAATAGAAACATGGATCTAGCACTGTAAGCGAGATGCACATTCAGGCGTGAAATGGGTCCTTGACTTGTTTACATTACAGCATTCAATGATTCGCTGCTATACAGGAGAACATATGGGGTCTAGCTTTTCACGACACTCTTCAGTAAAATTGTACAACTGTACTACTTCTTCTTCTTTGCGTTCATCTGGAGTGTTTTTTCAGATGTGAATGCGTCGAGTTGTTATGCAACCGTGAGCCGAAACCCTTGGGCCAACTCATCCGACTTCTGCGTGCATTTTTGACCAGGTTAGCACTCCTGGGAGACTCTCACTTTTGTGATATCGTCTGCATCCCGGCTGGTAAAGTTGGAACGGTCGTAGACTTTACGGTCATCCCTCAAGGGAAGGCAGGGACAGTCCATAGCATTTTCCGCCATCCAGGGTGGCTTCCATAGTTGCAGAGCCGATACATAGCGCCCTGGTGCTGGACTCACCGATGGAATCGTCACGTCCTGCTCATGGCTGCTTTAATTCCTCACCTCAATATATTGGGCATTTCATTCGCCACGGGCCGTTCCCACACTAACCAGACCGGTCTGCAGACGGTATCCATTCAGCGAGTTTTCGATTCGGGCATGTGCTTGTCGTTGTGCCCAGACAGGGCTGTTCCGAGCACGACGAACATTCGGAAAACTAACTAGTCAGAGCTGTTCCGGACATGAGCGGCGTTCGGAAACTAGGTAGTCAGAGCTGTTCCTAGCACGAGAGACATTCGGACAAGACATTTCACTCGGACGTAAATGCGTAGTGCCAATTTTTATTGTGCCACCCGTAGGAGGGCACTTCCGACTTCGGCGGGCATTTTTAATGAGGTTAGCCTTCCTCGGGTTTCGCAATTGTACTAATTGTGCGATGCATAGTAGGTCTTAAGATATTGAGACTTTCGATGTATACGCATATCTGTAACAGTTATCTCCTCTGAAAGCTACCACTGTTGGAAGAAGAGGAAGAAGAAGAAGTAGAAGAAGAAGAAGAAGAAGAAGAGGAAGAAGAAGAGGAAGAAGAAGAAGAAGAAGAAGAAGAAGAAGAAGAAGAAGAAGAAGAAGAAGAAGAAGAAGAAGAAGAAGAAGAAGAAGAAGAAGAAGAAGAAGAAGAAGAAGAAGAAGAAGAAGAAGAAGAAGAAGAAAAAGAAGAAGAAGAAGAAGAAGAAGAAGAAGAAGAAGAAGAAGAAGAAGAAGAAGAAGAAGAAGAAGAAGAAGAAGAAGAAGAAGAAGAAGAAAGAAGAAGAAGAAGAAGACAGTTTTTCAGCTTGTCTGCTCATTGTACACGCTTCACATCCATACAAAAGTATAGGTTTTATGTAGCACTTCAACACTCTGTTTCTCTATGACGACAATAGGAACAATTGCTATAACTACTACTGTTGATGCAACAACAATACCAAGTAATAACCTTCCGGTGCGCTGATGATGAGGTGGGGCTTTCAACCTCTAGATGGGCATTAAGTTAGACTTCAACGTTGACTACTATATCAGAAAGCAAAGCTCAGTGTTCCCCTCTCGTCCATGCCACGTGGCCAATCCATCCAGGTATTTTCCTCTCGGTCTTCCTCTTGGTCTGTTCCCCTCGATCTTGCCAGTTGTCAATAATTAATAACACGAAGATTAATTACTTTTCATTGTGATTGTAATTAAGTAAATAATTAATAACTCGAGGTTAATCGCAACGACCTGCAAAGTACATGCAAAAATGTTTGTTATTCATACTTTAGAACACAAATGAAACAGCAGAAACAGTGTGTTTGTAAAGTCTCACTATACTTTGTATGTAGAACAGATATGACAAATGAAGTTCTTCCGTTGATAACACTATTCTGTTTGGAATGGAAAGAATTACTTCAGCAGATGAAAGCCATTCGCTACATATTGCTTCACGATGGACTGTGGAACACATTTGTTGATGACAGCATGTACTTCATTTGTCAAATTTGTTCTACATACAAAGTGCAGTGAAACCAACACTCTACAAGTTTGTATACAACTTTACCTCTGTCGAGCAAGACTTATACTTTAACATGAGATGTACATAGACATACACAGTACAAAGGGAAAGTTACACAATTAGTTAGTCTCGGTTCCAACTTCACGGCAGCGGGTCGTCCCCATTATGCTCCGTTCCTGTGAATATCACACAAAATGCTTCTCACTTCCCTGTGTGAACAATGTATTAGACAGGAGTCTCGGCAAGCCAATAGCCCGCACATGTACACTATGCATAATGCCACCGCCAGAATGCCAACACAATAGTCCTCCACGAAAAACACAGTTCATCGTCGATGGAATCGGCAGTCACCAGAAAGACTTCATTGACCCGGCGTCTATCCCATATGGCTCGGCCCCCGTCCACAGGGTGATCCGCCGAAAGCGCCACACAAAGCACTTGCTCCGTAGCTTCAGCGACGACTCCCATGAGTCTCTTGAAAATGCACCAATGAACCGAAAATACAAATCAGTCAATCCAGCAACAACCCAACACCATCTTTCCGAACAGGGAGTTCACGCTACCAACAACCGCGGGCAGATGTAAAATCATTCTTCGCAAAATTCACAGCTCTCAGTGTCGCGCCACGCACTCACTCAGTAGCAGGGCGACGGAACCATGCACTAGCAGTCCAACATGAGGAAAATTCGAATGCAAATCGTAGCCACACGTGTAAACACTCCAGAGGCCTTAACGGTTTAAATGCCTATCCGCCATGTTGGGGACTGGAAGTCCCAATAGACTGTAGACTAAATCTTAGCCCAAGACTCCTTAGTCGCCCTTACGACATGCATGGAAGGCAAGCAGTGTTACTATTCTTCGATTTCCTTATTGTCCTTGGCAACACACGGGTATACACTACGGAACATTAAAACGCCAAGGATACAATTAAGAACACTTTCTCACGCATTGAAGAGCTTTGGGTATATGAAACTGGCGGTTTATCTGTATGAACAAATCGTTACCCGGAGGATGGTGTGGTCTGTATCACGTGACAGCCTTTACTTCCCAGGACATTTTCCGTTACCCAGTCAAGCCTCTATCGATCTGGGAGACCTAGTCCCTGGAGAAAGTCCTAGTCTCGAGGAGATTCGATCACACGTCTAACGAGCCGGCGGGCGTGCGCTCTAGAACTGAGATACCGCGGATTTGCAATCACAATGAACAAGTAAACATGGCGATGGTTAGGAATACTATTTCTGTCGTCAGGATCTCCGCTCTCTCACAGAAACGCATGCATAAATTACGGGACAAGATTGGCTTCCGAAATGTCGCTATATTTACATTTCTCATTGTGGCTGCGTGGTGCAACAATGAACCATACACAATCAACTTCAGTAAATTATCACATGTTTAAACACATGCGGTGTCTGTGAAGAATATCTGGGAGATCGAGTTGTGTAACCCAGACTTAGATGGATGGGACACATTAGGAGGATGGCGGACGGTAGAATAATAAAAGATACATCATTTGGTGAATTACAGATGAATAAAAGAATCTCCGGGTCGGCTACTAGTATATTACAACGTGTGTAAGCGGGACATGATTGATGCAGTCATTGATATTAAACTTTGAGAGCACGTCGCCGCTGATGGCGTTGTTTTGAGGAAAAAGATCAGAAATGGAATAATGACAAAGAAGAAAATGATTGCAGATAGCTCACAAATTGAGCCTGTAAGACGTCAGATGATTAATGGTGGCTGAAATGACCATGTTTTCACATTCGTCCATTATGGACGAACATTTATCGCGCGAATTGGTATGATCAATCACATTTGCTACCGCCATGGGTTGTAGCGTTTTTGAAAGACAATGTAACAAACTATTGTCTATCGAGACGGCACGGTGCCAGCAGTAAATCATCTTATTTTGCTGTCTCTATGTCTACTTGTAAACAGGTGGGTGCTTTCGAGGTTTGGTACCATATGTTATCTCTCACTTGAACTCTTTAGACTTCAATGTTAATTGTTCATATTTTAGCTTTGAAGAAGAAGAAAAGTAATTAACATTATCTGTGCCCTTTACATCCCGTGTGACGTTGGTTATTATGTCCGTTCAAGTCTTCTGTTATGAATTGTCAATTATTTCTAGTACCGATCTTCCTCGATGCCATACTGCAAAACTATCCAGCACTACCTCTCACGGTCTCTCGCTGCTTCTGCTTCCTTCCAACTGTGGGGTGGTGGGTGAAGATATACGGAAAAGAATCCTCAAATCTTAATAGCCAACTATATAAGAAACGTGAACTGGCACAAAAGGACTGTCTAGGGGTATAAATTAAATATACAATGATGTTTCCTAACAGAGGCCAATAGAGTACTGGAAGTTTTACCCGAAAATTTGAGAGGAGAGCTCTCACTCTTTGTAAACCGAGGGTCCGTGAGATTTTTCAGCCCATAGTCCACTCCAGAGTAGTGTTTTCCCTGGACTAATCTTATACATGTGAACACACATTTAAAAATACGCAAACACTAATTAACAAGCAAATAAACAATTATTATTTTCAACAAACAACATTATTATTAAGATAACCTGGGGAAACGGGGAAAATATCTGCAGGTTTATAGAACATGGCATAATCATACACCCACAATACAAATGAATAATACCATCTTATTAAACAGTATAGCAATTATGTCTAAATAAGTAATTAACTATCTAGATGTTGTCGTGATAAAGGAATGAAATCACCATCTTCCTTGCTCCACTGAAATGCTAAAGGTTTTCTAGTTCTTGCGGAAAAAAGTTCATGTTTGACAGGAACACAGTAAATGTCCATGTGTAAGTTAAACAGTGTAACAGTCTATGTTCAATTAAACCACGTAGTCCATTGTTTATTCTTAACACATAGAAGGTATGAATGTCCATAACCAATAACGAAAGGGGGTGCGAAAGTTCCTTTCCGTATGGGAGTACGAATGTCCATCCTTTTCCCACAGGGAGTGTGATTGTTCGTAACTAATGACACGGGGGTGAGAAAGTTCATAAGCCTGCTAGTGTTGGCACGGGGGAAACCATGAAGTGGTAATAGAAGAGGCTCAGCGGCGTTTATCCTGCTGGGGCTGATGTTCCGACAATGGACAGGCCAATGATGGTTAAGGAGGACTCATTCGCCCCGAACTGGAAAAACATCTTATCCTCCTGCCCTGAGAAATATGACCCTCCTATTGCCAGTAATCACCATTTATAAAAATGTCCCATCTTTATTCAAACAAAGACAATGTCTGCTCAAGGAAGAAGCAACAGTGTCCTGCAGAAAATATGTGCCAACAATATAGCCATACTCATAGAAACAAGGGAGGGGGAATAAAGAAAACAATCACTAAACAAAAGCAAGAAAGAAAAAGAAAGAGAAAAAATAAAGGAGAGAGAGAGAGAGAGAGAGAGAGAGAGAGAGAGAGAGAGAGAGAGAGAGAGAGAGAGAGAGAGAGAAGGTGAGGTGATTTTGACTAAACGGTCAGTCACTCAGGCCTGACCCCACTGGCCCCATCACCTCAATCCGATGCAGTCCCTCCGCCTCATAACGACATAATATGACTTCTCCCACTCCTGCCTTGTGGATGAGAATCATTCTCGTTCTTTCAAGCGCCGTGAATACCTCGTCAACATCAGCAAGAGTGATGCCATTTCTCCGTCATGGCAATTATTCTCTTTTCCCATATAAAGATATAGGTAAACTCATCTTACATGCATATATTTATAAATGAACTCATCAATGATTCTGTACTCATGAACATACTTACCAAGAAACAGAGTCTCATATGAACATTAAGAAAACGAGACTGTACTGACCTCTCCAGAAAAGTATCTCCCTAAAAGAATACGAGTTATATTCTAGAAAACAGCAAGGTAGATCTTTTTCCCTATCACCATCTACACAGGAAGACCGAATAACTATCAGACATTAATATCATTCCTCACAAAGGGCACGAACTGAACAGATAAGTCAAAGAAAATGCACCTAATTCTTCGATGATTTTCTCTACATATTCACAAAGAAAACTCTAATATATAATGGTCTTAAGTTAACTCTAGTCTCCAACTTATCAACAATCATCATGAATGTTGCAACATGAATTTATAATACAAAACACCACCATAATAACGACAGCCGAACTGGCCAACACTTCTGGTTAGGTCAGGGCATTTCTGTAAATTGCACCTCAACAGAAATCTCTCTCGGCACTTTCTAATCTTCCTCATTATGATATGATATTCGCTTCCAATGAGAATATCAGAATTTTCCAGCGAACATGACGTCACTCCTACATATGTGTATGGTTGACAATCCTACATGGGTAGTGCCAAGGGTCCAGTAACTTGTAATTATCTCCAGTGATGAAAATGGGGATAATCTTGACCGCTCATGCCTTGTAGAAATCAAAGGGGAACTATTTGAAACAAGGAAATTAACTTTCCCGGAGTGATCGCCCCAAGATCAAACGAGAGATGTTAAATTTCACAACTATATTTAGATATTGTTGTCAACTCCAACCGATCTCATTTTGTCAAAGGGAGCACGGTAAAATGGATTATGTTAAAATTAAATTTCACATGTGTTCCCATTCCGGACACGGTTTAACACTTGAATATATTTCTCTCTAATTGGTCAGTCGTGAGGGTCTGTTCAAGGCACTAAAGAAGATTGGCTGCCCATCAACTCTTCTGTCCATTGTCGAATCGTTCCACACAGGCATGAAAGGAATAATCAAGTTTGATGGTGCAACTTCTGAAGAGTTTAAAATCAAGAATGGAGTTAAGCAAGGTTGTGTACTAGCTCCAACCCTCTTTGGAATATACTTTTCACTTCTACTGAAATATGCCTTTCGTGATCAGGATGGTGGTATATACATTCACTCACGCTCAGATGGCGGCCTCTACAATGCTTAGAGATTGAAGGCCAAGACCAAAATTAGGAGGGTACTGATCAGAGAGCTGCTTTTTACAGATGATGCTGCAGTTACGACCCACTCTGAGGAAGAATTGCAATGTCTACTATCTGCATTCTCCAATGCTTGTTCTGAATTTGGTTTAACAATTAGCAAAAAGAAGACACAGATTATGTCACAAGGTGCACATGGGGTACCATCAATCTTTATTGACGACGCCGAACTAGAGATGGTAGACCATTTTACATATCTAGGATCGGTGGTAAATAGCAAATTATCCCTAGATCAGGAAATCAACATCCGGATTGGTAAGGCAGCAACAACAATGAACAGGTTAAGAAAAAGAGTCTGGGAGAACAGGAAGCTTACTGCCAAAACAAAAGTCCTTGTCTATCAAGCTTGTGTCCTTAGTACTCTTCTTTATGGCAGTGAAACCTGGACAACTTACTCACACCAAGAGAAACGTTTAAACAGCTTTCATGTGATGTGTCTGCGAAGAATTCTTGGTATTAAGTGGCAAGACAAAATCACAAATACTGAAGTATTGGAAAGATCAGGTTGTGTGACGGTTTATTCCATGCTCAGTCTTCGTAGACGTAGATGGATAGGACATCTTAGGAGGATGGATGATGGTAGAATACTAAAGGACATCTTTTTTGGTGAATTGCAGATGGGTAGGAGATCTCAGGGTCGGCCTCTACTACGATACAAAGATGTGTGTAAGCGGGACATGATTGATACAGGCATTAAAATGTACATTGGGAGCAAGTCGCCGCTGAACGTGTTGCATAGAGGGCAAACATCAGAAATGGAATAAAGACAAAGGAGAAAATTATTGCAGATAAGTCACACACCGAGCGTGTGAGACGTAAGATGGTGCATGATGGTGGAAATGACCACGTGTTCACATGCACCCACCGTGAACGGATATTTACAGCGCAAATTGGCCTGATCAGTCACATTCGCTACCGCCATAGGTAAAAGTTATTATGCCTTTTTAAAGCACAAACTATCGTCTGTCAAGAACGGCAAGGTGCCAATGGTTGGAATATTTCTCTCTATATCATGGCCGTTTTTCGAGATTTTCAGAGGCAGGTCAAAAATGTCACACCAACCTTCCCGTTGTCACAAAGCACTCCAGTTATCACCTTCTCATGACGTTCCAAAAGAATTGTAACTGTCTTCTCTGATTCGAGTAACCAGTTCTCTTTCTGAGTTAAATTCAATGAAGGTAACTTCATTGATCTTTTTATCCGTCCATGGTGTTCTAATCATGCTAGTGTTAAAACCCCATGTCTGCAGCTTCCCCTTCATTCATTAGTAGTCTCCTAATTGCCCGTTACAATCAAGACAAAAAGAAATAGATTATGATCTTCCATCACATATACACATGTTCTTATCTTTAGGAGTGTATCTGGCCGACAATCAGTACTTTAGGGTCAGACGGACACAGTCATAATCTAACTGGTACCATTAGTACTGGGACTCGTTTCTGGCTGTTGAGAATGACGATGGAGCACACATGGGAATATTTCTTGCCAAGCATGCGGGTGTACAAGTAGATGAGCAGACTGACAGGCTACAGATAAGGTTACTGTGGAGGGCGGACGAGCCATGGACCAGGCTGATATACTGAATGCTCTTCGAGAAGTAAGACGTTTGCGAGAACCAGGAAATGACTGTGAATCTACAACCACGGTCAGATTGCTAGAACAGCAAATAAAAGTGGTGAGGTCATACAAGAGCATTATGCAGAACGCCAAAGAAGATGAATAAATCGACACATAACTGGTGTCGTGAGACGCTACACGCTGCGGGATTTACTGAGCAGGGGATCAGAGCACTTATGGACTGAATGGTTCGATGTGCTTTGAGGATGATCTGTCCACTAACTAACTAACTAACTAACTAACTAACTTAACTGACTAACTAAAGTATACTTAACTTAACTTAACTGACTGACTGACTGACTGACTGACTGACTGACTGACTGACTGACTGACTAACTAACTAACTAACTAACTAACTAACTAACTAACTAACTTAACTGACTAACTAAAGTATACTTAACTTAACTTAACTGACTGACTGACTGACTGACTGACTGACTGACTGACTGACTGACTAACGAACTAACTAACTAGGCTAATATCTAGAATTCTGTGTTGTCGTTTCCTGAATCCAACCAACTTTAAGAGTGAAGAAAAATGGTATTGTTGATCACTATCAAAACCAACTCTATTTCCTTCGATCAACAATTCCTAACAACCCCCCTCCCCCTCCCCCACAATAACAACCGTGACCCTGGGTACTCTGGAGACACTGAAATAACCAGTAGTGCATCTGTTCTCTTGACTTTTGAATCTATCACGACATTTGCAAAATCAGGCAATTCAACCAACAAATGTCAACAGGAAGTTCAAGTGTCTAGCGCAGACATTGTGTTGTCGATCTCAGTTACATCACACTATATCATTTAACCGAGAACAGTTCTTATGTTGTTCTATACATCTTAATTGTGTGTATTTTAAAACTTTCTACAGTTTATCGTCGTCATCATCATGCTCCGTACAGAGCGGAGTATGCGACCACGAATGTTTCTCCAGCAATATTTCCTTTTCAATTTCCTGGATAATCACAACCTTGGGATGGCGAGGCATGCAGTGCAATCACTAGACCATGGCGACACCATGAGGAGAAGCGCTAGTTGAGGTAGCGTGTAACACAAGACTGCTAGTCTCACTCGTATTAACGCAATGCTGATAGTCGTACTCGTACAACGCAAGACTGCCAGTCTCACTTGTACAACGCAAGGCACTGTACAACGCAAGACTGCCAGTCTCACTTGTACAATGCAAGGCACTCGTACAACGCAAGACTGCCAGTCTCACTTGTACAACGCAAGGCACTGTACAACGCAAGACTGCCAGTCTCACTTGTACAACGCAAGGCACTGTACAACGCAAGACTGCCAGTCGCACTCGTACAACGCAAGGCACTCGTACAACGCAAGGCACTCGTACAACGCAAGGCACTTGTACAACGCAAGGCACTCCTACAACGCAAGGCACTCGTACAACGCAAGGCACTCGTACAACACGAGACTCCTAGTCGCACTCTTTGATATTTTCACCTTAGTCCGCTCCGTGGCGAAAAGGTTACGATAGCAGTTCGTAATCTCGTATAAGCCAGTTCGATACACAGCTGCTGGCGCTTTGGCAGTAGACCGCCTTGCGTTGTTTTTTTAACGAAATGGTATGGGTGCCGTTCGTTCAGAAAGTGATGGCAAACTACTGAGCGTAATCTTGCTAAGAGATCACAACATCAACAAATGCTGGTGTTGAATGTGGCATCGTTGACTAGCTTAGTATTTTTGTTATACTATTTTGGTTCTTCTATTAGGAGTCTGCGTGGCTGAGGGGTTCAATGCGATAGCTATTAGACCCCTGGTGCGCTAACGGCCGGGTAGCAGGATCGTTCCCTACACCGGTCAGTGGGTCTTAAACGTTGACTTCTGTTCAGAAAGCAATGGCCAACTACTGAACGTAACAAAGACTAGTGCATCAACCTTGCCTTTCGCTTGACCACAACGTCCTGCAAAGGACATTTAAACAATTCTCGACAAGCACCAGTAACGAATATTTGTAGTTCGTTAGTTATAATTTTATTGATCCCATTGATTCTGTCACATGCAGAAAAACTGAGTAAACATCAGAGTTAAATATGATAAATTTGTTATAACGTATAATTTCTTTTTACTTCACATAAAAGGCCCACTTGTGTGTGTTTGTGTGTGTGTGTGTGTGTGTGTGTGTGTGTGTGTGTGCGCGCGCGCGCGTGTGTGTGTTATTTTATTACTCTTCCTGTTTCCCTATCTTTGTCTACAATGTTAACTAAATATGTGTTTCTACCCCTTGAAATATCAATGCAGCAAGAGGTGAAGAGAATTCGCTAGCTCTCGAAAGGCCATCCATTGGGAAAACATGGGAGTAGTACAACTAGAAATGCTTTTGTCAGGGCAAGAGAAATAGAGTAAGCCCTAAGACTCGCGGAGAAGAGAAGTAGAAACAGAAATGGATAGTCTGGAGATGGCTTGCGGCATGGGGCGTGTTGGTTGAGGGCTTACACCCCGAATAAGGATAACGAACGAACAACCAAACTTTATTTCCAAATGGTTAAGAAATGGGCACGCCGACCCGTCTAATATTCTGTTCTTCTGATCTCTCTGCTCTCATGCATTATGTCATTCATACATCACTTTTGAAGATAATCTTAGACAACAACGACAACATAAACAATGTGCATTAAAAGGCCTAGAAAATGTGCAGTAATCTATATCTATAAAACAGACTGTATGTTTGTGGGTTTGTGGGTCTTGGATGCGTTCGATAACGGTACATCCGATTGGGATGAAATTTTCTACACGTCTTCCTTTCATTCCTGTGCAACCGACTATAATAATTTCTTAATGTAAAATCTTCGACTTATTTAATAACATTTACTTTTCCATTTTCATTATATAATGTCTATATAGCAGGGGGACTTCACTCTAGAAAAGTTATTTCAAGGGGCATAACTTTTAATAACATTTCTATATACTTTATAGTCATATTGTTGGACTTACCTGCACTATTGTTAAACTCTTTGTCTATAGTTATTTTTAGGCATATGAGTTATATTAAATAATGATATAATCTTTAAGGTATTTTTAAAGTTTGCATAAAAATAATGCATTATGCATAACATTTTAACCCATCTTTTTCTGCTTACAAAACTTATCAACTGTCATGTCGGTGATTAAAAACAGTTTTCATTAAAAATAATGAATGGTGTGTGGAAGGACATTCTTTTAAGTTACTGTGCGCCAGGAGCTGGGCGAAACCACGCCGGGTCAGATAGATAGACAGATAGTCGGGAACGGAAGCTTATTTGACTACTTATATGAATGAATTAAATGACATGCTCCCTACCAGGGACTGGGTGAAGCCGGGAATAATGATATAATCTTTAAGGTATTTTTAAAGTTTGCATAAAAATAATGCATTATGCATAACATTTTAACCCATCTTTTTCTGCTTACAAAACTTATCAACTGTCATGTCGGTGATTAAAAACAGTTTTCATTAAAAATAATGAATGGTGTGTGGAAGGACATTCTTTTAAGTTACTGTGCGCCAGGAGCTGGGCGAAACCACGCCGGGTCAGATAGATAGACAGACAGACAGATAGTCGGGAACGGAAGCTTATTTGACTACTTATATGAATGAATTAAATGACATGCTCCCTACCAGGGACTGGGTGAAGCCGGGCCGGGACAGACAGACAGACAGATAGACAGACAAACAGATAGTCGGGAACGGGAGAGCTTATATGACTACGTATATGAATAAAATGAGATGCTCCCCACCAGGGACTGGGTGAAGCCGGGTCAGACAGACAGACAGATAGACAGACAGACAGATAGTCGGGAACGGGAGAGCTTATATGACTACTTATATGAATTAAATGCTCCCCACCAGGGACTGGGTGAAGCCGGGCCGGGTCAGCCAGACAGACAGACAGACAAACAAGCAGACAGTGACAGACAGACTGATAGATAGATAGATCCCCTCCAGGGCCTGGGCGAAGCCGGGCCGGGTCAGCTAGTAATTTATAAAAGACTAACTAAATAAGATAATTGTATGTCAGGCCTTAGTCAGATATGACTGAACTACTGTATGACAGTTGACAGTAGACGGCACTACCTGTTTCTGCTAGCGCTCCATGTTGGGCGGCGATCACCAAACCCGACACCCCTCATTGTGCCAACGGTTTCGGGTGGAGGAGTGCAACTGGGAGGATACAAGCCATACTCTAGTGCGAGAAAATGCGACCTAAAGACTAAATGTCATTGCAAGGCAGACCAGACCCTAAGACTACATCGGCAGCTGGCCTAAGATGGACGCTGCGACAGGCGGACTTTAGAGCATTGCCTTGCTGATCCGGCAGCTTGAGAAGAGTGTATTGTTCCAGACGTATTGGTGTTACCTTTCCTATGGAGTAAACAAGACAGGCCCGGTCTGGGATCATGCTGCATGGGCAACACATGGTCTCTAAATTCAGCCCAGGTTTTATGTAATGGAGAGGCATAACTCCGTTTTACAAACTATCGTCTGTCAAGACGGCAAGGTGCCAGTCAACTAACGAAGAGAAGACGCTGTCTCTGTAAAGGACATACACGGAGAAAACCCGAGAATAGTATAGCTAGAAAGACCTTGTCCTGGAATCCACAGGCATAGGAAATAGGGGAAGACTTAATAACACGTGGGGAAGAGAAGTACAGAGTGTAATGTTAATGACTGTAGAGTTTTTGAAAATATTGCCGTTCCAAGTTTTGTATTTACGTTTTATATGCATGAACTCCACAGAGGGTGAATACAAAACTTGGAACAGCAATATTTTTCAAATACCCCACAGTCATTAAAAATGCACCCTATAGAAACGAAAAACCCGGGATGGTTAACCCGGTCAACAAACGCTCGCAGAGGTTGGATAAGTCGTCCTAAAGGCGCAGGATCGCAGCTCTACTGTAAACAGGCAAAATGCAATCACATCCGGAAAAAAAAAACTCCGAATGAAAGCAGAAAAAGAAGAAACGGAAATACATAGTTTGATGGCTTAATCTCCAATGGGTGATAAAAAAGAAAGAAGACAAGAATTTCAGGAAGCTGGATGGTGGGTCAATACCATGTGGTCGCGCAAACAAAACACACACACACACACCTTAAAGCATATTTGAGCCTAGGTCTTCGGATCCGCATTCGAAAGCACTAACACATAGGTACCACGTCGCCTTCTCAACAAATTCTCTGCCATCAATTTTCCACAGCTTGCGAAAGTGTGAAACAACACGAGTCACATAATCATCATTTTGCGTCAGTGCCACTTCGAGGCGTCGGAGAATCTAAATTGTGTTTACTTTAGTACGTCCCATGATCCGTTTAGCCGTCTCGCTTTTTGTGACAAATTAACTATTTGTACGATTTAGACGAGGAACCGTATTGACACGATTTATGTAGCGTGTGTATAGTTTGTTCATCTGATGAATAGTCAAGCCTTCTTTGTATCTATTAGTTTGTTAAACGTGTAAATAGTCTAGCTTAATTTGTATCGATAAGTGTGTTCAACTTATGAATAGTCCAGACTACTTTGTATTCAGTAGTTTTCTCAATATATGAATAGTCTATTCTACGTGTTGTATCCATTAGTTTGTTCAACTTATGAACTGACTAGCCTATTATGTATCAGTAGTTTGTTGAACGTATGAATAGTCTAGTCTACTTAGTACCCATTAATTTGTTCAACTTATGAATAGTCTACTAGCCTATTCTGTATCCATTTGATTTTACTAATTATAACAATCACACAGTCAGCTAATCTATAATTTGATGTTGTAGTTCCCCCCCCCCCGGTCTCAATGGAGGACATTACGAACGCGGTTTGTTATTCCGCTTACCTGTGTTCGAACCACAGCTGTGCACGATTTGGCAGCAGACCGCGTTGCGCTGTGTTTTAACGAATTGGTATGAACGTAAACTTGTAACGAGATAACAATAGCAGTAAAATGCTGGTGTTGACAGCGATGTCCTGTAAATAAAAAGTTCTCCTCCCCCCACCCCCACCCCCCTCTAGTACTGTATATTTCATTCTCGGAGATCAATAGGTAATTAGAGCAAGCGAGCAAGAGTAAAGGGCCTTTTCAAGGACACCTGAGGTACATGGTGGATGGTGATTGTACCACTTGTTTATGGACTGGATGGGTTGTGTTGTAAATATCACGACGGCCGCAGTTACATCCCATAACATGTCTTGGTACACTATATTATATCAGGCCGACTTGTGATTACAGGTCAATGATCTAAACAAAAAAACATTTCCAGATATAATGGAGATCCGAACACATGATGATCGGGCGTTTAGGTAAGTGTGTTGCTACCGTCCTAAATCGTTTCCTCCCAAACAGCTAGTACGAAATGTACTTGTTTTTCTATCCGTCCTACCGCTCAATGCACGCGTTCATACACCACACTTTCACAAGTTCATTCTATGGGCATAATTTCAGGCCATAGCTGTTCATAGTAAATTGTTTGGCTTGTGATTCCTGATGATGTTGAAATGTTAACACATATTAGTTATTTGTAACGTCTTTTACATGACGTCGCAACCAACTCCAACATTTATTGTAACTGTTTGTGATTTACAAGGTAAATTTTACGTTTAGTTGTTTCTAATGCTATTTGAACAACCGACGCTCATGCCATCGAAATCAACACTAGGCGGGGAGGTTCTCAGTCGTCAGCGGCTGATGTGCAATCATCTAATCGATATGTGCAACCCTCGACTCGCTATCTACAACCCTCGACTCGCTATCTACAACCCTCGACTCGCTATCTACAACCCTCGACTCGCCGGATTTAATTGCATATAAACACATTGAACATGTAAACGATGGACAGAGAGACCAACAGTGTCCACGGGAATCTCGATATCAATCAATCAATCATGTGCCATGCCGGAAAGCGTGGGCGGTCATGATTCTCGATATAGGAAACCCATAACAGGGCATTCTCACGCTGTTTATGTTCACCTCGACACTGCATGATACAAAAGGACCAAGATGAGATGAGGAGACGGACAATAATATATATATATATATAGTGATTGACATCTTACATTCTTGACAGACCAAAGTATGTGAGTTGGAATGAGCCAAAATTCCATCACAATGCCTGGGCAGAGCTTCAGAGAAACATGTGGTGCCCAAACAACATGTTCCCTCTCTCTGCCTTGCCTTGTACACTCCAGAGGAATGGGTAACCAATACGTCTGGAACAAGGTAGGCTGCAGACACTGGCGGCTCAGCGTCAAACCTCCGAGATCTCGCCTCCACGAGCAGGTGGCGAGTGGTGGCCAGACCCTGGGACCCAAGGGACCCGACTTAGAGGCGTTCAGCCAAGTCCCACAGGTCAGCGCCTCGTACGCGCCTGGACCATAAGGACGCGTACATCTGTCAATCACAAGTGTCCGGACCTGTGTAAAGCGTGTACTACCGTCAGACTCCCCGCCTGACTTGTGCGGATCCCGCGACCACCGAGAATAGGCTCGCCGGAGATATTACTTGTCTATTGCGAGCAAATCTCCCATCCTTCCACTGTGCGGATCTCTCACGACCAGCGAGAATAGGCCCGCAGGAGATATAACTCGTCTGTTGCGGGCAAATCGACTGAATCGACTCCACCGTTTAAATAAGTAAAGAAACGATAAAAAGTAGTAGTATTTTAATTGCGGTTGCGCTCCCACCTATGCTACACACTTCATGTGTCTTCACAAAGTCGGAGTAGAGTCAAGCTCAACAGGGTCTTCTTTTCCCGCTGATTCTACCAAGCCCGTTCATATATATATATATATGTGTGTGTGTGTGTGTGTGTGTGTGTGTGCATTGCAGAAATAAACCTTATCCGGCTGCTTTGTTGCATAACTTTTATCTCTTGACAGTATTTAGTAATTCCCCTGTCTAATAATCCATCATAATTCATCTGTCTCATAATTTCTAGAATTGCTTAGTTTGCAGTCATACTTAAATAATTTACACCCATCCTGAATATATCAACGTTGTCGTCTTCCTTTTACTTTCCTAGCAGGCACGTTCCCTTCATAATTATCTTTCCCAGACATTCAAAACATTGTTTTTCATACTTAAAATAGTTTATTTTAACCTCCGTGTTATTTGTCTTAACAACCAACCTTCTCCAATATAGAATTACAATATTGAAATGTGAGTCATACTAGTTACTAAATCCGCACTTCTGGGGTTTCAATTTCTGGAGCTAATCTTAAGTAGAGTAGAGTACTTTTAGTGCGATGTTTAGCAACTTTGAGATGCGTACGGTTAAGTTGAGTTGAGTTCAGTTGAGTCAAGGACCGATATCAGAGCACACCGGACATTCTCAAATATGCCCCGTCCTCATTTGTGCGTACAGTATAATACGAGTTGCTGTTCCTTTTGTTTCCTCTGTTTTCTTTGTTTCTGTTGCATTTTGCTACCTTTTGCCTATATATAACCAATTATTAACCAATAAATTATTGCAAATCGCAGATATACAAAAAGACAAATGCCCAAACATAAGTGAAAAAGCCAGTATAGAGTCTAGAAAGGAAGAGGTTACCTCCCACCCTCTTCAATGATATATACATTTGTGCTCATACCATGTTTTGTGTGTGTGTGTATATAGCTAGATATAATGTGAATATAAATACCCAATCCAAAACTTAAGTAACGCAAATTAGTAGATCTCTTGGTCCACTAAGTATACTAATAAATAGTACATTTATGAAACACGTTAAAGAATTAAAATATCTTTGAACTTTGATCACAGAAGATGGGAGAATAGACCGAGCAATCGAAATCAGATGTCATAAAGCAAGTGCGCTTATATAACAGCTATCACCCATACTCAAACATCCAAATATACCTAATTCTAAATTGGGCACGCAGGCCCGTCTTACATTCGGCCCTTTCAATCACTCATCTTTCATTCATCAAATGTGCATGTTACATTTAAATAGGGGAAAAAAATTGTTAAATGGATTGATTGATTTGATTGATGTCAAATGGATTTTGTAAGCATAAACAATGCATATTACGCATGATACATTCACATGGGGGAAAAACATTGTCAAATGAAAGTTGTGAACATAAACAGAGCATATTGCAATGTTGTGAGAAACATCCCCCATCCACCCTCACATCCCGCAGCCACCCACACATCGCGCAGCCACCCACGCATCCCCCACCCACCACACTTCCCCACCCACCCACACATAACTCCACGCACTCACACAGACCCAGGCAAACATACATGCCGCCACCCACCCACTGATCCCCCACCCACACACGTTTCCCCACCCACACACACATCACCCACACATCCCATAACCGACACGCACACACCCACCCACATATACTCCACCACCCACCCACACACCCGCAACCACCCAGCATAACACATATCACAAAACCACACACACGTATCCCCGCCAACCCACACATCCCGCACCTATCCACACACACATTATTTAGAGAGACATAGAGAGAGAGAGAAAGAGAGAAGTTTCGTTGTTCGTTACATTATGTGCCATTGCTTTCTGAACGATCGACGTCTCATGTCATTAAAATCAACGCAAAGCGGCCAGATTCTACTTCGTCTGCAGCAGATTTCGAATCCTTGACTCCGTATGTCGGGGGAATCATTAAACTGCGCGGCTCACTATCCCTAAAGCCACAGACCCCGGTTACAGCGTATATAGAAACAGCAGACAGAGCAGGCTGGAGGGCGCATGCACATCTCAATGTAATGTCGACGGTCAATAGTTTAGGACATGCTGTTAGAAAAGCCGAAATGGAAAAGATGAATAACATAAACTTAATGGAAAACGTGATGTGGAATGGACAAAAACACTTTTAAAATTGAACAGCTGTATAAAAGAGTGCACAACTAACTTCTATAGGACATGTGGAGCTAGCTCCATTGTTACACAGACTAAACGGCAACGGGACTTATTATGTGGTTGGGTCGGTACCACCCCGTCCGCCTTTATTTCCGTTACTATTCCTGGTATACGATTAAGTCTGGGTCGACGTTTGAATGTCAAGGCAATTAAAAAAAAATATTTAATCCTCCCCCTCCCCCCCCCCCCCCCACACACACACACACAATTTTACCTAATCCTCCAGATGGGGATCACCGCAATTCTTCACTATAACCACCACAATGCCAAGGTTAGTTAGTTGCGTATCCTTTACAGGACGTCGCAGTCAAATCCAGCAGTTCTTGGTTGTTTGTGATTACTGGGCAGGTTTACGCTCGGTAGTTTGCCGTTTCTTTCTGAAAGGCCTACTCTCGTGCCATTTTATAAAAGCCAACTCAAGGCGGTATGCTGCCAAATCGCCCGCAGCTGTGTTTCAAAAGCGATATACGGGATTAAGAAATGCGTCCGTAACCCGTTCTCCACAGAGATCCACGACTCTGGTGATCGAGTGAGATGGCGAAACATGACCGCCCACGTCTACCGGCATGGCACACGATGATGATAATGATAACCGGAGTAGGGAGTCAACACACTACCCAGCCGTCAGCGTACCGGAAGTGTAAGAGTGCAGGATGTTAACCAATCGGTCACGCTGACTTGAAAATGCATGTTAGTGGAGCAAAACACATGACCTTGATTCCATATGTGAGAATGTTATGTTGGTAACCATAGTGGCCCATATGTTCCTGCATTGACAATGATGGTCATGCGATGGTGATTATTCTGATGATAGGGTAGATGGTCTATCACATTGCCACAAAGTCTGCCAAAAAAGCGAAAACCAATAGTCACATATGTATTGATCCACCAGCAACATCGACGCAATGTTTTAGCGCAAACAATGCATTAGCACACACACACAACTCTGCAATTTGTCCAGAACTTTTGATCGCATCCCTGACGCAGCGATGACGTATTTAACTACCCCCAATTCAAATATGAAAAGTGAAATCTCCATAACCCCGAGTATTTGCTAATAATTAATCTTTATCCCCTTGGTCTTCATGGTGGGGCTAAAATTAAACATAGTCATTTGTACTTTATCATACTGGCACAGTTGCAGGCTTTCCGGCTGCTGTGTTGAACCTGGAGCATAGTGCGGTGTCGATTCCCCTTGGGTACATACTTCTTTTGTTTCCGTTGTGAATATACGTTGTCTGAATACGTAACATGGTTCTTTGTCCTCATTGTGGGAGGCTCGTCCGTTGCAGAAGGTTTATTGAATATCATTCGTTGTCCCCCAACGTGCTCTAGTTAAATACAACAATAAACGATAGTTATTTCATCAATATTTCAGCCGAGCATTTGTGTGCATTAGGGAGGTACACAAGAATAAATGTTGTATGGGCGTCTCTTGATCACAATTGCTCTCTCTCTCTCTCTCTCTCTCTCTCTCTCTCTCTCTCTCTCTCTCCTCTCTCTATTTCTCTATCTTTCTCTCTCTCTTTTCTCCCTAATTTTGCGTGCATGCATGCTTGCGCGGGTGTTAGTATTTTATCCACTATGAATGAGAAATGGTAAAAAAAAATAGTAAATCGACGTAATAACATCATTTCAGCCGTTTAGATCCGCCCGTAAACTATATAATATATAATCTTTATTATTATTATATATATATGTCTGTCTGTCTGTCTGTCTGTCTGTCTGTCTGTCTGTCTGTCTGTCTGTCTGTCTGTCTGTCTGTCTGTCTGTCTGTCTGTCTGTCTGTCTGTCTGTTAACTGCCTATCTATCTAAATGCCTAACTAATAAAATGCCTACCTGTATGTCGGTATATTTGTCATTGCCTTCAGGCATCTCTTAAAATGTTTGTTTATATGTGTTCTCAGTGAGTCTTTCTACCTATTGCCTTGACTGTCCGAGTGTCTATTTTCACTGTAAAACTGTTGCTGTATATAGGGATAGAAAGACTCGGGTTCAGACAGGCAGATTAGTGCGAGTACAGATACGACAGAACTCAAGGTTCACTTATTGTCGTCATGGTTTATTACGATATCTGTTATCACTCACACAGAATATTACACATAGACCGGGTGTTTGTAAAGATTCACAACACGTTGTATGTAGAATAAATGTGAAAAATGAACTACACGATGTCATAAAAAATGTGCTCCACAGTCCATCATGAATCAATATGCAGCGAATGGCTGTCGTCTGCTGGAATAATTCTTTTCACTCTAAACAGAATCGTGTTATCAAAGGAAGAAAGAATTTTTTGTGTTGAAAAGGTTACTTTTCTTTTTCTTTTTTTTTTGGAATGGCGTTCCATACACACGGATGGTTGTTCACAGATTTATAGCAAGAGTTCTTAATAAACAACCTTCTCATCGCATTACGGTTAGACATTTGTTGAATAAGTTTCTTGCTACGGGAAATGCGGAAGATGCTCCGCAATCTGGTAGGTCTGCTGTGTTTGAAGAAAAATGTATGGATAGACATAATCCTTAAAAGTCCAAGCAAGTCCTTAAAGAAAATATCGCAACAAGTGAACGTATCAGTGAGCACAGTGCACACAATACTTAAACAACGATTACATTTTCATCCATTTAGGTTTTCTGTTGTGTTTGAACTTAGAGAGTGTGATAATCAATCAAGAGTCAACTACACCTTGTGGTTTTCATAATTTTTTAGATAAAGAAGACTAGTTGATTCTCGATGTAATATTCTTCTCTGATGAGTCATGGTTTCATCATTATAGATACCTTAATAGCCAAAATAATCGTATTTGGAGCACTTTTAATCCCGATGCATTTCATGAAGCGCATCTACACGATGAAAAACAAAAAATTGAGGTATAGTGTACCGTCAGTAGAAAACGTTTTAGTAGACCAATTTTCTTCAACTATACTATAAATGCAGATCGGTACCATACTGAAATTCTGGAACCTTGTTTAGAAGAGTTGAATGAACGTGAAATTGAAGAAGCATGGTTCCAGCAATATGGTGTAACTGCACACATAGCTAGAGCATCCAGACATTGTTTTAGGAGAAATTTTCGCAAATCGCATAATATCACGTGAACTTCGGCCAGATCGTTCTCCAGATAGTCTATTGGGGGGTGGGGGTGGGAGGTTGTGTTGGTGGGGAATGTGTATGTGGGTTGGTGGGTAAAGATTGTGTGGGTCAATGGGTGTGTGGGGGTCTGGGAGATGTGTGGGTGTGAGTGGTTGAGGGATGAGTACGTGAGTGGATGTGTGTGGGCAGGGGATGTATGTGGGGGTATATGTGGGTGGTTGGGTGTATGTTGGTGGGATGTGTGTGTTTGTGGATGGGGTTGTGTTGTTGTGTGGGGATGTGTATATGGGGGATATGTGTATCGGTGAGGAGATGTGCGTGAGGGTGGGTAGATGTGTGTGTGGGGGTTGTGTGGGTGGAGGATGTGTGGTTAATGGGTTGTGTGGTTAAGGGATGTGTCATTGGGGGATGCGTGACTGGTGGGTGGGTGGGTGGAGCATGTTTGGGTGGGTAAGTGTGTTTAGGTTGGGGGATGGGTGGGGATGTGTGTGTGGGTTCGGGATGTGTGTGTTGGTCGGGGGAGATTGTGTGGGTGGGGATGTGTGTATATCGGATGAAATGTCGATAGGTGCGGGCTTTCTGTGTTGGTATGTGTTGAATGTATTGGTTGGCGGGGATATATGTGGCTGGGAGATGTGTGGTTGGGGGATGTGTGGTTGGCTAAGTAGTTGGGGTTGTGTGCGTTGGTGGTGGAGGGCAAAATTAAGACGGGCCTGCGTTGACGAATGTGTTACCCTCTGAAAATAAAGTCCTTTCGTTCGTTTGTCCGTTCGTTCGTTCTTTCGTTCTTTCGATCTAACTCGATCTATTATCTGTGGGATTTCTTGATAGGAAATGTTTACAATAAAATAATGCACACACAATTGAGGACCTGAAAGAAACAGTCATAATTACCATTGAAGAAATAACAACAGACCCTTTGCAGAAGGTATTTGACAATGTGAGGAGACAGCCATGTCTTGAAGACCGTAGTGGACATTTCCAACACCAAATATAATGAAGGCTTTATCGGCACTGTCCAGCTTCCGTTAAAACAGCGTTAAACCATAACAGTGACTGTTGTAACTAATTTAAGGAATTTTCAGCACATGTTTGATGACGCCATGCACTTTACCAATTGTAGTCTACATACAAAGTATAGTGATACTTTACAAACACCCAGTTGACTGTACAAACACACCTGCTGGCCTCTATACCCAAACAGAAATTTACAAATATATTCTTTCTCGATATTTCCGTTTCAAGTTCTCAGTTTCTTGATTGGATTCCGATTATTTTTATTGTTTCGTTTTTCTTGTTATTTTGATAAAGACTTCGGTAGAAACGTTCGCCTGTAATTGTTCGTGTTTGCTTTCTATTTGTCGATCTTCTCATTCATAGTTTGTGTTTGCTACTATTGGTCGATCTTATCATTCATACTTTGTGTTTTTGTTTGGACTGCCGTGTCAGCAGCAAACCTCTTATTTTTCAATTACAAATTTATCAATGTTTCGAGAGATGGTTTCTTTTCTTCTTCAAGCATTAAGAATCCTACGTGGAAATAAATATATTGGCGTTAGGTATATACATATAGTTTTATATTAAAAAAAAAAAAAAAGTTAGCAGCATATCCTTTACAGGACGTCGAAGTAAATAATAAGCATTTTTGGCTGTTTGTGATTTCTTGGCAAGCTTACGTTCAGTAGTTTGCCATTGCTTTCTGAACGACATGCACCCATATTTTTGAATGAAAAACAACGCAAGGCTGCTTCTAAATCTCAGCCTTGTTTCGAACATGACATGCGGGATTACGAATTCCGTTCGTTACACCTGCGCCCCAGAGCTAGATTTATGGTAACTATGAATCAAAGACGAGACGGAAAGAGTTAAAGTCAGTTACACAACAGTTCACCCGAAAAACAGACTAAAGCGAGACAGAAATACGGTGCATGCATTGTCAGATAGCACAATGGCCTTCCCATCTATTGGATACTTATCTTACCCTTTTTTAGGATACTTGTGTAATAAATGATAAATGTTATACCAGCTGCCATCGTGGTTTTGTCTTGATCCTTTCTCTCTCTCACTCCCACTCTCTCACTCCTCCATCTCTCCCTCTTCCTATCTCTTCCCCTGTCTCCAAATCTAACTACTCCCTCCTTCTCGCTTCCTCTCTCTCCCACTATTTTCCCCTCTCTCAACATCTCTCTTTCTCTCTCCAGTCTCTCCCTTTCTATCTCTCTATCTCTCCCTTTTCTCTCCCTCTCTCACCCCCTCGCTCTCATTCTCACTCTCTCTCTCTCTCTCTCTCTCTCTCTCTCTCTCTCTCTCACCCACTCTCTCTCTCTCTAACATTATGTACCAGGTGATTTGCAGAATTTCGCTCTGATCAATGCATCTATACACCTGCCAGATTCTTGTGTGTTCGAATAATTGTTCAGGTAACCGTTCCCTACATCATTATCCCTAATTCAACACTAGCATCTTGTCAATCGGGTGTGAAATATCCCCCAGACTAGTTCAGTTCAGTTCAGTTTAGTTCAGTCGCGGTTCCAACATCACAGCAACGGGTCGTCCCCATTATGCTTCGATCCTGTGCCAGTGAATATCACATAAAATGTTCCTCACTGCCCCATGTGAAAAGTGGAAAAGACAAGAGTCTCGACAAACAACAGTCCGCTCAGACACACTGTGCATAATGCCGCTATCAGAATGTCACCCCAAAAGTCCTCCAAGAAACATAACGTTCATCCTTGATGGAAGTGGCAGTCACTATCCAAGCCAGATGTTCACCTACAAAGTCTCGATGTTTCTAGATGTTGGTGTTCAGTTTCTAGATGTTTTCTAGCTAGCCACACCATTTTATCTCGGAAATGCAACAAAACAACCTCGGACAGATTAAAAACTTTCACTGTACATAATGCCGTCGCCAGAATGCCAACACAAATGTCCACTACGAAACATGCAGTTCATCCTTGATGGAAGCGACAGTCACTATCCAAGCCAGATGTTAGCCTACAAAGTCTCGATATTTCTAGATGTTGTTGTTCAGTTTCTAGATGTTTTCTAGCCAGCCACGCCATTTTGTCTCCGAAATATAGTTCACGCAACAAAGCAACCTCGAACAGATGTAAAACAACATTTTACTGTACATAATGCCGTTGCCAGAATGCCAACACAAAAAACCTCTACGAAAAAACAGTTCATCATCGATGGAAACGGCAGTCATTAGACAACAAGGCAAAAAACCTGTAACTTCTGCGTCACAACCAGCCGCCATGCATGCAGATATTTCTAAATGTTGTTCCGTTTCTAGATGTTTTCTAGCCAGCTACGACATTTTCCGAGCACGCACAACATTCCAGACAGATGTGGAAAAATAAACATTTCACTATACATAATGCCGTCTCCAGAATGTCAAAACAACAGTCCGCCACGAAACACAGTTCATCGTCAAAGGAAGCCGCAGTCAACTATAAGACCAGCAGCCGCACATTTCTGCATAAGACACAAAAACCGGTCAATTCTATGACATAGCCAGCCGCCATTGCTCTGAACATGCAGTTCACGCTCCACAAACTCGGGCAGATTTACAAGCATTTCACACGAGATTCACAGCTCACAGCGTTGCGCCACGCACTCAACTCAGTAGCAGGGCGACGGAACCAAAATCTACCAGTCCAACATGAGGAAGTGGGTGGCACCTTGCAGTATTAGCAGACCAAAGTATGTGGATTAGAATTTGGCCAAAATTCCATCTCACAATGCCTGGGCAGAGCTTCAGAGAACATGTGATGCCCATGCAGCATGTTTCCTCTCTCGGCCTTGCCTTGTTTGATCCACTGGAAATGACAGCCAGTACGTATGGAACAAGATAGGCTGAAGACGCTGGCGGCACAGCTCAAACCTCCGAGACCTCGCCTCCACGAGCAGGAGGCGAGCAGTCGCCAGACACTAAAAACCTTGGTAGTTGACTTAGAGACGTTCAGCCAAGTCCCGCAGATGAGGGCCTCCTACGCCCCTGAGGAAAATGCGAATGCAAACGATGGCCACGAGCATAAATACTCGAGAGGCCTTAACTGTTTTCACTACCCAGCCTCCATGTTTGTGACCGCCCTTTCTCCCCCCCCCCCCCGACTAGTATCTTGGCAATCGGGTGTGACATATCCCCCAGACTAGCATCTTGTTTTATATTTCTACAATCAAGTGTTTCACATCAACTGTTCGTTATGTCTAGAATAAAATGTGTTATACTTCTTCAATCAACTGCTTTATATTTCTAAAACAGTTTTATCCACTCTGTTTGCTTGTTGATTATTTGCATGTAATCACTTTAATGCTCCTGAAAATAGAAAACTCTTTTAATGCTCCATTATCACTTGTTACAGTTTCCACCACAAATATTTTCGGCAATGCAAACAATGGTTTAATTTTTCAACTACTTGTTGCGCGGTAATTATCAAAATAACAAGAATTCGCAACCATAATAACTGGTTGTCATCGATTTGTATTGGCAATTGGTTTTCTGCATCTTGCTTAATAAGAACTGAATCATCAGGAAGCTATGTGTGAAACAATGCAGCACTAACTAACGATAATGGTTCGGTGCTTCTGGGCTGCAAAACATGGTCTTGAGATGAATCAAGAACCGACATCACAAAACTTGGGACATTTCCACACATGCTCAGTCCTTATATTCAACAGCTAGCAAAGGGACTATACATAGCTTGGTAAACATCAAATTAACAATTCAGTGGATTAATGGTCAATGCAATATGTGCGGACATTTGAATGCTTGAATATCTGCATCCAGGACGGAGAAGGAAACATTAATACTGCTAGTTATGCTATATACGAAGAGATACTACCAGTAATCATAAAGAACTTTCTATTGTTAGTAAGTCGTTAGTTATTCACGGTTGCAATTTCACCACAACATGTCGCCCTATTAAGTTCCGTTCCTGTGCCAGGAACAAAATGTTCTTCACTGCCCCGTGTGAAAAGTGGAACAGACAAGAGTCTCGAAATACCAACAGCCCGAGCAGGTGTACTACACAAAATGCCGCTGTTAGAATGCCAACTCAAAATTTTGGAATAAGAAATCATGTCTTATAGAGGTGTGGTATTTTCCCGAATTTTGCGATATCTCTGTAGTCCATGGTCAGTCACTACTACGAGATGAGAACGGGTATGGATGAATGGAGGGAAATTCTTCTGCCACAGTGTTCAACAAGGCACAACCATTTCTGTCACTGTATGTAAACGTTCTCCTCGTCACAAGGAAGGTGAGTGGAAGCGTGGATTAGAATATTGATTCTGGAGGTAAGCAAGACCGAATGGATAAGAGCGCTCCATCTTAAACTTCCGGTTTCCTAATGCCGAAGAGCGAGTTCACCTCCTACACCGATCTATTAGACTAAAATGTTGACTTCTGGTCCTTGACTTAGGGGACGCAAATTGCAAGTACCTCAGAAGTCGGAGTGGGTTCGCCTGATATCGAAGGATACTGGTAACATGTAAAGCTAAACCACACGCAAACAATCAGTCCAGTGCACTAGAAGTAGTAGCACGTGTATGTACTACGCTTGAGTTCAAACCAAATAAATTCTGACCATGACCTTGTCTTCTTATTTCAACGGCAAGTTCAATATTCAACCTGAAATACACCCCTTGTAACTCGGGTATCTTATCTGGAATATTCCGCAACCTAGCTATCCGGTCCAACGTCTATCGATCCAAGAGGGATTGGAGAGACAACAATGAGTTGCCTGAGCAGTATCAGTGTTTGAAGACTGCCCTCAGCAGTGCTCATCGTCCCTCAAGAAACACGTACAGGCGGCAGAACAAAAGAGCAATTCCACGAGATCGCGGATAGCGGCTTTAACTCATTTTGTCGAAGACCATTATGATGTAACATTGCGTGATTGCGGTGGGAGTTAATGTAATACAAATACTAACTTTGATGTAGGGAGAGGCTGCAGTGCAAGGGCAAACACTCTTCTACCTGCAACTCCGATATACCAGGTTCCAAGTCAGCCGGTAGTGATTTGAAAGCAGATCACCTTGCGTTTATTTTCACATTAGTATGAGCGTCAGCAGTTTAGAAAGTAATGGCAAACAACTGAACGTCAAATTGCCTAGATATTAAAAACAGCCAATATGCTAAGAGATTAGTTTCGATATCATTTAAAGTCATGAATCTAACTTTTGAGAACAGTGAAGGTTTAACAGTTTATCCTAAACTTACACCCAGTGAAACGTTTTTTCTAAACTTATACCTAGCAAAACGTTTATCATAAACTTGTACCTATCGAAAAGTTTGTCACGACTGGAAATTGTAAATTTTTAGTGCATAAAAAACCATGTACGATTCTTTCACAACTCACGCACAAACACCTACACGCGCGCGCACGCATGCGCGCACGCACGCAGGCAGGCACGCACACACACACACACACATATACACACAAACACACACAGATATATATATATATATATATATATATATATATATATATATATATATATTTATACATATTTATATATATCATCTCATCTCATTATGTTCCTCTTGTACCTTGCGGTGTCGAGGTGAAGTATAAACATCGTGAGAGTGCCCGATTATGGGCTTCATGTATCGATATTCCCATGGATTCTGCTATTCCCTCCGTCCAACGTTTACATGGTCGACATCTTCCTCTGTTTCCATCTGGTCTGTACATCATTGCTTGTTGTGGCATGCTGTTGACTGGTAACCTACTTGCATGGCCAAACCATTTGACTTACTGCTTTCTAATAAAATCTAGTGCTGCTATAACCCCGACTTTAGTCCTGATTTCTTAATTTCTGATCTTATCTCTTCTTGATACGTTGAGTATTCTTCTCAGGAATCTCATTTCAGTTGTTGTGATTTTTCTTTTCTCTTATTTTGTCATTGTCCAGTTTTGGCATTGGTAGCATAGAGTTGGTAGGAAGATTGTATTGTAAAGTGCTTTCTTGGTAGTTATTGATACATGTTTGTGCTTTAGTATTGGTGCCATTTGTCCAATGAGTTGGTATGCTTTGTTGCATCTATCTTCGATCTCGTCTTCTGATCTGCCATTTGATAATATTATACTTCGCAGATACTTGAAACGCTTTACTTGTTTCAAGGAATGTTCGTTTAGGTGAATTGTTGTTGTTTTTTCTTATACATATAGTAATACAAATTAGTACCGGGTATTTTCTTAGAATTGTCTAGACCGGCAAGGCGATGCAAACAAGAAACAGCCACTCCATCTCATGATAATACTGCGTAGAATATATTAACCAACGGTGCGGCCTAGGGGCTGTCCACGGAGATTCACAATTCCCTGACATATGGAGCTGAAGGTTCGACATCAGCCGGAGGCGATTTAGAAGCCCGCCGTCCTGCGCTGATTTCGATGGCAGGAGCGTCAGGCAGTCAGAAAGAATTGGCAAACTACTAAACTAAATTACTTAGGAAATCATAAACAGTCAATGCATGCTTTGTAGATAACGACGTCTTGTAAAGAAATGCAACATATATAAACATTCAAACATTAACAATGGGTACATAGGAATTTTTTCTTGTTTAAATTGTCTGGGTAAGAAAGGCAGTGGAAAGGGGAACTGGCCCCGCCAGCTCATTATATTCTAGCCTAGAATTTTGAAAGCCTCAGATTTATCACTGCGACGGCTGTAACTGCTTGGACATTACCTTTGCTTGTTGTCTTCACTCGGACATCCACCATCTTGACATATTTTACAGGTAAATTTATTACTAATTGTTTTACAAGTAAATTTATTACTACATTTTTTTCCGCATATCCTTTGCAGGACATCGCTGTCAACATCAGCATCTTTCAGCTGATCGTTGATTTTTTGGCAAGATTACACTCAGTAGTTTGCCATTTCGACCGCGGTTCGTGAGCCGCTTACCAGGCGTTCGAAACACAGCCGCGACCTATTTGTGCAGCAGACCGTGTCGCGTTGTGGTATAACGTGTTGGTATGGGAGCCGGTCGTTCAGAAAGCAATGGCAAACTACTGAACGTAAAAACTTGCCTAGTACATCAACAACAGCTGAAAATTGCTGGTATTGACTGCAACGTCCTGCAAGGGATTTGCAACATTAAAATAAAGTTTGCCATTGCATTACTACATTATCACATGTAAATTTATTACGGCTTATTGAGTGGCACTTTGCCGTCTTTACAGACGAAAGTATGTGGATTGGAATTAGGCCATAATTCGATCGCACTATGCCTGGGTATAGAGCTTCAGAGAACATGTGTTGTCCATGCAGCATGTTTCCTCTCTCGGCCTTGCCTTGTTTACTCCAGAGGAAAGGATAACCACTTATGACTTATTACAGGAAAATGTATTACTACTCTATTACAGGTAGATTTATTACTACTGTATTACATGTTAATTTATTACTTGAAGGCAACAACGAAAAGCTTAGGAAAGAAAAAGGAAAGCAAAGGTTGCTTTTTCTTTCCTAAGCTGTTCGTTGTTGCCTTCAAGTAATAAATTAACATACAGGTTAAAAAAAGGGTTTAAAAGGCATAGTGATTGACTTCATTGAATTTGGTTTTACCCCATGTGGCTCAATACCTTGCAACAGGGCGGCGTGCCGAAAACGTCACATAAAGCATGAACTCCTTAGAGCCATCGACGACCCCCAGGAGTCTATGATAAAATTGCACTCGTGAAGCGAACAACATAGACTGGAATCGAACCCACAACCTTCGGAGCGCAAGACAGACGGGTTAACCATCTCGGAGCCACTATGATAGCTAAGGACACTTTGATAAATAGTGCAACCAATGAACGTCGAGTGCGTCGTTTTCTGCAGAATATGTAATACATAGTGTGACCAATTAGCTTACAGTGAGTCGTTTTCTGCAAAACGTGCAATACATAGTGTGGCCAATAAACGTTAAGTGCGCCATGTGCTTCAGAATGTGTAGTTCATAGTGTAACCAACAAACGTAGAGTGCGTCGTTTTCTATAGAATGTGTTATACATAGTGTAACCAATGTTCGTGCAGTCCGTCGTTTTCTATAGAATGTGTGCCATTGTTGTTGTTGTTGTTGTTAAGGTTTCACATCTACACTAGTACATTATGGCCACTAGTTAACTGCTGCATTGCTAGAGTATATTATCTTTGTGATTTTACTGTCATTTACTGCTCAACTTGATATTGATTCGCTCGGGTCTCGAAGAAAACGACATTAAGTATTCGGGTCAAATAATTAACCCTTGCCTGACGCTTGCGTGCAGGGTTCGATTGGGCAAATCCCTGCAGGTGAAAACTGATACGGGTATTCCCCTTTGCGGTAGTTACAACGTAATAATTAGCTTGTCTAAAATTCACTTCCTGTTACAAACCAACAAATCGGCCATGTCGGTTCTGTCATGGCAGCCAATGACTTGTTGTTTTTTCTAGTTGTTCTTTCCAGCAATCAGGTGCCTTCTCCGCAATGAAGGTTGGCTGCAATGGATCTCCAACACTGTTTACCTCTCGTCTTGATTGCACATTCTGTAAGATTGCTGTTCGTCCATCTCTTGATGTTATCTTCCCACTTGTATTGTTGTCCACCCCTTGCTCGCTTGTCTTCAACCTTACCCACCCGTGTGGTTTTTATAAAAGTGTTATGTCATTTTACGTGGCCGAAATATTTCACTTGCTTCTTTTTTATTTCTTTCATCAGATCTTTGTTCATTCCCAATTTTAATAGAACATCTTTATTTCATTGTTTTTGTTTCCATGAAATACTACATGTGTTTTTTTTTCTGTATTTCCACATCTCCAAGGCTTCTATTTCAATTTCTAGCTGCTTGTTCAATGTCCAGGTTTCCGCGTCATACAGTGGTGTTGAATATACATAACATTTAACAAATCTCAGTTTTATAGCGTTGTTAATCTCTCCAAATGTTAATAAAGATTTCATACTCTATACTCATGCATCCAGCTGGTTGTTCTTTATCTGATGTATTCACTGAAAGAACACAAAAGAATAAAGACAATGTTGGTGTCAAGAGGTCAAGACATCATCATCATCATCATCATCATCATCATGTAGGGTGTCATTTGCCGAGCGTTGATGTCATCACAGAATGCCCACTCTCGTAATAGCTCTCTCGGCTCATGGACCCCCATCCGTAAAGTGTCTACAATATCCTGTGGCCATCTTAGTGCTAGTCAACCCCTACCTCATCTTCTAGAAACCAGAACAGAGATTGGGACAGTAGTGAAGAAAACCAACAAGGAATTGCCCTTGCGGATGCCATGGTGGACTTCGATGTGGTCTGCATAAATGATGGTAGGCCGACCAGAATGGCAATGAGGTCTGGCGATGCAGACACAGCTATTGACTTGGTACTTATCTTCCAGTCATCAGTCCTTGATGTAAAGTGGACTGTTTTGAATGACCATGGGAGTGATCAATGCCGTGTTTAGACCTAATCTCTAAATCTAGGAAAGTTAAGACTGGGAGGGCGCGCAAGACCTTCCGATATGAGTGGACCCACAGCCTTCTTGGACGCCTCAGACAGGAAACATGCAACAGGACTGCTAAAACTCCTTTTTTGCAGCCCCATGGTGGACTCCAGAAGTAGACCATGCTTGGAAAGAAAAGAGAGCTGCTGTGAAGCAGTTAACGAAAGTGCGTCAGAATCCCCGAAGCTCACGAGAGGAAGTGGACACAGCGGAAAATGTCAAGAAAGACAAGGTGGAGGTCTTCAAGCGCTGTGCTGCAGAAGGTAAAAATACAAAATGGGAATGTTTCATGAAGGAGATTGGAGGTGATAAAACACTGCGAAAATTCTGGAAACTGCACAGACAGCTGCCATGAAAAGATCGGCCTATGACAGTGGGAACAATTTATAGAGATTATGGTGTGCGCGTGACAACAGACAAAGAGAATGGCGAGGCGTTTCTCCATAGATTTTAAGAGCAGACCAATCATAATGATGCGGACACCAGGGATGCAGTTAGACAGGAGTTATCTGGCACCTTGAAGAATATGCATTATGAAGACATCATACGGGTTGAAGATGTTAAACATATTTTTAAAAAGGCAAAAGAACGAACGAACGAACGAACGAACGAACAAACTTCTTTTTCAAAGGGTTAAGAATTGGGCACGCAGGCCCGTCTAACATTCTGCCCTTCTATCACTCTCTTTGATACATTATTTCATTCACACATCATTCAAAGCTAACAGAGAACAGCAACAATATAAAAGATAACGAACTTCCGATATGAGTGACACGGCAAAATACACGGCAACAGGGCCTGATGGGGTTAGGTATGGCCACATGAAGGCTTTGAGCGATGCAGACCTGAAGGAGATGACCGACTGCTTTAACCAGAGCATTAGGACAGCATCAGTACCGCAGGACTGGGTGCACAGCTATCTCATCCCTCTCCCAAAACCATTCAAGGATCATTCAAAGCTTAGCGGCTTTAGGATCATCACCATTCGAAATACATTTGGGAAGGTTTTAGAGAAGATAGTCGCTGTCAAGCTGCAAGAGGTTTTGGAAAGGGGCAAGCTACTTCCAAGAGGCCTGGGGAGCTACAGGCCAGGAAAATATACCGGGTCAAATGCAGCCACTTTTGCCTTTGATGTTTATGAGGGGTTCCAGAGTAGACAGGAAACGATGGCGGCGGCGCTTGATCTCGAGGATGCATGCAATAGAGTTAGATATGATATTTTGATGACCGCACTGATGGAGAAGGGGGTCAATCTTTGGTTGGTGAACTGGATAGCAGCCGTCCTGTATTCTTGTCGGGTTGGTCTCCGTCAGGGTGCATGGAACTCGGAGCCACATATGTTAACCCCGGGACTGCCACAGGGACCTGCAATCTCACCTGTGCTCTTTAACGTGTATACAAGCAAGATTTCAAACCTTTAGAAGCACCAGGGGTTGGAAGGATACTAAAATTTGCAGATGATATTCTTGCATATAGGCAGGGGAGAGATAGGGTACAAACAATCCAGGAGCAACAGGCGACAGACGACAAAGTGATTGACTGGTGCACTGAAATGAATGCTGTCATCCACCCGGAAAAGGCGGCTGTTTTGTGGGCTCTCTGGACAACATGATTGCGAATGCTGATGTTCCAAGCCTCACAATAGATGGTAGAAACGTCAACAGAGAGAACAAGCTGAAGTATCTGGGAATCACATTTGACAGGAGTCTGTCCTTCAAAGACCACGTGGAGACGGCTGTGACAAGATCTCAAAAGGGACTCAATGCACTTAGAACTATGGCTGCAATGGACACAGAGCAGAGAATGCTCTTCACACTATACCAGCACTTGATCCTCTCAGTAATTGATTATGGACTATGACTGCTCACTGTCTCAAAGAGTCAGCTGGTGAAGCTAGAGCCCATACAGAATGAAGCTATGTGGGTAATTCTGGGATGCACCAAAGACACCCCAGTAGTGTATATGCGTTATATTCTTTGTTTGCCGACTGTTGCAGGTAGGCTCAATGTGATGCAGGCGAAGGCATACCTCAGAGTAGCTGCAGGCACAGATCACCCTTTGCATGAGGTGCTAGACGCAGTTAAGGGTCACCGATTGATAAGAGGGAAATCATGGAAGGCTCAGGTGGAGGATACGATGAGACACGTGTGCATCTTGGAGAACATTAGGCCAGGAGAGGAGTGGGTCAGAGTGCCAGCGGAGCAGTCAGACTTGTGCAGAGTTATAATCACATTGAGACGGGAGTGCGGGGAGTGGCCATCAGGGGCCACGGAAGTGGAAATCCAGCAACTAATTCAGGACAATGCTCGCTCGGGTGATGTGATTATCTACACAGATGGTTCGGTGTCGAGAGGTAGCAGAAGTGCCTTGAGGTTCATAGCAAAAGCTAATGACAGGGCGTTTGGTGCAGAAGAGCCTGACGTGTGATACAACAACATTTAGCTTAAGAATGGAGGTGGAGGCGGTCACTGCAGCTTTCTGCTGGATCGATAGTACGATATACACACACACACACATCGTGATTGTAACTGACTCAGAAATCATGCTGAGGAAGGTGAGAACAGGCAATCTTCGGGCAGAGTGGCTTGCTTCGCTTCGGAGGTCACGGGTGGCAAGCATCGCCTGGATCTTTTCTCCGGGGCATGCCGTTGTGCTGGAAAATGAACAGGCGGACAGATTGGCTGGCTCTGAAAAACTTGGTGCATGACAAGGCAGACGTGGTTGCGGCCTTGTGGGAGCACGTGTACACATCGGAGGTGCAAATGGATCATCATGGTCTGGCAAGAATAAGGAGTGACGAGGGGATCTGGCAGATGCTCGACGCTCAGAGGAAAGGCGAGACGAACAAATAATTAGATTGCTACTGGTACTATTGGTGTTGGAACTCTTTGCTGGCTGCTGAGGATGGGGACGGAGCACTTATGGGAATGCCCCGATTGCTGTGATGTCGGTTCCTAGATCAATCAATCTAGAAACCATGGCTCCCATCTTCGAGCTAGTCAACCCCTACCACAACGCCCATAAACCATGCCTCACATCTTTGTGCTGGTCGATCCCTACCCCAACTCCCAAAAACCATGCCTCCCATCTTAGTGCTGGTCAACCCCTACCTCAACTCCCACAAACCATGCCTCCCATTTTAGTGCTAGTCAACCCTTACCCCACCTCCCACTAACCATGCCTCCCATTTTAGTGCTAGTCAACCCTTACCCCACCTCCCACTAACCATGCCTCCCATCTTATTGCTGGTAGACCCCTACCTCAACTCCCAAAAACCACGCCTCCCATCTTATTGCTGGTAGACCCCTACCTCAACTCCCACAAACCATGCCTCCCATTTTAGTGCTAGTCAACTCCTACCTCAACTCCCACTAACCATGCCTCCCATCTTAGTGCTGGTCGATCCCTACCCCAACTCCCAAAAACCATGCCTCCCATCTTAGTGCTGGTCGATCCCTACCCCAACTCCCCAAAACCATGCCTCCCGTCACTGTTCATCCCAAGCCATGTGGTGTTAAATATCGCCAAACCATTTTAGTCTCGGAGACAGGGAGATCGTTATGAGCCAGTTTCGTCAATAATCAGACAGTTTAGAATACCAGTGTGTAATTTTCTTCCTGGTTCAAGACATTTACAGAACTGACTGCTCTATAACATTTCAATTTAGTAGCACTTTTATTTTTGCGAAATGTTTCACAACCCATATCATTATGTTGCTACGGGAAAATGTATGTTCACAAAACGTTGCTTTATTTGTTTGCTGGTCATGTCCCATGTGATCTTATTATTGTCTGATTTCTGCATTGCTCTGGTCAGTCTACTCCTGTCTTGTTGTGAACATTCCCCCATGGGTGTTTAATATGGAGCCAAGATATTACATGTTTACGACATTTTCAAATTTATTTTTCAAATTGTGATGTGTTGTTGCATCTAGTTTTGCCCGTAAAAAGATTTGGGAAGGTCATAAAAGATATTCATTTTCTCTATGTCTCTTGCGAGGAGGTTCGTGCCATTTAGTTTCTGAGTTCTGGTATTGCATATGCACAAAGTATCAATAGATTAAAATTGTATCTGATAATATTATTTTTGACGTGTTTTTCATCACATCTTCTGCATATATGTTGAACAGGTATGGGTAGAGAATACAACCATGTCTTATTTCCCTTTGATCCTCAAACCACTTTTGTGTTTCAGCAACTGGTCTTACAGTTGCTTGCTGTCCATCATATAAGGACAGTATAATGTTTAAATAATGTTTATGTCCTTAGAGGGTAAACACATGGCCTCTCACATTACACTGACAACAATATAATAGTGAACACGACACACTACATACGATTTGAACACACAGTCTGTTATCGTTACACTTAATTACATAGCAGCTTCACAACTTATATCAGATAAACACACTGTCAACTGTGAACCAATTCGAGGATTACTGTAAAAAAATAACTGTTATTTACTGCCAATAGCCAATATAGTACCTTGTGGTGTATGACAGGGAAGGGAGGAGGGGGGGGGGGGGGGGGTTCGTTGATCCTGAGGAATTAAGACCGCCTGGCTAGTGCTGTCGCCGCGAACTTGCAGGTTAGGATTTTCTTTTTGCCCCAGACAGAAAAAAAGCCCACACCTTACAAAGATTCGAATCCGGGTCTCCCGAAGGAGAATCCGGCATTCTAACGACTTGGCCAGCCGCTCTCGAGGGTTATCTTGAGAATATTCCCCAAGAACACAAGTAGGTTGTCACTAAGCAGTTTCTAAACCAGTGAAAAAACTCAACAAACTCGGAAAGTAGAAATGGCCAGCTTTACACAATAATAACCAAGACAATTGACGTTACGGCATGATATATTACACCAGTAAATAAAAACAAAAGAAATACACAGCCACATTGGAAAAAAAAAAAACACCTGCATATTTTTCTTAGCGTGCTTTTATTGTTATTTAATATGGCGTCTTTTTATAATAGTCTTACTTTGTTTTTGTTTTGTTTGCGGTGATGGTTTTCTAGGTCTAAAGTGTATTCCATCTCTTGTGCGAAGCTAACTCTTTCCACTTTCCATCTTTTGATGATGTTTTAATTCAAAACACTGTTTTCCCATAGTGAATTTGAATAAAGAAGACACAGACAATAGATTGCACGATTTATTGCCTGGCATATTTCGCTGCATCTCGTCAGGTACTTACTGCAGAAATCACACAACGTAAAGTGAATTAACTAGATAAATCCTTCAATCTGAAATATACACATGTTCGCACAGTAATGTTGATTGTCTACCACGGTAATTTTAAACTGACTAACATGTCTTTCTGCTTGCACAAGGCCGGCTTACGCTGGTTGATCACTATGGCTTCAGCAAACCTTAACAACCGACTGCTCTGTGTGTTGAACAACACACGGAAGGCACTATCTCTTTCAACCACATGACCACTCTTAAGCATATGTCTCGCGACCGATGAAGCAGGACTGTTCCGGTTTGTCGGCCTGCCTAGGCTACCATCTTCTGTGTGTAGTATCTTTTACAAATCTACTTCATTTCGACCCATTTCATTGCTCGTATTCAACAATAACAACCAGCCAGATGTTATCTTCGCTTCTCTTGCACACCGGTGCTGTGTCAAAGGTGTTTCAAACACTATTCCCTGTCCCGAAGAGTTTGAAACACAGCTGAAGTTAATTTGAAAGCAGACAGCCTTCTTTGGTTTTATTACAATGGTTTGAGCGTCGGTCGTTCAGAAAACAATGAAAAACTACTAAATGTAAACTTGCACAGTAAATAGAAAACAGCGAAAAAATAAAGGGTTTGGCTGCAACGTCATGTAAAGGACATGCAACTTACTTGTTACTTTTCTCTCTCTCACCTGTCTGTAACAAACAATACATAGCACCTTTTTCTCAACTTTATCACTCACATCAAGTAATCTATACGAATCAAACTGATATCTTAAACTTACAAACTTAAGATCTGTGATATAAGTCTGTCTAAATTGTAATCTTACCTTCCTGAAAAGATATTCAATATTTTCATTAACCAGAAGCAGCTCGCCATAATTTGTAGCGGAAGCTCATATATGTGTCGTTAATTTGTCAATCATTACATTTTCCATTCATTAATTCTTCCTCTACTTCCTCGTTGGCTGTCAGACCTCGATGTTAATGATTCCAATAGAAATAGCCATTAATTTCAGGTTCGTGTCATTCCTGTAGTTGTTTTTTTTTTTTTTTTTTCTATAGAAGGAAGTTACTTGGTGCCTTATTTGTTTATTCCCATTATTGTAAGGCTGAATTGTACATGGTGAATGTATCACATTGTCGTAGGCACAGGGTTTTGTAGTTAGATATTTACTCTATCACCAATATTATGCTGTCAATGTCAAACTTGGACATTAACCAAATCACACTTACGGAAAATCAACACCTGTGTGATGAGATTCTTGAGGAGAGCTGCCAACTTAATCTCAATGTGCACTATGATCAGCTAAGATTAGTAGTAAATTGTGAGAAAACATAAGCTATGATCAACGCCAAAGAGACATAAACACCATAGTGTAACATTAATGTATCTGGGTAACAATCTTGAACAAGTGAATCAGTACAATTATTTTAGAAATAAAAAAAAACATAACAAAAGATATGATGAAGGATCTCTTGTATAGATTAGAACAGGTATCACTACGCAAAATCAACTTTTTGAAAGTTGAATAACATACCAATAAGACTATAAATTACTGTGAGAACACGAATATCAAAGTGATACATAGAATCAATAAAGATGTTTGCATGTGAAACATTACATTGGGGATTTGTTTACTTGGGACCATGCACATAAAAACAAATCATCATCGATTCATGTTCTAAACTCTTCAAAGTACCGTCCATCAGATGTTGTGAATGTTTGAGATCATCGGCTGCAAACAACAATGTATCATCCTCAAAACAAAGGGGGAGAGAAACACAAATAGGGTAGCGCTCGAGGAACGAGATGTAAATTGATTGGAGAAATTACAGACAGACAGCACCTGATGGGGTGATATACACTTGAAAACTTAGTGATATATTACACAGAAGGGCCGAGCCTGGAGGTAAATTCACGAGATGCTTGGCGGCAACACCCCATCATCTGGACAAGAGTTAGCGATCTGATCACAGGCTGGTGGTCGTGGCAGATGGCGACACGTGATCGCCTACGTTAAATGGTATGGCACATGCTGATGAAGATATTGCGAATCATGGTGCATATATGTGCGTAGTTATTTGTTTATATGTATGTGTAGTTATGTATGCGTATGTGTTCAGTGCGTGTAAGGTTTACGAGAGTAGTTTGTATGTGATGTGTGTAAATGTTTATGTATGTATATTTGGGCATGTGTGTTGTTGTTGTTGTTGTTGTTGTTGTGTGTGTGTGTGTGTGTGTGGATGTGTGTATGTGTGTGTGTGTGGATGTGCATTCAATGCTATTTGATTTTGATAGTGTTCTCTTCTATGACAGTGCTTTCCAGTACGTTGCAAGCACAAAGCACAGACTGTGACATGATACAGACTAAATATACATCTAGAAAACAGCCCTGATCCCTTACACAGACCGTACCAAGATACATAGTAAATATACATTTAGAAAACAGCGTTGATCCCTTTCACAGACCATTGCAAGATACAGAGTAAATATACATCTATAAAACAACCCTGATCCCTTACACAGACCGTACCAAGATACATAGTAAATATACATTTAGAAAACAGCGTTGATCCCTTACACAGACCGTAGCAAGATACAGAGTAAATATACATCAAGAAAACAGCGTTGAGCCCTTACACAGACCATGGCATGATACAGATTGAATATAAACCTAGAAAACAGTCCTGATCCCTTACACAGACCGAAGCAAGATACAGAGTAAATATACATCTAGATAACAGCCCTGATCCCTTACACAGACCGTAGCATGATTCAGATTGAATATTAATATAGAAAACAGCTCTGATCTCTTACATGGGGTGATGCAGACTGAATATACATCTAGGCAACAGCCCTGATCCCTTACCCGCCGCTTGTTGAGAATCCGAGGGGTGTGCAGCAATGGTACCAGTACTTCATATCTTAATGACGGTATATTATAATGTAATCAGGACATGATTAAACACAGCATACAGGGCCTCGCTGGTAGTTGCCCCTGGCTGATAATGTTGCCACCCCAGGTTTTGACCACATGTCACTACAACCTACTGCCATGCCCAGAGCAAACACTAGTCACTACAATCTAAAGTCATGTCTCGAGCGACCACTAATCACAACAACCCAATATCCAAGGCGACCACAAGCTAATTCAAATGGCATGCATTTCTGGTGGAATATACAAGATCAGAATTCAGCTAGTTGTTGAGTGTGTCTTTATAAAACAAAACAATATTTTAAAACATTGTTTTATGCTGATGCCTATAGCATTGTTTTTGTGGTATAGCTCAAGTTTGCTTTGTGATGACATCGTCTTCATATTTTTGTTGTTTCAGAAACGACATCTCAGTGGGTGACGCGAGGCGCCTCTGTCGATTAGGATAACAAGAAATAAGAGATTTTCGTCACAATTCAAGGAAGCCAATGATCTGCCTCATGGCGACAAGAAAGTGTTTCCTCGTTTTCCATGAGTGACTGTTCTCATTGTGTCTCTCATTATTCCAAGACGACTTGCCCCCAAAGCATCGAAGGATATTTCCATGCACAAAATCACATACACTGGAATGTCAGAACTATCTGTTGAATGTGTACAATTCACAGCTTTTATGGATAACTAGAGGTACACATCTATCAACCTAGACCGCGGTATTGACTTTAACTCTTTAACGAAGATAGAATTTCGTTGTTCAACTCGTCAATGACGTTATCATTTTACAACATGGGTTGAATAAGTGAGAAACGCTTAAAAGCATTTTTGAAGTGAGGTACGGGAGAAATACATATATACTCTGTACTGGTTAGATTATGTATTAGACAAGAAGACTTAAAGACATAAAGTGGATAGACTAGAATGTTATATGAATTGAGGAACCACTAAGACAGCTCATAAACGAATTCACAAGTATTGATTGACAGTCATAAGACAGAATAATGATTAGAATAGACTAGTTGAAAGCTTTAGTACACTCATATTTGATGGTACCTCTTATGGATCAAGCCGTACTCTTGTAGGCGAAAAACCAAAAGGTTCTTTATGAAAGCTCGGCTAGCTAACAATCTCGGAATACAGGCGTTATTCTAGAAAGAATATAATGTGAAATTGTATGAAGTGCAGTTCTTAAATAGATATTCAAAGAAGAATCAGCTATAATTCAGCTGAAGCAAATGTGTGCCATTTCCTTTGTGAAATATAGAGGGTTACCAAATAATGTGATACGCTAATGTGCTTTCGAAGATTAGGTCTCCAAATGGTCGTGGCTATCAAATACACGCGCTAATTCAAATTCCGGAAACATGTTCTGCAGCCCAGTGACCAATCCCTGGCATTGAGATTTGCAAACATGGCAGGATTTAGAAGGGAAATCACTACCTCGCCAGTGGGATTTGTGTGTCTGATTACCAGCTGGACGTTACTGTGTCTGACTTTGTGCCCTTGGCATCTGTGCATGTGTCAGCGTGTGAGTACAGAGAGGAGTCTGCGAGGGTGAGTACAATATGTGTGCGTTCCCGTGGCTTTCTTTGCATCATTAATTTATTCTCGTTAATTTATATATGTTGTTATTAATGCGGCTTGTCTGTAATGATACCATTTTATTTTTGTTTTAAGGTGTATTCTCTATTAGTTTAAGTTGAGCTGAATCAAGAACCGACATCATAGTCTTATGGACAATCTCATGCGTGTTCCCTGCTCATCTTCAATAGCCTGAGAAGAATACCAATTCTAATGGTACCAGTAGCATTCTGATTATGTATCGTCTGGCTTTTCCTCAGATTTTTGAGTGAGTTTCGGCAAGATCCTTTGGTCACTTCTTTCAGCTCCATTCTCTCCAGGCGGCGATGATCTATTTATTATTATTTATATATATATATATATATATATATATATATATATATATATATATTTATATATATATATATACATGCAACAATGCTCCATCCAACGGTTCATAGACCCAGGTTATATATATTTGGTGAAGTTGTTAAGCCTTTTGCCTCGTACTTAGAAGGTCGCGGTTTCGTGTTCAGACTCCAACAATCAATTAACCAGTCCAGTGTGTCTCGGAGGCTGCTGGGAGTCGTTGTCTGAGCTACGGATTTTGTGATCTGTGCGACGCTTTTGTGGAGTCAGTTTGCTCCTCTTCGGAAAGAGATCGTGCTGGATGGAATTCATACCTGGAGCAGTGAAATCGAACGTGTTGCTATCAACCGTCCTTTTATGTGTATTTTCTTTCCATTCACACATCCATCCATCCATCCACCCATCCAGCATGTGCCATGCCGATAAGCGTGGGCGGTCATGTTCTGCCATCTTACTCGATCACCAGAGTCGTGGATCAGCTCTGTGTTCCTGTCTCGACCATCCCACGTGGCCAAGCCTTCCATGTATTTACTTCTCGGTCTTCCCCTTGGTCTCTTCCCTTCGATCTTGCCAGTCGTCACCAAGTTCTCCAAAACATTTCTTCTCATAACATGCTCAAACAATTTTGACTGTCTACGTCTAATGACTCTAATCAGTTTTCGATCTTCATTTGTTTCTTGAAGGACTTGTTCATTGGTTTTTCTGTCTGTCCATGGTATTCTTTGTATTTTCCTCAGAAACCACATTTCCACAGCCATCAGCTGTTTTTCAGCTTGACTGCTTATTGTCCACGCTTCACATCCATACAAAAGTATAGGTTCTATGTAGCACTTCAACACTCTTTTTCTCGTTTCAATTGATATCATTTTATTGGTCAGTATGTTTTTCATCTTGCAAAAGGCCACTTTCGCAATGGCAATTCTTGCTCTAATCTCTTCAAGGCATCTCCCATCAGCTGTTATGACAGTGCCGAGAAAACTGTATCGATTCACTTGCTTCAGAATATGCCCATTTATTTGTATCTCACATTGTGGTATTTCCTTCTTCCCTGTGACGACTATAATCTGTGTCTTCTTAATATTCAGTTCTAACCCTCGTTGCTCACTGTGTGCAACAACCGCATCTACAAAATTTTGCAGGTCAAGTTCATTGTCTGCAATCAAGACTGTATCATCTGCATATCTAATGTTATTGATGATGATTCACAACCTATTTGAACACTACCTTAGTACAGACTACATTCCCCCATAAACAAAAACACAAAAAGACAATAATAATGGTAACTTATCTCAACCGACAACTACCCAAAAAACATTCCAATATATAAGGCGCATTACACCCTCCTTAGGTATTTAAAATGCCCATGTTAAACACTGCCTCAGTGAGTCATTTGTTATTGATTATTTTTCATGCGTTTTAATGCTATTGTTCTTTTGTTGTCAAAATTTGCTTCATAAGTGATGTTGAATGAAAGAATGTATGAGAGGAAATAGAGAAGAAGGGCAGAATGTCAGACGGGCCTGCGTGCCCAATTCTTAACCCTTTGAAAATAAAGACTTTCCTTCGTTCGATGTATCAACCCCCAATGTTGATTCCTTCCATATCTTCTATATTTCTGAAAATATTTTCACTGTACAGGGAAAAAAGATCTGGAGGCATTACACATCCCTGTCTCACACCTCTTTTAATAGGCTGATATTAACCTATATCGTTATCAATACTGATGGCAGCTTGTTGTTTCCAATATATATTTTTTACAAGCCTAATGTCTTTTCCATCAATTTGTAGATCTTCAATCATCCTTATCATGTCGACATGTATTTTCTTTCCATTCATACAAATATCAATCAATCAATCATGTGCCATGCCGGAAAGCGTGGGCGGTCATGATTCGCCATTTCACTCGATCTACACATACAAATATAGCAGTTGCAATAAAATTTATGCGAGAAATGAAATAACATGACAATTAACTTCATAATTATTGCTCGGCACTGATAGAACTAGAAGAAAAATACCAGCCGCGATCACATGAAACCCGCCCCAATGGCTTTATTACAAATGTATGAACGGTGCACCAGCAAGTATGCCATAGTTCAAGGAAGTTAAGAACTCGACAGAAGAAGTCGCCGTGGGCATTCAGACTTGCGTCATGCTACCCGTGGAAACGGCGAATAGTCCTCGAAATAGACTATGGGTTTTCATTGAGCCATTTGGTTACCGCATTCATGTCGCATGCACCGAGTGGAATCGTGCCCTTTTACGCAGCGAGGGAGCATGGGTAGGTTCCATTTGGTCTCGCCTCGTGCTAAAGATTAGAGTACACTCATTATGTGCCATGACGGTTAGCATGGGCGGTCACGTTTCGTCATCTTACATGATCATCAAACTCGGGATCAGCCGGTCAAGCCATCTATATATTTACTTCTCTTCCTTTTCCTTATTTATTCCTCTTTAATATTGCCAGTTGTCACCAAGTTCTTTAGTTTATTTCTTCTCATAACGTGCCCACAGTTTCTTACTGTCTACATTTAGCTTCTCTAATCAGGTTGCGGTTTTCATTTGCTTTTTTGTAGGATTTAATCATTGGTTATTCTGTCTGTTGTGGTATTCTTTGCATGATCCCCAGAAACCACATTTCCACTGCATTTAGATGTTTTCAGTTTCTCTACTCATCGTCCACTTTTCACATCCATATAACAGTACAAGTTTTACGCGTCACTTCAACAATCTTTTTCGCTTTGCAATTGCATACTACACCAAGCGTCAGCAGCTTACACATCCACGCTTGACATTTGGACCAAGTTTCAATGGCACACTGAGTGACATTAAATACAATATATAATCTTATTCAGAAAATGATTAAAAAAAACAAACATTATAAGAGTTCTTTTAAAGCGAATCCTACTTTTATTTTCATTCAAAACGAAATTTGTTAAACAGTGTATGTAAACACGTGAGACCTGATGCGAATTCCGATTCCGATTCCGATTCCATCTCAAAAACAAAAATTCCAAATTCGTCCTCGTCTAACCTGCTTCATCAGCTGTGGTTAAGGATGCGAATTCAGTGCAACAATGACTGATATTGACTAAGTTGTACTTTCGTCTTATATGTCTCCTCTCTCCAACCCACCCGTCCTCCCACCCGTCCTCCCACCCATCCACCGATGCTGTATTTCTCTCGACCGTGTTATTCTCATATCAACACAGTCCGTTGACCGCAGCACACAAGGTTATGTTGTTATTAAGTATTAGGTGTACTTGACATGACCCAATGAAATCAAAAACCGTATATCGTTTCAAAACTTTTGGACAAACGAACGTTTTAACATAACGAAATGGTTGTGCTGCTTGTGCTTCATGTTGTGACAGTACCAACTGCTGTATTCCAATGTATAAAGACACCATCAACGAAAACATCCGTCTTGTGGTAATACTCTGAGCAGAACAGTGAAGAAAAAAGAAGATTGTGTCGGGCTACAAGCACCAAAATATTATTTTAGTCACATAATCGGAACCATAGAATAATTGCTCGTATTAATATTTTATCAATGTGTTTCATTGTGGTATTTAATTGTTTTGTTCTTCATATATGTTAGTAATCATGTAGGCGAATGGCTATTCTACACACATTGAGGTGTGTTGGGCATAAGGTGTCAGACACATGATTTTATGCACCAATTGGCACTCTGTCTGTGATATGGTCAATATATATCGTCACAATAACTTCGGTAGCCTTCACTTCCAAAGATATTTCCTGGTACAAATTGTGAGTTAGTTAACCAGGGACCCCAAGTCAATTTTTAAACACCCAGGCCAATGCGGGCCGGATCTCATGACAACTCGGCGTCAACCACTAAGCTACGAGATGTCCATCGGGTTGTAGTTTGTTGATAAGGAAACGCCCATCACTCACGGAGGAAATGTGATCAACCCAGACATATTCACCGCAACTCTGCATGAATCGTTCTTGGTCATGGCCTACTGCCATTCGAATATGTCTCTCCACAGATGTAGGGTTTCAGTATCGGTTTCGCATACCCCGCTGTTTTCCAAATTTGAAAATGGAAAGGAGAGTCCTTCAGCACATTGAAGTTGGTGTTTCGGTTGAAAATGGAAAGGAACTTCAGCACATTGAAGTTGGTGTTTCGGTACTGAGTCGTGAGCTAAGCGGTTTTTTTTCTTCTTTCGCTAGCATTGAACACCTGCATAGTACACACTGGACTGATTTTTAGCGTCTGAGCTAGTGTTCCCTATTAGCAGTGTCGCTAGCTATCAGGAGAACCAACTCCGACTTCTGAGGTGCTAGTAATTTACGTTCTCAAGTCAAGCACGTATTTTCAAAATGTCAATGCAACTGTGAGTAAAGTGTTTATAGCAGACTCATGCTGACAGACACTGACACTATTTCGGACAAACATGACCTCAACTTCAACCACACGAGTTTAACTCATTCAGTGCTGACGATAATATATCGCCAAATCTGGCGTCCCATTTAGTTAGTTAGTTAGTCGACAGATCATCCTCATTGCACATCGAACCATTCAGTCCATAAGTGCTCGGATCCCCTCCTCAGCAAATCCTGCAGCGTGTAGCGGCTAACGACACCAGTTCTGTGTTGGTTTATCAATCTTCTTTGGCTTCCTGCGTAGTGTTCTTGTTTGGCCGCCCCTCTTTTGATTTGCTGTTCTCGCAGTCTGACCATGGTTGTAGATTCGCAGTTATCACTTGGTTCTCGCACAAGTATTATTTCTCGTAGAATGTCAGAATGTCAGCCTGGTCCATGGTGAGTCCGCCCTCCACCTTAGCCTTACCTGCGAGCTTGTCAGCCAGCTCATTTCCTTGTACTTCCGCATGCCCTGGCACGAAGATGAAACTAATCTTTGTCAGCCGAGACCGCTCCAGAGACAGCAACCACTCTCTTCGGATTCACCCCATCTCTATCCTCTTGAGCATGCTCATTGAGTCGCTAAGAAAACATGCCCTATTGAATGTCTGTGTCTCGAGCCATGTTATTGCTTTACTTACTGCCATGACTTCCGTAGTCAGGCTACTTGTGGTCTCAGCAAAAGCACCAGAGTCCTCCTTCACAATTCTCCCTCCTGCCCGCGCCGTGAAGGCCCATGAGCTTCTCACATGTCGGACGACGGACCCATCTGTGTATATGACAGCATCACCGTCTAACGAATTCTCGAAAATCAACGGTTGTACTCCCGCCTCCACAGCAGCCGAATTTTCTTGTCTGCATTTTCTGTCTAGTTGGATGCAAATTGAAAAGGACATACAAAAGTATGTTGGCACTTGTACCCACTCCTCGGCAGGTTCTAAGTCCTCCAGTGAACACACCTATTGAAGAAAGTCTTCGGCTTGACCCATCCACGACCTTCCTCTTTTTAACCTGCTGCCCTTCACCTTCCTAATTTCACTATGCAGTGGATGTTGTGTGTTTACGTTAATTTTGAGGTAGGCACGTGCTCTGTAAATATGTAGTTTGTCTTCAATGTTTGGAAAATCAAGAAGGTAGCGCATCGCCCTGCATGCTGTATCTCTTGTACATCCAAGAATAATGCGCATAGCTTCGTTTTGTATCCTTTCTATCCCATCTATCTGCTTACGGCTGAGAGTCAGGATTGCCAACGCATACTCAGAAACAGATATGACCAGCCCCCCCCCCCCCTATAGGAGGCATAGATGACGGTGCTAACAGTCTGCTGCCGCCATCATCCGCATCGCAGCCAAACCCCGCTTGGCCTTTGTTATCACCTGGTCTATGTGCTCATTATAAGCAAGGCTTCGATCACAAAATTCATTGCCTGCATTCTCTCCAGTCTCTGAACACAGATTAACAGTTGGTGTTGGCGTGTTGACAATATGATTATTTAAAGAGAACCATGTCACTGTTGCCTTTGTTGGGTTGACCATTGCCCCAGCTTAAGTACACCAAGTACTTATGCGATTGAGTTCGGTTTGCAGTTCCACGGCAACCTGCTCTCTATCCTTACCCTGACGATACACCAAAACATCATCGGCATATGACAATGTCCTCCTCTGTCCAATGATCTGGTCGCTGATGATTCTCACTGTGTAGCCCTTGAACAGCACCGGAGATAATGGTGATCCCTGTGGTAGGCCAGGATATATTGTTGTTGGTTCCGAAGTCCAACTGCCACATCTAAAAACTACTTTCCGTTGGAAGAAGGCTGCCGCGGTCCAACTAAGGAGGAACGGACTTATCTTGAGTTCAACAAGCTGAAGCATTAGAAAATCCAATGGTACTCTGTTGTATGCGTCCTGAAGATCAATCGCTGCAGCAAAGGTTTCAATACCTGAGTGGAATCCTTCATAGACATTATGGGCAAAAACTGCTGCATTGGTCCAGGTTTCTCTTTTGGGACTGTGCCCTCCCAGGGTAGGTGGGAAAACATCTTGCTTCTCTAGCTGGCTTGATATTTTTCTGGCAATTAACTTCTCCAGCGGCTTGCCTATTGTATTCTGCATGGTTATAACTCGATATCCCGGAATTTTTGTGTGGTCTTTGCCAGGCTTCGGCAAGGGAATCAGATAGCTGTATAACCACTCCTCCTTGATGATAGCACTCCCTATGCTGTTGTCGGTATACCTGTTGATGTCGTCATATCTTATGCCATCAGGCCCTGAGGCGCTATTTGTTATTTATCCTTGAAGCACAGCCTTGATTTATTTCATTGTCCCTGTGTCTTCATCCGAAGTGTTCTGGGCCTTGCACCTGTCTGAGGTGACCTCCTTGGCAAGATTTCGGCCTCCCATGTCTGTCTGGTTGCTCTGCTCTAGATAGCGTTTAAAGAGGGCTTTGCCCTTGTCTTCGTCAGTCCTCTGCCAGATGAGGTCAGCGCCTTGGAAGTAAGAAGTGCTCTTATTCTTGACTACCCCACTCATGCTTTTATGTAGTCGCCAGAACAATTTCAGTGACTTGTCTGTGCTTACTCTTTGACATGGCTCTGCTCATTTTTCACCTTTAACCACCTTAACCAGTTGTTTTTTAAATAGCTTACTTTTGTGTGCGTCTTTCTTTCTAAGTGCATGCAGGGACCAGGATGGGCAACTCTGTTCTTCTTGGCGTTTTGCCATTTCCTTACAGCACTACGCTTATCCATCCAGGCCTTCGACACCTCAAAATTCCACCAAGGTGGCTGCTCTCAGCTGTTTTTCCTGCCCTGAATAATTCTGCGCTTGTCGCGTCTTATTTCACTCACCACATCTTGCCCTGTACTGTCATACTAGAGGGTCTTGACCGTTGACTTGTACTGCCTGGTTCTACCTTTCTCCACCAATATGCTGCAAGGGTGGTGGTCGCTGCTGTGGTACCCTTGGACACCCCATTTACACACTGTAGTGAGTAAAGGAGAAACCAGCGCCAGATCAATAGCACTGTCCTCATCGCCTGGGCGGCTAGCTGTCCTGGTGACACAGTCACTGTTGATACACACCAGGTCAATGGTTTCAAGTGCAGTCTCGAGCTCCTCCACCTGTGTGTTGGAGGTTTTGTTTCCCCATGATCTGCCTTTAGCGTTGAAATGGCCACAGGCAATGACATTTTTTTCATGACCTAATATGTCACTTAAGCACTGCCACTTCTGGGAATCCACACACGCGTTCCGGGCATAAACAATAACCAACACGAATTGTAGACCAGATTGAACTCTGACCGCCTGTATTTGTATGTCGTCATTGTCCCAGCTGGACATGCCTACCTCTGAAGCAACCATACTATCGCGGATGAGAATCGCCATTCCCAGATGTCGCCTGGTGTAGAAACATTTGAAGCCGACCATTCTGAGTAGCTGATCACCCAGTCTCGTCTTTGTTGACTGCCGTCCGTAAGGAACACACAAATTGTTCCGCCATGTTGAAAAAACCGAACACCACAGAACCGTACACGCTGCGAAAATTCACTCATAGGATTGCTTCCCTCAATGCACGAAACTCTGTAGCATCGGCGCAGATCTTGAGAAAAACTCATGGATGTACATCCTGGCACACAAATTACACGTAGAAGATGAAAATAGCCATCTCCTACGCAAAAAGGTAGCGGTCAGAAAAACAATACAACCGTCCTTCGCCATCTTGACCGGAAGTTTAATGTACCAATAAAATACATTGTACAAGACCCTTCTTGGCATCCCTTTTGGACAGAAGGACGATATATCGCCGTACTAAGGTCATCGTATTATTTGTTTTTGTTTCGTGGTATCTTCCGAAATTTCAATGCTAATTGAACGGAAACTTACATTATAAGACTCGTTCATTTGATTGTGTATCATGTTTGGTGCAGGCTTACTTTTTGTTAGGCACTGAATCAGTTAATGATCCCAGTGCATTCAAAATCTGCCCTCCAAGCCTTATGTTTTACCATTTACGCACATACATCTCACTCAGTCGTCAAACATAAATTACATATACACCCATATGTTTACAATTTACCTACATATATCTCACTCAATTGTCAAACATAAATTTCATTTAAACCCATATGTGTACCATTTACCTACATACATCTGCCTCAGTCGTTAATCATGTATTTAATGTGTTTACCATTTACCCACATATCTGACTCAGCCGTCAATCGCACATGTATTATACGAGAATTTGTTTAGCATCTACCCACTTATATCTCTCTTAGGCGTCATCATATATTTATTAAACAATTACCTATTTACCACCTAGCCCCGTATATCTCTCTCAGCCGTCGGTCATAAATCTATATATATATATAAATCGTTGTGTGTATGTATGTATGTATGTATGTCCGTCCTTTATGCGTTCGCGAACGGTAAAACCGATTGAGATGAAATTTTCTACACGTTTTCCTTTCATTCCTGTGCAACCAACTGTGATAGTTTTATCTATCAGCTATCAGCTATTACCTTCCTAAAATTTAATTTTGTAATTACATGACTGAACATAAGAAAATATAAAAATATATGACAAAAAGGGATATAACTTTTAGTAGCATTGTTATATCTTAAGTTAAGTCCCCTGGCTATAGAAATCTATATGAATTAAATGAGGTGCAGCCGGGCCAGGTCAGACAGACAGATAGACAGACAGATAGACAGACTGACAGACAGACAGATAGTCGGGAACGGGAGCCAAGTTTACTTTAGATAGATCTCTTCCAATCATATTTTCTATCTGTTCTTCTATTCTATCTATATTTTTAACGGGAACGGGCCGAACATAGATAGATAGATAGATAGATAGATAGATAGATTTGATAGATAGATAGATAGATAGATAGATACATACATACATACATACATACATACATACATACATACATACATACATACATACATACATACATACATACATACATACATACATACATACATACATAGACAGATACATAGATAGATATATAGATAGATCCCCGCCAGAGCCTGGGCGAAGCCGGGCCGGGCAGCTAATATTTAATGTTTCCATCAAGGGGACTTAACATATTATTTTATGTATAGATTGTTGCATTGTTTTCAAAGATTTATAAACTTTCTGTCTATAGTTATTTACAGGCATATGAGTTATAATAAATAATGATATAATCTTTAAGGCATTTTCATAATTTTTTATAAAAGTAATGCATCTATTTAAATAGTGAAAATTTTCTAACACATCTTTTTATTATTTTAAAACCAGTGTTCATTAAAAATAATGGATTTATTTTAGATTAGATACGTTAGAATTTTATTTCTGTACTTTTTTCGGAGTGGACCTTTTGAAGTAATCGAAGCATTTGTTTTTTCCGTTCGCTTGGCAGAGAGAAGGTCAGTACACAATTAAATGGGTATATTCTTGATTTTGTTTTTGTTTTTAAAAAAAAGTTGGCCGCGTGTGTGTCAACATCACATTTTTCATTCAATGTTGTGGGTGTGCATACTTTATGCATACCTTACTGTCGTGAAATACTGAGAGTTAATGATTCCCAGATAGACGACTGTATACACCGACTAACCAGGTAGAAGAAGGGTTAACAAACAACGGGTTGACCAGACAGGTGTTTATAGTTCAAGACAAAAACGGCTAACCGCCCAAGTAAACTGTCGAGTGGAAAAATTGGTTTGTGACAAAGGCAGACAGTATTATTGGACAGCAGATTGAGGTATGGATGTGAAACGGTTCAGAGCTGTAATTTTCCACTAACCATGATAATGAAGTCTGGATGTGAGGTGTCCAGCAATGTCAAGGACTATGCGGCAAAGATGACCTATAAAAGAGTGGCTACGTCTTTGTGTCGAGAGAGTGTGTTTCTGAGGTTTCGGGAGAGAAGGATTATGTAAAGGGTTGTGCTGCGTTCGGATGAACGTTTGTGTATCTATTGTGCATTAGTACTCCCAATTCAGACTAGGATGTTTATAAGGTATTAATATATTAGAGTATAGTTTAGCATAGGAATATAGATGTAAGTGAATAGCATTTACCATGGCTTTCTATTAGTGGATAGTTTAGACTTTGGTGAATTCATATGTCTTATGCGGGTGTTCACTTCGGAAGCCTTGTCATTATGGCTGGAGAAGGACACTTGCATAAGTAGTAGTAAGGGGCAGACCCTTATCACTGGATTTGTTATACTTCTCCAGGTTCCAATCTCCTAGTGAAAGCAGAGAAGAGATGAAGAGGAATACCCTTGAGTAAATAACATACTTACATGGGACCAAACAGAATATGAGCAGGTTTTAAGATGAAGAAATAATCAATTCAATTACAGAACACTGTATGCTCAAATGAATATACCACTAAAACACTTAAAGGGAAAAGATGTTAACCTGTGACAAGCAGGGATACTTAAAACTACATACGTCTTGTATGCAGACGGAAGAAAGAATAGACAATTAAAAAACAGTGCGAATAATAAAAGACAATAGGAAGAACCGTGACGATGTTGTGGTTTTTCGATGTTGGATACTTACCTTCATGAAACAGATTCAGGAGCATTCATAAACTTACGGGACTTTTATTACGGTACCTTGACTCAGTGGTGAACAGTTTTTGTTTCATTCAATAACGGATTTACCATCAGATTCAAGCATACGGATCATCCCGGGTGAGCTCTGTCCTGTTTGATGTGTTGTCCTGTGATCTTGAAGAATGAAAGGACGAGAAGCAACACAGCTGATAGACATTCAGAGTTCATATCTGGCAACCACACTAGAATAACATACCAACTACATAGACAATATCCATCCATGCACCAGACATAGTTTTTATTAATAAATCTTTTATCTTATCGTTGAAAGGAACTGTTGTCGGAGTATGTGTTGAGGGAATAATAGAGAGAGAGAAAGAAATAGATATATGGAATGGAAGACAGAAGAGAGGAGTGTAGACCAAAGTCAGTCAATAATCCCAACAGATACTAAATTTAAAGATGTGCTTGTTGATTCCAATCTCCTCTCGGGAATAACAGGACATAATTGGTGGAGCGAGCGGGGTAGGAAAAATACCCATATGACCTGGGCATAACAGGGCATATGCATAGCGGAGTACCTGCATGTTGGGACATACTGATTGGAAGAAATATAAGTATACATTGATGACTTTTAATGGAAGGACGTCCATTGGATATATGGTGCCATTACATTTATGGTGGAAACATTTCATTAACGCTGGGGACTTTACAGTGAGAAAGTTCCAGACAGAGTGAATGTGGATAGGTGGTAAGACACATTACATACCTAGTCACACGGTCACACGTCTACATAAGTCTTTATCCTATATCTCCTCTTGTGGATGAGAGAGTGGTTGTGATGTACTGTGTGGTGTTGTAGATTTATAATAATAGATAAATGATATAGGTTCTAGGTAGAATATAAGTTTATAGTGAGTACTTCTTTACTGCCTTGAGGTGTCTTTACTCAACGTGCTGACTTACCTGCTTTAACTATGGCCACTCCCAAACTAACTACCGCCGAACTGAGGGCAAACGGAGAGGAAATTGGGTTGGCTGGTTCAGAATTAACTGATTACATACAGCAAAGAGAGCGAGAGATTCGTCAAGCGGAACGAGAAGATCGCAAGACCGAGTGGGAAGTGAGAAGAATAGAGGTGGAGACCAAGCGACTAGAAATGGACCAGGAGACCAAGCGACTGGAAATGGAACAAGAGGCCAAGAAAATGGACCAGGAGACCAAGCGACTGGAAATGGAACAAGAGGCCAAGAAAATGGACCAGGAGACCAAGAAACTGGAAATGGAACAGACTGCCAGGAGACAAGAAATGGAACATGAATACCGTTTGAAAGAGTTAGAACTCAAGACACAAACTAAGGGTGAAGTAGATGCAGCAGAAGGAAGTTCATCTTCACCTGGGGCAACCCACATGAGTGGACAGGGTTACCATGCCATGAAGTTTCCCTTGGCGGTCTTTGATGAAAGTAAAGAGAAGATATACCAGTTTTTGGATCGGTTCGAGGCTATGGCAGTCGCTATGGGACTGGATAGAACCAGATGGGCTCTTAAATTATCCCAGTCTTTACGTGGTTCAGGGTACGAGGTCTACACACGCCTACCACCAGGACAGGAAAATCAGTATGAGGAATTGAAAGCCGCTTTGATGAAACATTATGAAGTCACAGCACAAACGTATAGGAAGAAGTTTAGATCGTCTAGACGAGAGCCGGGAGAACTATTCGCCGCCTACAGTCTAAGGCTGAAATCCTATCTCCAGAAATGGATGGACTTGGCAGAATTCAAGAGGGATTATGAGAGTCTCGAAGAGATGATGGTGGTCGACCAGATGCGAAAGCAAATGTCGAAACCTCTCAGAACCTTCTTGGGAGAACAAGGGGCGGAACGGATTGAGGCTGTGAATAAGCTGGCGGAACGATTCGTGGAAGTACATGGTGAAACTGAGGAACTAAGTACACAAACCAAAGGTCAGGAGAAACCAGAGAAAAAGAAACCTAAAAACTGGGAAGGAGAAAAAGGGGAACCTTATATAAAGCACACAGAGGAGAGTTCAGAGAAGGTGAAGGTAGGAAACCAGAGCACCTCGAATTCTCAAGCGAAACGACAGTGGTCTGAGAAGTGGTGTTCATTTTGCAAGGCGGCCTCGCACAACACCAAAGACTGCAGATCGAAACCTAAAAGTTCTTACTTCGCAGCATGCAAAGTGATTCCTACATCGGTGATCACAGACAAGGCTGAGGTCGGCGAAGGAGAAAGGAACAAAAAGGACACACGGAAACCTAGGAAAGGAACATGGTGCACACACTGCCAGTCGATAACACATAATACTGTGGACTGCAGATGCAAGGCAAACGACGCCAATTGCATAACCAACCTCGAGGAATTAAAAGAGGAAGGCAAGGAAACGGTCAAGGAGATGAAAGACACTCAGGACCAAGAGAGACCACCTGTGGTTGAACTGATTGAAGTCAATGGCCAGCAGGTTGCTTGTCTCTACGATACAGGTTTGGATGGGGAAGCGGTGGTGGACGCCAGCTTGGTAAGCCCAGACCAACTTACAGGGGAGACCATAGAGATACAGCCGGCAATGAGGAGTGCTGTTACCGTGACGCTGCCAATCGCCAAGGTGGAGATTAAATCCAGGTACGTCACGGGCATTATTCCAGCTGCTGTATTATCTGACTCCTTATTTCCCATGATCATTGGTACGAAATATGTCTTTTTGGGAATGCCCAAACAGCCAACCCACAAGGGAACAGTAGTCAGTGGATCTCAAGGGAAGGAAAAAGAGGCAGAGACACTATGCGACAACTCAGGGATAGGAGAATTGCATACTGCCCAGAGGAAGGATACTACGTTGCATCCTTGCTACAGGAAGCTGCAAAGAAGTGCTGAGCCACCAGAACGGGGACAGTACTTTCTGAAGAATCAACTACTCTATCGGAGAGCTGGGAGGGGAGATAACCTGCATGAGCAGTGGGTGGTTCCAGAGACCCACCGTCCTCACATTCTTCAGAGTGGATACATCATAGGCGAGAATCGACATATGGGTGTCAGAGAGGCATTGCAGCAAATATCCGGCCATTATTGCTGGCCAGGAATGACCGGAGATGTACGCCGGTGGGTGAAGTCTTGTTCGGAGTGCCAGAACGCACCACCCAACAAGCGAATTAAGAGGAAACTAGCTCTTAAAGTGGAAGACAAAGTTGAAGTGTGGAGTCCAGCAGAGACCAATATACTCCAAGTAGGATGGAAAGGACCTTATCCTGTGGAAAAGGTGGTGTCCAAGAACATCTACAAAATACGGATCGGGGAAGAGAAGAAATATCTCCCTAGACATCTCATTACGAAATATGAAGAGAGATCCGGGAGCAACGCTTCGCACTTTATGGTGATGGCAGCCATTGGGACAAAGGTTACCAGTCCAGACGAAGACCAGAGATCGCCAGTACAACATAGGAGGGCCTATGGGACAGTACGTGATAGGTCAGATTTACCAAACGACAGGAGGAGGGAAATCACAAGTCAGGGAAAGGACAAGAGTGAAAGTTTCACCGGTAACCAAGTTCAGAAGGGGTGGGTAACGTCGGGAAAGGCGAGAATTACCCAGGACTCTAACCGAAGATGGGCTGACCAGATACAATATCGCCCAAGATGGTCCTGGAAGCAAAAGTCCAGGAGATTTGGGAAAGACGACTCGGTCCATCGAGGACGAGGTGGAACATCCCCAGAGGCAAAGCCGGGGGAAACCAAGAGGACATGGAAGCAGTGTTACAATCAGGATGGGACAATCTGTCTGTATTGTGAGCCGTCGCTGACGCAAGTCGAAAGTAGGTCGACTGGACGTACAGGAGCGAGGAGCCAACACTAGTTTCAGTCGTGAGTAGTATAGTAGGGTGTCAATTAGAGCGCCTACTGGATAATGAGGTGAGCCATGTGAGGATCCAATCATATCATCAACACGTGATGTTAATAGCTACTTCGCAGAAGCTCAACGCACGGTGGATGTGATGGACGTTGTTGCTGCAACTGGACTTCACAATGGAATACATCCTTGGTAAGGAGAAGGTATGAGCAGATTTCTTATCCAGACATCCAGATCCGGAGGAAGAAGACTAGGGTTGTGGATCATGGGAATATAACCTACAGTGAGAAAGATTCGACGCGGTCTAATCTCTTAAGAGGGGGCCTATGTCGTGAAATACTGAGAGTTAATGATTCCCAGATAGACGACTGTATACACCGACTAACCAGGTAGAAGAAGGGTTAACAAACAACGGGTTGACCAGACAGGTGTTTATAGGTCAAGACAAAAACGGCTAACCGCCCAAGTAAACTGTTGAGTGGAAAAATTGGTTTGCGACAAAGGCAGACAGTATTATTGGACAGCAGATTGAGGTATGGATGTGAAACGGTTCAGAGCTGTAATTTTCCACTAACCATGATAATGAAGTCTGGATGTGAGGTGTCCAGCAATGTCAAGGACTATGCGGCAAAGATGACCTATAAAAGAGTGGCTACGTCTTTGTGTCGAGAGAGTGTGTTTCTGAGGTTTCGGGAGAGAAGGATTATGTAAAGGGTTGTGCTGCGTTCGGATGAACGTTTGTGTATCTATTGTGCATTAGTACTCCCAATTCAGACTAGGATGTTTATAAGGTATTAATATATTAGAGTATAGTTTAGCATAGGAATATAGATGTAAGTGAATAGCATTTACCATGGCTTTCTATTAGTGGATAGTTTAGACTTTGGTGAATTCATATGTCTTATGCGGGTGTTCACTTCGGAAGCCTTGTCATTATGGCTGGAGAAGGACACTTGCATAAGTAGTAGTAAGGGGCAGACCCTTATCACTGGATTTGTTATACTTCTCCAGGTTCCAATCTCCTAGTGAAAGCAGAGAAGAGATGAAGAGGAATACCCTTGAGTAAATAACATACTTACATGGGACCAAACAGAATATGAGCAGGTTTTAAGATGAAGAAATTATCAATTCAAATACAGAACACTGTATGCTCAAATGAATATACCACTAAAACACTTAAAAGGAAAAGATGTTAACCTGTGACAAGCAGGGATACTTAAAACTACATACGTCTTGTATGCAGACGGAAGAAAGAATAGACAATTAAACAACAGTGCGAATAATAAAAGACAATAGGAAGAACCGTGACGATGTGGTGGTTTTTCGATGTTGGATACTTACCTTCATGAAACAGATTCAGGAGCATTCATAAACTTACGGGACTTTTATTACGGTACCTTGACTCAGTGGTGAACAGTTTTTGTTTCATTCAATAACGGATTTACCATCAGATTCAAGCATACGGATCATCCCGGGTGAGCTCTGTCCTGTTTGATGTGTTGTCCTGTGATCTTGAAGAATGAAAGGACGAGAAGCAACACAGCTGATAGACATTCAGAGTTCATATCTGGCAACCACACTAGAATAACATACCAACTACATAGACAATATCCATCCATACACCAGACATAGTTTTTATTAATAAATCTTTTATCTTATCGTTGAAAGGAACTGTCGTCGGAGTATGTGTTGAGGGAATAATAGAGAGAGAGAAAGAAATAGATATATGGAATGGAAGACAGAAGAGAGGAGTGTAGACCAAAGTCAGTCAATAATCCCAACAGATACTAAATTTAAAGATGTGCTTGTTGATTCCAATCTCCTCTCGGGAATAACAGGACACTTACACGCAGCACGCCTGTTAAAATGCAGGTTGTTGTTTTTTTTTTTGTCTAAAAATAGAAGAAGTCTATCCTTTGATGTACTGTTGCCTCGCATCCAAATGATTCCAACAGACATGCCATTCGAATTAAAACGCCTGCAGTTTCCGGTGCGACTTGCATTTGCCATGACGATCAACAAAGCACAGGGACAATCGCTACAAGTGTGTGGACTAAATTTGGAAAATCCGTGCTTCACACATGGACAGCTATATGTGGCCTGCTCACGCGTTGGAAAACCTTCGGATTTATTTGTGTACGCACCAGACAGAAAAACAAAAAAATATTGTTTATCAAAAAGCACTACATTAGACATCAAATTTGGTGTTCGACCATAACTGAAAAATTATACGTCAACATTTAAAAAACTAAATAATCCTAACATTAAATGAAATTTTCTAGCTGCAACCAATAAATTAGCTGCGAGGGCCCAGGGGCCGAACGCATACTCTGTACGCTTAGAGAATGTATTTGAATGTATAATGACTACTTATATGAATTTAATGAGACGCTCCCCGCCAGGGGCTGGGCGAAACCGGGCCGGGTCAGACAGACAGACAGACAGACAGACAAGCAGACAGACAGATACATAGATAGATAGATAGATCCCCGCCAGAGCCTGGGCGAAGCCGGTCCGGGCAGCTAGTGTAATATAAACCCAATAATTTACCGTCTTCCCACGTAAATCACTCCCGGCCGTCAATCATACATCTAATGTGCATCCACATGTTTATGATCTACCCACGTATATATCTCTCTCAGCCGTAAATCATACATTTAATATACACCCGTCCGTTTACCATCTACCCACATACATCATCCTCAATCGTCAGTCATAGGTGGTTGAGGGCCTCTTCCTTAATTTAGTATAAAAGGGTGTAAAAAGATAAGAAGAAGCAGAAGATTGTCTGTAAGTCGTCATTAATATATTTAATCGTTTTACCATTTACCCATATAAATGCCTTAGTCGTGAATCATACAAGTAATAATCACGAGTCTATTTACCATTTATTCACATACATCTACCCCTGTCGTCAATCACACACATGCCACTGACACAGCCTTGTACTCTCCTAGATTCCCAATTCACAACTATTCCCAAATCTACCCTAATTCCACAGCTGATAGATAGCTACAACGTCTGTCTGCATATTGATTTCCAGGCAAGAGGAGAGAAGCCGTATGAATCAAACGATGTTTCCATTTTGTATTTAGTAATAAACCTAGCCACGTTTATGACATTCCATCTTGACCATTGTTGTGAAATCTCAACCTGTCTGCGATCTTGAATGCTAGATTGAATCTACCAGTGTGCGCATTTAGGTTATTTGGGGGTGGGGGAGGTGGAGGTGGGAAGACAGAGATTTCTTGAATTAGATGAAGTACAAGTAAGTGCCTGGTAAAATGTTTTTTATTGGTACATTATTCTGTTTGTGGTTTGTGCTGGTGGTAATTTGGTTGAAGATGTTTAGAGATATCTAGGGATGACAGATGTAGGTGAATTTATAAGCTGTTGGTAATTTGATTGAAGATGTTTGGAGATATTTAAGGATGACAGATGTAGGTGAATTTATAGTTGGATGGATAGACTGGCAGATATATAGAACTATAGAAATACAGACAGGCTGACATATAAGGGTTTATGGAGTTAAAAAGACAGAGTGACTGATACACTTAAACAAGTTGCAGTGCGTCCACATAGGTTGGGATATATATATATATATATATATATATATATATATATATATATATATATATATATATATATATATATATATATATATATATATATATAGAAGACCCTGTTGAGCTTGACTCTAGTCCGACTTTGTGAAGACACATGAAGGGTGTAGCATAGGTGGGAGCGCAAGCGCAATTGAAATACCACTACTTTTATCGTTTCTTCACTTATTCAGTATTCTCGCCGGTCGCGAGATCCCCACAGTGGAAGGATGGGAGATTTGCTCGCAATAGACGAGCAATATCTCCTGCGGTATCTCCGGCGGGCCTATTCCCGCTGGTTGCTGGATCCGCTAAAGTCAGGCGGGGAGTCTGACGATAGTCCACGCTTTATACAGGTCCAGACACTTGTGATTGACAGATGTACGCGTCCTTATGGTCCAGGCGCGTACGAGGCCCTCACCTGTGGGACTTGGCTGAACGCCTCTAAGCCGGGTCCCTTGGGTTCCAGGGTCTGGCCACCACTCGCCACCTGCTCGTGGTGTCGAGGTCTCGGTGGATTGACGCTGAGCCGCCAGTGTCTGCAGCCTACCTTGTGCCAGACGTATTGGTTACCCATTCCTCTGGAATACACAAGACTAGGCCGAGAGAGGGAACATGTCGTTTGGGCGCCACATGATTCTCGGAAGCTCTGCCCAGGCATTGTGATGGAATATTGGCCACATTCCAACTCACATACTTTGGTCTGTCAAGACTGCAAGGTGTCACTCACTCACATACATACATACATATATTGAACAATAAGGATACAGAAGTGTTAATACACATTATAGTACTAGTAATTCTGTGGATATCAGAAGAAATTAAAAGTTAACACTAATCTTAGAATATTCACATATAACAATAAGTACAAATAAACTACAGACATTCACTAATTAGTCCTTGCGGAAATTAATTAGACATAAAATGGAATGATAGAATCACTAAAGTGGAGCTCATGAGCAGAACTGGACAAACTCTTATAAGCCAAGATGAAGAAGAAACGATGCTGGCTCTATATAGGTTTTACGTTGAGAAAACCCGAGAATAGTATAATTATACAGGGCCTTTGTCTGGAATCTACAAAGAAAACAGAAAGAAATAGAGTTCGACCAAAACCGGACATGACGGACAAGTGAGGAATAAACATAAATAGGGACTATATGGATGGAACTACTTGGGATAGCAAAGAACTGAAGGTTTTTTTTTGACTGAGCTGGTTAAAATAAGACAGGAAGATTCTATTTCAGTCGTGAACCATACACTTAATATTCACCAGTCTTTTTACCATTTACTCACATACACCTGCCCCTGTCGTCAATCACACAACGCCGCTGACACAGCCTTGTACTCTTCCAGATTCCTAATTCACAACTATTCCCAAATCTACCCAAATTCCACAGCTGGTTGATAGCTGCTACATCTAGCTGCATATTCATTTCCACGCAAGGGGAGAGAAGCCGTATGAATCAAACGATGTCCCCACTTTGTATTCAGTAATAAATCAAGCCACGTTTATGACACTCCATCTTCACCATTGTCGCGAAATTTGGAACCTGTCTGCGATCTAGGATGCTAGAGTGGATCTATGGGTGTGCATGTAGCTGGGGGAGTGTGTGTGTGTGTGTGTGTGTGTGTGTGTGTGTGTGTGTCCGTGGGGGAGGGGGGGGGGTGGGTATCGTTAGTTATATATAGTTCCAAAAATAAAACCTGGTACATAGCCAATATACTGGTACAGTATTTCGTCATGACTGGAGCTAGTGGAAATTCGGTTGAAAAGGGCTAGACAAATTTATGGATGACAGATGTAGGTGAATGTACAGTTGAATTAGTATACAGGCAAAAATATATACTCTGTTGCATAGAGTTGAATTGGCAGAATGACTGATTCACCGAACAATCGCAAGAAAGACGGACATCAATACATACAGGTAGACACGCATACAGACAACTAAATAGATAGATAGATAGAGAGGCAGAAAGACCTACCACATAGACAAACAGAGAGACGTACACACAGGCAAACATCTAGTCTGGAGAATATGGAATGGCAGCCTACCAAAAAAAAAAAAAAGAAAAAAAGAAGTGAAATACCGCTGTAGCCCTCATACATCGAAGCATGCAGTAGGCTGCAGCATCATAGAGACTCGGGCAGAGTTGACGCAGCATCATCATTCATCATTCTTCATCATCATCATTCCATCCACCCATCATGTGCCATGCCGATAAGCATGGGCGGTCATGTTCTGCAACCTCACTCGATCACCAGAGTCGTGGATCAGCTCTGCGTTCCTGTCTTGACCATGCCACGTGGCCAAGCCACCCAGGTATTTAATTCTCGGTCTTCCCCTTGCTCTCTTCATTCGAGAGCCCCTGACGATATAATAACCTTCCTGGCGTATACTAATGTTTCCAATTGTTAGGAACTGGTGTTGCCTTTGAGGCGTATAATAAATTCTCTACTTGTTGGTAGATAACTGTCTAGTCAGCTGTAGTCTATTCTTGTAATAGCAGTTTGACCAATTAAAGCCGACTTTGCATAGTAATTTTATGAGGAGGATATAATAAAAATATTTTATAGGTCCAGACACTTAGTCAGGAGGAGATTTACAGATGAACACTCTCATTCAGGTCCTGACGCTTGGTTTGAGGCACTTACCTAAGGGATATGGCTGAACGCCTCTAAGTCAAATCCCCGGGATATTAGGGCCTGGCCGTTACTCACATCCTGCTCTGGGAGGTTTGATGCTGTGTCGGCTGCATCTGCAGCCTACCTTGTTCCAGACGTACTGGTCATCCTTTCCTCTGGAGGCAACACGGCAAGGCCAAGAGAGCGATCATGCTGCACAGGCAACACATGTTCTCTAAATCCAAGCCCAGGCCTTGCGAGATGGAATTCTAGCTCTAGTTCCAATCAACATACTTTCGTCTGTAAAGACGGCAGGTTCTGCTTACTATTTATTATACAACCTAATGTTGGCTTGTGTTAACTATTGACACAGGTTGATTACAATTGATTGCACTTTGCATTATTTGACGTGCTACGTCTCAAGGTGGAGATTTTCTAGGTCACAATAAAGTTATGTATAATATTGTCCTTATTTGATTTGTTTGGCTTAACATGTGTAGACAAGTTGCTGTACATTATAGTTGAGTGTGTGTCTCATGTAAGATTGTTGTTATTTGTTTTGGTGACTGGCTATCTTAGAATGCTGTTTTGCTAGGGTTTAGGGTCATATTTCCTAAATCTCTACACAAGAACCTACACACGTGTTTTTCTGTTCTCGGCTTTCATCTTTTTGTTTTGTCAGAGGGAAGGTGCTTAGCCACGCGTTCACGACTTCTTTCTCTCTTTTTCACGACTTTACCTTTCTTCTTACCGTTTCTCCTCCTTCTTCTTCTGCTCACATTTCTCCCTACTCTCGCACGCTCTTCTTCGTTATTTAAATCCTCTTTCTTTCCCCCTGCTTCAGACAGATAGACAGACAAACATGCAGACATACATACCAACAACTATCTAAACGATACACGTACTATTTTAGAGAATAGAGTGATAACATAAACATCTGACCGCATCGAATCACGACACCTGTAGGACAAATCCGCTTATTTCAGATGAGACATTTGCAGCTAAATATCTCAAGGCAGTGTTCGATTTTGGCTACGTGTTCTACTTTGTCCAGCCCTGTTTGTTCTCCCAAGACTTCCTATCTAGATTCAATTTGGTCAGGAAATCCGACTTTCGTCTGGGCTTGTAGATTGCGTGATAAATCTATACTGCAACAGACTTCAAACATTGCTTAATGCGATCGTTAGGTTTTTTGGGGGGTTGGTTTATTTGCGTTTGTGATTCTTGATGCAAGTGATTTCTTAATAAAGCACCAGTTTTTCTGTTGGATGTGTGTGCGTTTTTTTCTGTGTGTTACACCTTGGGTGTTTTTCTCGCTTATTTAATACTGAACATGTGACTGCAGCAACAATCTTGCAAGAGTGTATAGGGTACACGAGTACTGGTATTGGCACAGAACATAGTTAACTATCTACCCTAGTGACTTTTGCTAGTGTCTGCATAAATCATCAATACCATCTCGTTGTCGTCATCATCATCATAATCCAGTGTCTTTCTATGTCCACAACATACTGCTATCTCTAACATTAATGATTTGTATGTCCACAACATACTACTATCTCTAGCATTACTGATCAATGTATGTGGACCTATGAGTCCATTAAGGCATAATAACCGAATTAGAAGAATGGAAAGATGATAAACAATAAAAACAACGAACAGAGTATAGAACAAAATAATGAAAAACGTTGTCCTACTTCACTGTTCTCATCTTTTAATTCTTCTCATTTCGTTATTATACATTATTGTAGCCACTGTAGTGTCTGCTAGGTGTTTATATAAGTGTTTTCTTGTATTTGCTGATGAAGGCTGTGTAATTTGTTTTCCGTAATCGTGTTCTATAAAGCTGCATTACTTTGTGTTATTTTGAATTATTTACATTTCCACAGCTTTACCACAGTTTCACTAATTTTAGAATTACCTATCCACTGCGAAAATCGATACAGTTGGTAGAACAAATGCTATATCATAAGATTTTGGGATTTTGTGAAACACCGTGGAATGTAGGGAAAAGTATTCAAGATACTGGTTAAACGGTGCTGTTACCACACAAGTACACGAATCTCACGCCGACTCGCTTAGATCATCGTGCAGCATGCAGCAAGCCATACGTAGGTGGGTCTCATCAAGGCACGCAGAAAAGTCTCTAGAACTCGCAATCATGTCCGTCCCATGCTACCTCAGCCCATTCTTCCCATTTGTTTATTATACCTTAATGTAACCACTGTAGTGTCTCCCTAGTGCTTATATTTTGTGTTTTCTTATATTTACTGATGAAGGCTGATTGGGCATGATTGTGTGTTCTAGAGACGTTTCGACGTCCGCTTATAAGAGCCGCCTTCTACATAAAACCTGCTACAGGAGGATCTGAGCCACGCAGCGTGAGGTTCGTTTTCTTGTGTATGGTCTGGTAACAGCACCGTTTCACCAGTAATGTGAATACTTTTCCCTATGTTCCACATTCTTTCAAACAGTGTCTGAAATGTATTGTGTTCATCTTCATAATGATCAACCCCTGCCCCATTTTCAATGAACCATAACTTTCCTCGCTGTTCTTTCCAAATCACTCTAACTTTTATTGTGTCTAAAGTATTTCAGTTTAGGAGATATTACGTTGTTCATTAGCCAGGTTTCTTCAATGTTCACATCTTGTTCAATGTCTGTATTTTTCTTCTTGTTGGTCCAGGATATTCAAAGTTCTTTTCTGTAACAGTTAACCCAAAAGCCCAACTTGTCTGATTTAGTGGTTTATGAACAAAGGCAAGATCACTTCATTACAGCGTGTGTTATCCCATATGGCTCAGTCACTTTCCGCAGAGCGACCTGCCGAAATGGTCGCATAGAGCATGAAAACCGTAGCTTTGGCGACTACCCCTAGGAGTCTCCGAAGAAATTGCATTCTGAACCCCGTGACGTAGTCCGCAATCAAACTTACAACCTTTGGGCTTGCGAAGCACGCGGCAAATAATTTCGCCACGGGAGACTCCTCGTAATTTTTGGAACGTCCGTATGTTGCCAGGGGAAGAGACATGTTCTCTTAATTTATGCATTCATTTGTTTGCTCGTGTTTTACCATAGGTTCTTAACACTGTTTGGTTGGGGTTTCATTGTGAAGGCTAATGGACTATTCTTGAAAAAGGAGGATATAGCATATGGGGCTACGACCTCCAGCATGAGAATGGAGGAGGAAGCAGTCACAGATGCCTTCCGTGATTAGAGGAGACTACTGCATTACACTCTGTCTTCATCACGGACTCAAGGAGTATGCTTAGTAAGGTGGAGAAAGGAAAGTTTCGTGTGGAATGGCTCACCTCGCTTCAGATTTCACATGTTGTGATATTGTATGGCTTCTTTGCCCTGGCCATGCGGGAGTGCGGGGAAATGAACAGGCTGATATGCTGGCAGGGAATGCACCTCTTGGTGGTAGATGACCTATGGACAAGGCAGAGGTGGTCGAGCACCTGTGGGATCAGGTGGAGAATGCGGAGAAACAAATTGAGAACTCGTATGTGGAAAGGTTCAGAGTGCGGGGGATTGACAAGGGTTCTGGTAGACTCAAACAGGAGAGGGGATACTAGGAGAGCTTTCAATCAGATAGCGGTGGGAACGATTAGTAGTGTGACTCTTCGCAGGGTCTTAAACGAGGGGACGGAGCGCGTATGAGAATGTCCTGAGTGCAGTGAAGTGGTTTTTAGCTCAACTGAACTCGATTCAACTCAACGCAAATACTGATTAACCTCTGCATTGTTATGTCTAATCTAGTGTGACCTCTTGTAAACAGTTATCATTGTTGTTGACGGGTAAAGCCAGAACATTTACAGTTTATCCCATTTTTTTCAATGTCTGTACTGTTGACAACGATCTATGGATCTATTGGCAGGTATTGCGGATATTTGGTTCAGGAAATTATTGTGATTTCCACCGAGTCTCTTGACATTCTGGATCAACTCTTCAAATCCGTCAGCAGTATTTGAGAGGAGGGCCGTGCCATCTGTATATCTAAGTCATGAAAATTGACTTCAACCAATTACCAATGGATTAATTATGTCTCCGGTCTCATCAGTTTATCTATCGTCATGACATTTTCTACACTGATGTTAAAAAGTTATGTGGAGAGAATGCAGGTCTATGCTACTCCCCTTTGCACCTCAATCCAGTTCTGTTTATACGGCTGGCTCTCGGTCCGTATGGTGCTTGTCCTGTCTGATTAACTATCTGTCTGTCTGTCTGTCTGTCTGTCCGTCCGTCCGTCCGTCCGTCCGTCCGTCCGTCTGTCTGTCTGTCTGTCTGTTTACCTAATTGTTTAACTGGCTCTCTATAAAACTGATTGTCTGTCTGTCTGTTTGTCTGTTTGCCTGCCTGTCTGACTATGTCTCTGTCTGCCAACCTGACTCTCTGTTCGTCTGTCTTTCTGTCTGTTTCTCTGTATGTCTTTCTATTATGTCTGTCTATTTGTCTATCTGAATATCTGCCTTTCTGTCAGTATATGTACTTATCTTTCTGTATGTGTGTCTGTCTTGTGTAACCACCCGCCAATATCTCTCTCACTGTCTGTATATGTACTTGTCTTTCTGTATGTGTGCCTGTCTTGTGTAACCACCCGCCTGTCTGTCAATACTTCACTTATTCTAATTCCACAGCCTGTGAGCTGTCAGGGCCCTTTATCAAGTGGTTGTAATTAACATATTCTAAGGAACACGACCTGCGCTGCCCTCGACCCAATGTCCAAGCATTATTTTCACTAAGTAGCGCCAATTGGCCTTGATATCAATGCATTGTTTACGTAATAATTCGTAAAAATAATTCTCACACATTCGACACACAACTCAGATTCACAAGTGAATTGTTAACATAACTAAAATAACAACACACATGGGTTTACTTCTGTTTTTGTTGTTGTTTTGCTTTGATTATTGCTTTTGCCGCAAAGCGTCGCAGATGAGGTAGGTTCACACTTCTGTGATTTGATGGCTTTATTGCTTGTCTGTCACTGTCATTTACCGTCTATATTGTACCTTGCGTTGTATGGCGGGGGGGGGGGGGGTGTGAGGGGGGGGGGGGGGTCGAGGTTCTTGAGCCTGAGGAATTACGACCGCCTGGTTAGTGCAGTCGCCAAGAACTGTGCAGGTTAGGGTTTTGTATTTTCCCCCCGACAGAAAGAAATCCACATCTTACCGAGGATTCGAACCCGAATCTCCCTAAGGAGAATCCGGCATTCTAGCAACTCGGCCAGCCGCTTGTGCTAATGTCATATTTGGTTTCTACGATGCCTCTTTTTCTAAATCTGGCCAACTCTTCCGGGGTCGTCCTCTCGTCTTGTACCCTGATTTTCTAAATCTAGCCAACTCTTCCGGGGTCGTCCTCTCGTCTTGTACCCTGATTTTCTAAATCTAGCCAACTCTTCCGGGGTCGTCCTCTCGTCTTGTACCCTGATTTTCTAAATCTAGCCAACTCTTCCGGGGTCGTCCTCTCGTCTTGTACCCTGATTTTCTAAATCTAGCCAACTCTTCCGGGGTCGTCCTCTCGTCTTGTACCCTGATTTTCTAAATCTAGCCAACTCTTCCGGGGTCGTCCTCTCGTCTTGTACCCTGATTTTCTAAATCTAGCCAACTCTTCCGGGGTCGTCCTCTCGTCTTGTACCCTGATTTTCTAAATCTAGCCAACTCTTCCGGGGTCGTCCTCTCGTCTTGTACCCTGATTTTCTAAATCTAGCCAACTCTTCCGGGGTCGTCCTCTCGTCTTGTACCCTGATTTTCTAAATCTAGCCAACTCTTCCGGGGTCGTCCTCTCGTCTTGTACCCTGATTTTCTAAATCTAGCCAACTCTTCCGGGGTCGTCCTCTCGTCTTGTACCCTGATTTTCTAAATCTAGCCAACTCTTCCGGGGTCGTCCTCTCGTCTTGTACCCTGATTTTCTAAATCTAGCCAACTCTTCCGGGGTCGTCCTCTCGTCTTGTACCCTGATTTTCTAAATCTGGCCAACTCTTCCGGGGTTGTCCTCTCGCCTTGTACCCTGATTGTCCCTTGTATCATGCTCTAGCCACTGGTTGTTTGTGTTCCATTCTAATGTCCGAACCATTCAATTTGTTGGTGCTCTGTTAAGTCAGTAATAGGTGTTATCCTTACTTGGTCTTCGTTTCTCGTGTCTTTCTTTCTATCTCATTGTTTTATCCAGTTGCGTTTCTTGTGCATCTAATCTCACGTGATGTGATTTTACGACTGAGTGTTTTATGCCTGTCCATGCTTGTCGTTGATAACACGGCGCTGGGACGACTAAAGCGTCTATCGGTTTCTTAAGGACTATATATACGAAGATAAAATAAACCAACTGTTTGCAAGAAAAGAGCTTCACAATTGGCAAGTTCCGAAGCTATAAGAAAAGAGATACAAGAAACTCAAAGGGAAACCAAATGCCCTGCCGTATCTATGAAGAATCCCCAATTATACACGAGGATGACGAACATCCATGGCCATACTATTTTGATGACGGAGAGCTAGTCTCATGGTTGAGCACAGAGGAAGAAATCGAAAGGCAACAGAAACTCAAACTCGAAAGAGAACAAAGGCGCAAGGAAGAAAATGAAAACATCGAAAAGCTCCTAACGGCAATACAAAAAAAAAAAAGGAGGCAGAAAGACCAAATAAACAGTCCTTATAAGGACTGCGCCAAGCCAAGTGAAACGCACAAGAAGCCAACATTAACAAAAAACATCACTTACCAGAGAAGACGACTCAAAGAAAAACTTGCCGGCAAACCAATCCCCGAGCTGACGTCACAGGAACAAACTTTGCAAACCGATAAGCCAGCTAACACTGGCGCAGAAAAACTTAACAAACTTATTCCGCACCATGAACCACCACAACTATAACCAACGCCATTGACGCGGGTTGAACGAGATGGAAAGTTTCTTTTTTTTCCCCTACAAATCGGAATCGGAATCGGAACCAACTGTCTGCAAGTAAAGAGCACCACAATCGGCAATTCCCGAAGCTATATATACGATGACAAAATATATTCACCCAGACAAGGCATCGGTTGTGTGGTACTCACTGGATAACCGGATCGTCAAGGCAGACGTCCCAGGTATTATGTTGAATGGATGTCCTCTTAGTCGAGAGAGTAAACTGAAGTACTTGGGTATCACCTTTGACAGGTGTTTGTCTTTTAAGGATCATGTGGAGGATTTGGCGGTGAAGGCTGGTAGGAGACTTCATGCATTGAGGGCTATGGCAGCAACCGGGGTAGATCAGAGGATGCTGTACAGGCTCTTTCAGCAGTTAATAATTTATGTCATTGAGTGTGGTTTGGGGCTGCTGACAGTATAAAAGAGCCAGCTTGAAAGGTTGGAGCGCATACAGAATGCTGCCATGCGGTTAATCCTGGGGTTCACAAAAGACACACCAATTATATGCATGAGGCATATCCTGGCGCTAACAACAATGACGGATAGGCATAGGGTCCTTCAGGCCAAATGGTACCTGAGAGTTGCCGCAAACAGGGATCACCCGCTGCATGCAGCAATGGATATGGTTAAGGGTCATAGACTAAGGCGAGGCAGGTCCTGGATGGCACAGGTAGAACTTTCTATAAGTCAGGTGTGTGATCTAGAGACCATCAATCGTGAAAGAGAGTGGGTTGAAGTTCCAGAAGATATGACGGACTGGCACAATGTAGTAATAACACTGGGTCGTGAGTGCAGAGAATGGGCAGCGGGCCGCACTGAGTTTGAATTGCAACAGCTGATCCAGAGCAACACACATCAAGGTGACATAGTCATCTACACCGATGTGTCAGTAGTGAGAAACAGACGTAGTGGTTGGGGCTTTATTGCAAAGGCTAATGGACGAGTCTTGAAAAAGGAGTCTAGCATATGAGACTACGACCTCCAACATGAGAATGGAGGTGGAGGCAGTAACAGCGGCATTCGGGTGGCTAGAGGAGACTACTGTAACACACATTGTATTCATTAAGGATTTAAAGAGTATGCTTAGTAAGGTGGAGAAAGGAATGTTTCGTGTGGAATGGCTATCGTCGCTTCAGAGGTCACAAATCGTGAGAGTTGTATGGATATTTTGCCCTGGTCATGCGGGGGGTACGGAGGAATGAACAGGCTGATAGGCTAGCAGGGAATGCACCTCTTGGCGGTAGTTTGCCTATGGACAAGGGGGAGGTGGTCGTGCGCTTGTGGGACCAGGAGGAGAAGGCGGAGGAACAGATTGAGTATCCATATGTGGAAAGAATGCGATTGCGGGGGATCGGCAGGGGTTCTGGAAGAATCTCAAATCTGAGAGGGAAGACCAGGAGAACGTTTAATCAGATAGCGGTGGGAACGATTAGCAGTATGACTCTTCGCTGGCTGTTGAATGAGGGGACGGAGCACGTATGGGAATGTCCTGCGTGCAGTGATGTCGGTTCTTAACTCAACTCAACTCAACTCAATAAACTAACTGTTTGCAAGAAAAAAGCATCACAATCGGCAAGTCCCGAAGTAGGAACTTGAAATGGGTATTCTTGTGCTACGACGATCACATTTTAAAAGCCTAAATGCACGTAGGAATAAGTGTCAGGTCTATACCCGCGCTCATAATACTATTTGCACATGCCCCTAGTGACAGCACTAATGCGTCAGCTGCATGTTAAACTACTGGTCATTTCTTACAGTAAAACCTATACGTCACTCATGGTGTCGCGGTAGCGCAGTAGCTATCATGCCTGGTTTCTGGCCAGAAGGCAATGTCTTCGAATCCCCAGCTAGGCGGGTGTGTTTACTCTTTCACTGAGTTCCCAAGTCGACTTCGATCGGTATCAGGAAATATTGTAGGAAGTAAACACGGCTTGTGGGTATTGGCCACGTCACCAACTAGTGCCGGTTGGTCTAAATCTACAGAGCTAGCACGGTATACTCGATACGCCTTATGACAAGAAAAAAGTGTCGCGTACATTACTATGCGTTCTCCTCCCCTATTCACTATTTCAGACCTTGCTATATTTTCTCCTCCCCGATTCACTATCTCATACTTTACTATACTATCTCCTACCCTATTCACTATCTCAGACCTTACTATACTTTCTCCTCCCCTATTCACTATCTCAGACCTTACTATACTTTCTCCTCCCATATTCACTATCTCAGATCTTACTATACTTTCTCCTCCCCTATTCACCATCTCATACTTTACTACACTTTCTCCTCCCCTATTCACTGACCTCATACTTTACTATAATGTCTCTCCCCCTATTCACTACCTCATGCTTTACAATACTTTATCCTCCCATATTTACTATCTCAGACTTTCTCTATACTTTCTCCTCCCCTATTCATTATCTCAAACCTGACTATAATTTCTCCTCCCTTATTCACTATATCAGACATTACTCTACTTTCTCCTCCTCTATTCATTATCTCCGACCTTACTATACTTTCTCCACCCCTATTCACTGTCTCAGACCTTACTATACTTTGTCCTCCCTTATTCACTATTTGAGACCTTACAATACTTTCTCCTCCCTTATTTACTATCTCAGACCTTACTATACTTTCTCCTCCCCTATTCACTATCTCAGACTTTCAACAGAGAAACTAAACAGTGTTCATTCTCTTGGCGAACTGCATGCCTGCGTCGTGTCTTTTGGCGTTTGGTCTTATCTGGCGGCCGATCTCCCCAGGGTAATGTGCGTAGGAGCTTCTACAAAATGAATGTCGACCGTTGATATATAGTATCCACACTGGAAAGTGACAGCTTGTTCTTTACGTCTCCTAGTCACGTGGGTCTGCAGAAGTGTCACAGATATTTAGTTAATCGAATGAGGTTGATCACATTGTTATTGTGCGTGTTTGGCGAAGGCAGTAGTTACATGTATAATTGCGTAGTTTTTCCCTGTGTAAAGCTTAATAGTACATTTCTCGGTGCTGTAGTTGCTGTTGTTGTTCTTGTTGTTGCTGTTGTTGTTGTTGTTGCTGTTGTTGTTGTTACTGTTCTTATTCTTGTTCTCCTTGTTATTCTTGTTCTTCTGCATCGTTTTTCTTTGGTTGTTGTTGTTGTTGTTGTTGTTGTTGTTGTTGTTGTTGTTGTTGTTCTTCTTCTTCTTCTTCTTCTTCTTCTTCTTCTTCTTCTTCTTCTTCTTCTTCTTCTTCCTGCTGGTAGGAAGACCTAGTTTCCTTTACTTAGGTGCTCAAAGACGAAGAAGCGCAAAATCGACTGCCACTGGGCCAGAGAAGGAAAGGATAACAAGAAGAAAGAAAGAAAGTGCACTTCATACATTCTCCCCAGTTATCAAAAAAAAAAATGGTAGAGAGTAAAAGACAGAAAACTCCAGTTCTTCGTGCAGGGGAATATACTGTTGCGTACCCCAGACAAAATATTACACCGTGGGACTGTAACAAGATCAATGAGCTTACACAACAAACTATAAATTATACAAAACAAATTAAGAACAACAAAATTAGGCTTTTATTGACAGAATTGCATTATGCAGGGACAAATAGACATCCATGCATATCACACAACTGACGCCTACAGATACGGGAACCTACGTTCCCACAGTGGATATCACTCACTGCTGCCTAACATGGCTATGAACATGACCGGGTACCCGCCTCCACAAACCAGTAAGAACATGGAAAAAAAAGAAGCCTCAACGCGAACAATAACGGTAACAACGGGTATTGACTCTCTATTAATTTCATCCCAGGACTCATGGACAGTCGAAGCCTACAGATATGGGAACCTGAAATCCCACAGTTAGAGATAACTGCTGCCTAGCACCGACCACAGGGGTGGTGTCTAAATGATAGTGAGACCTCAACCATGTTCAGTTGAGTGCCACTTTCCAGTGGTTATTCCTGCTTCTGTCAATGACATCTTCGCTTCGCTGCGCCCTGTCCGACCACCGCTATCTTGTTCATTCTTGATGGAGATGCGTGCACATTCTGTCATTCTATTAACCGATCTACATCTGATTCTACCTCAATACTTGTCAATTCTATGGATGTTATAAATTTGGGGCTTTAAGCTGGGGAATAGTAGAGGCACAACTATCCTACTTTGATCCAGGCTATATAAACATGTTTAACTCACCCCGAGCTGGCTTACACGTCTGCTAATCAGCAATTTTGTGGATTTTCCCGGTCTTTTTAGGGCGTGTGCACCCTATCGATTGCGCTGTGGACCACACAGGCCAGTCTTGTTGAAATCTAGAAGCATTTGTCACTCTCTGCTCAGGTCCAATGGCCGGGGAGGGATGGGGATTAAGGCCTCCCTCTTTGATGATATGAGCATAATCGCTCCCTCAGCCACATTTGTTACAGTCGGAGAGAGCTTGAAACTGGCGGGCACTCCTATTTATCAATTTTTACAGAGCAGCTTCCCATCATACTTCAGGGCACTGCAAGGGACGCCGGTATTGGTGGCATCACCATCTTGGTGTGTCATGTCAGGCTACCATATTAGGAACTTCCGACCAAATATATTGTTTCAGTGCAGCATGTTATGTCTGCTCGACTTCTTTAGAGCTAAAGCTACTGCATGAAAACCATCACTTTTAGGGTGCGCTGGACGTATTCCCTCCCTCCGGAAAATATAAATTCGCTGGCCAAAGCAGGCCCTACCTAGTCTAAAAACCTACATTTGTATTTCTCAAACAGTCTTTATTTAAAACACACCCTATTTGTATAACTCTTCATTAACAAAACACACATATTGTCTCTCTTTGACATTGACCTACAATTTTGTGAATTAGTTAACAATGCAGGTTTATTTCCCCTGACTGAAAGTAAATTGCCCGGATGGTTATATTGATTATTTCATCTGTTTATTTTTTCTTCGACCTTTGCCATCGATCTCACTTGCAGCACCACTTAAATTTAATAATGCTCTAAAAAAAAAAAACGGTTGTCGTCTGTCTCTAAAAATGCAAGCTGCTGTAATTATAGAAGTACGCGCGAATTTTCCAGTAATTTTGTTTGCTTGAGGCTGAAATAACTGAACACAGACACTTTGTAATAATTGTTCGTAAACACTATAATATTCCTATGCAGAGTTGTCGTTGTTTTTATTGAAGTTCTGGAAGTAATGGTAATTATTGAGCGTCTACTACAAGAACAATGCCATGGATTAATCACATTTTTAATAGCTTTGTAAATTCCGTGTTTAGGAAATAATTATGTCAGCTCAAAACTAAACTGATTTGGTTGAAAGGTGTATTTTCTTACCATTCGCTTTTCATGGGGTAGTGTTTAAGTAATTATGACTGATATGTGCATTACTAGGTGATGATTAGCACTAAGAGAGCACAATGATTAATATAGAAGAACAAAATGAGCACGCCAAGGCACGTAGAGCGCCCTGGTCATCCACTGCACCTGTATTCGTCTCCAGTCGCCTTGACTTGTCTTGCCACTGGAATCAGATGGACTCAGGCGAGAGAGTGAGGTCGACGAATTGCTCAACTCTTTCTCACTTTAATCCAATTCATCGCGCAAGTCATTCTTCATCCAACTCCAACCGCACTGGATGAAATGTATGGTCATCATCATTCTTGATGGACAAACAACGCAAAATAGAATGTGACAGATATCACAATAAGATAAATGGTTCAGGGTGATTGTGAACGGGGGCAATAATGAGATCAGCCGAGAAGTATCTGGTGTTAGATGGAATCTTGTTTCTGAGGAAATTGCATAGAAAATCGTACTGGATAGAATACTGAATGGATAGAATACTGTTAATTAGTCAGTTAGTTAGTTAGGTAGTCAGTCAGTCAGTCAGTCAGTCAGTCAGTCAGTCAGTCAGTCAGTCAGTCAGTCAGTCAGTCAGTCAGTCAGTCAGTCAGTTAGTTAGTTAGTGGAGGTTCCAACTTCACGGCAACGGGTCATCCCCATTATGCTCCGTTCCTGTGCCAGTGAATATCACACAAAATGCTCCCCACTGTCCAATGTGAAAAGTGGAATAGGCAGCAGTCTCGGCAATCTAACAGCCCGCACAGGTACACTCGCCGCCAGAATGCCAACACAAAATTAATCCACGAAAACCACATTAATCGTCGATGGACTCGGCAGTCACCAGAAAGACCTCATTGACCCGGGTTTTCTCACATGGCTCAGTCTTTTACTGCAGGTCGACCCGTCGAAAGTGTCGCATAAAGCACGAACTCCGCAGTTTCAGCGCCGACTCCCGGGAGTCTCCTGAAATATGCACTCGTGAACCGAAAAGGCAAATCAGTCAATTTAGCAACAGCCGGTAGCCATTGTTCCCATCATGCAGGTCACTGTACAGTCTGTACAGGACAGATGTAAAAGCATTCCCCGCGAAATTCACAGCTCACAGTGTCGCCCACGCACTCACTCTGTAGCAGGGCGACGGAACCATGCACTACCAGTCCAACATGAGGAAAATGCGATTGCAAACCGTAGCTGCAAGCATAAACACGCCACAGGCCTTAACGGTTCAACGCCTAACCGCCATACTGAATGGATATAATACTGAATGGATAGAATATTGAATGGATAGAATACTGAATGGATCGAATAGTGAATAGATAGAATACTGAATGGATAGAATACTGAATGGATAGAATACTGAATGGATAGAATACTGAATGGATAGAATACTGAATGGATAGAATGCTGAATGCATATAATACTGAATGATAGAGTACTAAATAGATGGCAAATGAATAGATGGACAACTGAACTGATAGAATG
>OY992882.1:116985296-117025634 GCA_963921405.1 Cepaea hortensis | reverse complement strand
ACAACACAACAAACACCAACCCACCCACCCAACACAACCCCACCAAACCAACCCACCAAACCACCCTCTCTCTCTCCCTCTCCTCTCCTCCCCCTCCCCCTCCTCCCCCTCTCCTCACTCCTCCTCTCCTCCTCCTCCCTCTCTCCTCCCCTCCCTCCTCCTCCTCCCTCTTCCCTCTTCCTCCTCCCTCCCTCTTCCTCCCTCTCTCCTCCTCCCTCCTCCTCCTCCCTTCCTCCTCCCTCCTCCCTCCTCCTCCCTCCTCTCTCCTTCCTCCCTCCTCCTTTCCTCTCCCTCCTCCTCCTCCCTCCTCCTCCTCCTCCCTCCTCCTCCCTCCCTCTCCTCCTCCTCTCCCCTCCTCTCCTCCTACCCTCTTCCTCCCCCTCGCCCCTCCTCCTCCTCCCCCCTCCTCCCTTCCTCCTCCTCCCTCTTCCTCCTCCTCCCTCTTCCTCCTCCTCCCTCCTCCTCCCTCCTCCTCCTTCTCCTCCCTCCACCTCCCTCCTCCCCCTCCTCCTTCCTCCTCCTCCCTCTCCTCCTCCTCCTCCCTCTACCTCCTCCCTCCTCCTCCCTCCTCCTCCTCATCCCTCCTCCCTCTCTCCTCCTCCCTCCTCCTCCTCCCTCTACCTCCTCCTCCCTTCACATTCCTCCTCCTCCCTCTTCCTCCTCCTCCCTCCTCCTCCTCCTCCCTCCTTCTCCCTCCTCCTCCTTCTTCCTCCCTCCTCCTCCTCCTCCCTCCTCCCCCTCCTCCTTCCTCCTCCTCCCTCTCCTCCTCCTCACTCCTCCTCCTCCCTCCTCCTCCCTCTACCTCCTCCCTCCTCCTCCCTTCACATTCCTCCTCCTCCCTCCTCCTCCTCCCTCCTCCTCCTCTCTCCTCTCCCTCCCTCCTCATCACTCCTCCTCCCTCCTCCTCCCTCCTCCCCCTCCTCCCTCTCCGCCTCCTCCCTCCTCCTCCCTCTACCTCCTCTCCTCCCTCCTCCTCCCTCTACCTCCTCCCTCCTCCTCCCTTCACATTCCTCCTCCTCCCTCTTCCTCCCTCCTCCTCCTCTCTCCGCCTCCCTCCTCCTCCTCCTCCCTCTACCCCCTCCCTCCTCCCTCCTCCTCCCTTCACATTCCTCCTCCTCCCTCCCTCCTCCTCCCCTCCTCCCCCTCCTTCTCCTCCTTCTCCCTCCTCATTCTCCCTCTTCCTCCTCCCTCTTCCTTCTCCCTCCGCCTCCTCCATCCTCCTACTCTCTCCTCCTCCTCCCTCCTCCTCCCTCCTCCTCCCTCTCCTCCTCCTGCTCCCTTCTCCTCCTGCGTTCTCCTCCTCCCTCCTTCTCCCTCCTCCTCCCTCTTCCTCCTCCCTCCTCCTCGCCTCCTCCTCCACACTACTCCTCCCTCCTCCTCCTAATCCCTCCTCCTCCCTCCTATTCCTCCCTACTCCTCCTGTCTCCTCCCTCCTCCTCCCTCCTCTTCCCTCCTCCACCTCCCTCTTCCTCCTCCCTCCTCCATTTACCCAAGACAGACAGACAGTCAGACAGATAGTCGGGAACGGGATCTTATATGACTACTTATATAATTTAAATGAGATGCTCTCCACCATGGGCTGGGCCGGGTCAGACAGACAGACAGACAGATAGATAGACAGACAGACAGACAGACAGACAGACAGACAGACAGACAGACAGACAGACAGACAGACAGACAGACAGACAGACAGACAGACAGACAGACAGACAGACAGACAGACAGACAGACAGACAGACAGACAGACAGACAGACAGTCGGGAACGGGAACTTATATGACTACTTATATGAATTAAATGAGATTCTCCCCACCAGGAGTTGGGCGATGCCGGGCCGGGTAAGACAGACAGACAGATAGATAGTCGGAACGGGAACTTATATGACTACTTATATGAATTAAATGAGATTCTCCCCATCAGGGTCTGGGCGAAGACGGGCCGGGTCAGACAGACAGACAGACAGATAGACAGACAGACAGACAGACAGATAGTCGGTAACGGGAACGAGAACTTATATGACTACTTATATGAATTAAATGAGATGCTCCCCACCAGGGTCTGGGCGAAGCCGGGCCGGGTCAGCTAGTTTCCTTATAACGACAAGTAATACATGCGAGGGGGTTCAAATTACAACCTTAAAAGTGTTATATAAATGACAATAACCATGTTATTGTCTTGGAAATTGTGAATTTGTCGTTATTGTTGTTAAGGATGTTAAAAGTGTTCATCACGTGAAATCAGGTTGCAGACGAACACGATGGCGTCATAAAGACCGTTTAAAGATGGCCGCCCAAATTTTGACATGCACCAAAGAAGAGCAGCGTTCTTTTTATTTTTATTTTATTAGTTAAAAGGTGAAACCTATATAAATTCATCGGCGAATGTAGGTCCAGTATGGCGATGTATGCCTGTCAGTCCAGCAAGTGTATGAGTGGAGTAGAAAGATTCAAAACGGCATGACTTCTGTGACAGACTGACTGTTCACGACCGGATTAGGTACATCGAGTAGTGACCCCAGAGTGTTTCCACACGCGATCAAGAGTATTTCTTTCTACAGGAATTCAAGCATTTATCGACACCGAGGTCTTTCGTTTAAATGCAGTGATGACTGCATCGAAAAATGATACTTTTATTTGTCTTTACTTTTTCAGAATATATTCACCAAAAAAAAAAAAAAAAGGTTTTCGTTTGAAGACCCTCGTATCATACTCTCACCAACCTTATGCTAATGATGTCAAATGTGGACATTTTCCAAATCACCGGAAATTAAACTAAATACTAGGCAAGAGCTGCCAACTTATCTGTCCGAGACCGAGCAAGAAATGTTGCTATCAGACAGACAATAGGAGCAGAACTTTGTGCCATATATATAAAAGGTAGAAGATCAAATGATTCGGACATCTCGTTAGAATGCAAAACCATGAACTTGCAGCACTGGTCGCAGTGGCGTCACTGGGGTTGGTGTCACCCAGTGCGGTAAACTCTTGGTGTCACCCCTCTAGACTTTCACCATGGTCTTCTTCCGAGTGTTCCTGTACCATATATAATCGCATATAGTAATGTTTGTAAAATAAGTCAAAAAGTTAATAAGGACATAAGAAAGAAAACAAATTAAACAATATAACTTCAATACTTCAGGTAAAACATAAATAAAGAACCTCGACAAACTCGGACAAAGTTAAATTTTTGTTATTTAACATTAAAATTTCTAAAATTAACAATGAACGGTTATGAAACCCGACTAGACAGAGCTATGTCTGCTTTGTCAAATTTGCAATTTTTTTATGTTGGTGTCACCCCTTGATGGTGTCACCCGGTGCGGCCCGCACCCCCCGCACCCCCCTAGCGACGCCCCTGACTGGTCGTACATCAAAGAAAATCTGATAAGAGAGCAAAAGGAGCCTCGAGAAGAAAATGGATTAACGACATCAAATACAATAACAGTAACTATGTTTTCCATATGATACTTGATGGCAAAAGTGGAAGAAGCAGATGATGATGATGATGATGATGATGATGATGATGATGATGATGATGATGATGATGATGATGATAACATGAAGAGGACATGGAAAAATCATGGAGGGGATAGAAAAAAGATTGGACAACTTGGCGTGAGTTTGTTAATGGCCCCAATGGGGAAATAAAGAGCAGAAGGAGAAGACACATACAGACACACACACACAAACACACACACACACTACACGGAAACATTTACAGCAAATATAACACACACCCACACATATCGCCTACACAACTTTACTACCGCTCACGCAAACATACTGCCAAAAAATAATAATCTCTTGGATATGGTAATTAATTTCTTAGTCTCAATCCAAATGACGTAATCACTGAAATGTTGAACTAATTCCTTATCCTAATGTGTAAAAAATAGGGGAAACACACACACAGAGAGAGAGAGAGAGAGAGAGAGAGAGAGAGAGAGAGAGAGAGAGAGAGAGAGAGAGAGAGAGAGAATCAACCAGGAGCTGAGGATAGAGAGCGACTGAAGAAAAATTAACAAGTAATTAGTTGTTTGCGTCACAAATCCTATTTGCCAGGCTGAATTGTGGATGAATCAGCGACGCACAGATATAATGCCAGGCTTGTCTTGTGAAGACCAAAAAATCGCGGTGAAGAAATAAAGCATGCACGTGACTGCCCATCACCTCTAATGGACACTTGCTGTAATTATCTAATGCAACCTAACACGGGCAGCGTGGCATGAATGTAAAATATCTATATTACTGACAATCAAAGGCCCATCAGAGGATAGTTAGGGCCTGTCGTTCCATGTACTTGCTACATTTATTTACCCATCAGTTTTTAACGTGTGCGCCCAGATGCCCTGAGGGTCCATGCATGACTGTCAGGATCTCTTTAGGTGAGCGTGTATTTTGTCGTATTCTGCTGTGAAACGAAAGTTACTTATTCTTTGTTGGTTACTTTTCATGTTAAGAACTTTCACAGAACACGTTGTGTACAGTTTTCCTTCACCCTCTTCTGTTTAGTGTTTTTTTTTTTTCTGTAGAGAAGAGTGCGTTGCACGCAGTTATGCACCTCACAGATCAATGTGTCCGACTTCGGCATGAATTTGTGACAGGTTTCCTGCCTCTAGAGCAGTGGTTCTCGACCGGTGGGGAATTCCCCCCCCCCCCACTCCCTCCAGGGGGAATTGTAGGGTTTCCAGGGTGGAAATTAAGATTATTTCAAGATCGCATTAATACAAGAAGCAATTACTTGATATTAATTTTCCCTCTAAATTTTACGGTTCTGTACTTCTCTCCCTAATGAAATTCATTATGTAGCTTAAGTAGACCCGCAAATCACGTTTTATGTAGATGTCTAGACTTGTTCTAGTATGTGTTATTAAATTTAGCTTCCATTTTTATGTATACTGTGTAAGGGGGGGGGGGGATTTATAGGGAGGAAATTCGAAATGGGGGCAATGACGTTCTGAACATATGGTAAAAGGAGGCATGGGCCAAAAACGGTTGAGAACCACTGCTCTAGAGTCTAGACAGATTCCATCCAAAGTATAGTGCTCTAGCTACCCGTGGGTAGGTTTTCATCCTAACTAGTATGTCAGGTCAGCATCCTGAAGGCCTGCTCTTTGACACTCATAACCGCCGTGGGATTTTACAGAAAATATTGATTCTTTCTTTTTCTTTATTATGTTAACGTTATGTTCAGAGCATTTGCTACTTTAGTCTAATTGTTATGGAGGAGTAAGATCTATGTAGCTTAGTTATTTGAAGTTTGTGCGTTACTTCAATCATAGCTGGTCTTTGACAGTAGCCCCTGACTTCAACAATGGTTGGTCTGTTGATGATGATGATGGTGGTGATGAGGATGATTATGATGAAGATAATGGTGATGGTGAAGTTGGTGATACAGACATACTGTACTTTTAAACAAAGTCTTAAAAGTCGAGATGATCGACTTCATTGCACCGGGTTTTATCCCACATGGCTCGGTCTCTTTCCGCAGGGTGCCCTGCCGAAAACGTCGCATATAGCACGAACTCCGTAGCTCCAGCGACGACCTCCAGGAGTCTCCGAGAAAGATGCACTCGTGAACCGAAAGATGTAGCCTGGAATCGAACCCACAAGTTTCGCGATTCAGACGGCTTGACCACTTCTCCACGGAAACTCCATGTACTCTTATATCCTTAAAAATGTCCACCAGGAACCTCTGCCATAAGGCCTTGCTCTCCAACTTGGTGTCTTCTGTAAATGCCCAGTAATAAACGAGACCAAGCAACACGGTCTCATGCGTTTGTTAATTACACTATGCTTGGTTAATACGCATTTCTTAATACTATGGTGCAATTTAAATAACTGGCTACGAATTGTGTCTTATTACATCGCTGTGAGTTCAGACGGTTGGTGTATCTGGCTATTGAAGACTCTTTTTAGGGGTGTCAGTTGGCCGTACTTTGACGTTCCTTCGGCGAGGCCCTGTCATTATTTGGATTTGGTAGGTTCCAATTCTGGAGTGAATAATGTAGCCTTTAATATCGTTATTGTTTCATATGCCCTCTAATGTCGACATTTTTCTTATTCTGCTATGAGTGTCAATCAATATTTGTTAATGGAATTATCGTAGTATTTTAAGCGTCCTAAGAGTTTTCCAACTGAATCGCTTGTATCCGGTCGAAGCGAAACGGGTCAGGAGCACATGATGGATTATCTGCCCAGGCCATGCGGGTGTGTGGGGAAAACAAACAGGCTGATAGTCTGACTGCTGGCGCTCCTTTGAGCGGGGGATAGATATGCTAAGGATGATGTTAACTTAGTGACAACTGGCAAGATTGGGTGGACAAGAAAAAAGGGAAGGCAGAGAAGTAAATACCTGGATGGCTTCGTTGCATGGTCCAGACAAGAACACAGAGCTGATGCACGACTCTGGTGATTGTGTGAGATTGCGAAATATGACCGTCCACGTTTATTGAATCTTAATTCCATATTGCACATACAGTTCCCCAACGATTGGTATGTCCGTGTCTTGTCTATGTGTAATAAATGAATCCAAAAAACAAACAAACAAACAAACAAACACGAGAAGTAGACAGTGAGCTTCAGTAGAACATGATTACAAGTAGCAAATAACAAAATGGACGTTATGTCTCAACCCTTCGTCTGCACAAAATAAACAAACACAAACCGACACAACAACTTCAAAATATAAATATGAAAGTTACTTCTCTGTATCCTTGTTGTGGGCTGGCCACGTCTTTCACAAGGTCAGCGTGTGTGGTTACAATCAAGTGATGGACCGGATGTGTGGTTAAGGGTCAATAACGTCATACATGTATTGATGTATCTCCCTTTTTGTGTGCAATCGCTGGCTTTGAATTCAAGCGTATTCCATACACATGTTACTACTTCTAGTGCACTAGACTGATTTTTGCGTGTGGATTAGCTTTCCCTGTTACCAGTGCCCCTCGCCATAAGGGGAACCCAGTCCGACTTCAGAGGTACTTATAAGTTACGTCCCTAAGTGAAAAACGAGAAGTCAACGTTTTAGTGCAACTGGCCGGTGTAGGGATTCAACCCTCTACCTTGGCATCAGTACACCGGGTGTTTAAGACCAAGTGCTCTTATCCATTCGACCACGCTTACTCCGGTGCTTACCTCCACATGCAACTCTCCAGCAACGCCCACTGGCAGACACATATCCGGGTATATGTTGTTGGTTTGGGAAAATATATGCTGTCGCTCACTCAACGCTCAAGGGCAATCTCTTGTCTGTCAAATGTTGATGCAGAGGAGCATTGTTTGGTTTATTATTATCATCAATGTTTTACAAGCATCAGACAATGGACACATTCCAATGTTGTCTTTGTGTGGTTGTGTTTGCAAACTTTGATTAATTTAATGGATTGTTTGTTGTTATATAATGACATGCTTATTCCTTGTTGCTTTGTCTTTTGTAGTGCTGATGCTGTGGCAAAGGGGGTTACGAATGCAATTTACAATCTCGCATACCGCGTTCGAAACACAGCTCAAATGAGAGCGAAACTCGAGTCTAGTGCTTCAACATTGACGTGGATGGGCCTTAGGTTCATACCAGAATAAGATCAGCGTTGCCAGTAGTGGGTTGTGCTCAATATTTAAATATTATAATGGGTGATTTCAACGCAAAAGTGGGAAATCAAGGCGATGGATGCAGTGTAGGCAACCATGGTTTGGGAGAGCGAAACGAAAGAGGATACAGACTTGTAGAATGGGCAAAAGAACAAGAAATGGTTGTAGGAAACACATGGTTTAAACAACATCCTAGACGATTATGGACATGGAGGAGTCCAGACACCAGGATTAAATCCAGATAGATTACATCCTGATTAGCAGAAGGTTTCGAAATGCGCTAACAGTCGTAAAAACAGTTCACAATGCAGATTGCTGCAGTGATCACAGATTAATTACAGGCACATTGACGGTAAAGTTAAAGAAAGTCAAGTATACAACCGGAAACACTAAATATGATTTATGCAAATTGAAAACTTACAAAGAAATACAAGATAATTTTAACATAAAGAACAAATCTGATATATCGTCTGATCTAGAGATCATATTTCAAGATGTGGATGATTAATGGGAAATGTTGAAGAGATCAATCAGTTTAGCTGCAGAAAAAACTATTCCAAAATTAAAGAAAGTGGGTCGACAGCCATGGATGACTGAAACAAAGTTTACAGCAAGAAGACAGAACAAAAATAATCCTGCCAAATATAAAGAAGTTCACAGAAAAGTCAGAGGAGACAAAAGAAGCATGGCTCGAGAAAAATTGCGTAGAAATTGAAAAACAACAGGACAGTAAAAATGCCAAACTAATGCACACAAGAATTCAGGAGCTTACTAATCAAGAACACATACATCAGCAGGCTGCCTAAAGACAAAAGATGGAAAAATCATAATAGAAAAAGATCAGATATTACATGTGTGGTATGATTATGTGAAATACCTTTATAATGATAACAGAGAAGAACAGTATGATATTCAAAATAATAATGAAGGACGATCAATTAAGATGGAGGTTCAGAATGCTCTTAACCATATGAAATCTGGCAAAATCCCGGTTCAGACAGCATCACGACAGAAATGATTAATGCTTTAGAAGAATAAGGAATAGATAAAGCTACTAGACTCCTGAATACCATATATGATACTGGAGATATACCTCATGAATTATGTAATTCTGTATTTATTGCAATCCCAAAGAAATCAGGAGCATTGGAATGTGATCAACATCGAACAATTAGTATAATGAGTCTCATCACGAAGATTTTGCTAAGAATTATCATGCAAAGAGTTAGGAAGAAAACACAACCTGAAAAAGGAGAGGAACAATGTGGGTTTGTAGAAGGCAAGGGTACAGTAAATGCTGTGTATATACTGATAATAGTAATTTAACGTTCTATAGAAATAAACAAAGATCTACACCTCTGCTTTATTGACTACACAAACTCTTTCGATAAAGTGAGACATGTCGACATGAGAAGGATGCTGCTTGAAGATCTGCAAATTGATGGAAACGACCTTAGACTTGTAAAAAACATTATATTGGAAACAACATGCTGCCATAAAAATTGATAATGAAGTAGGTCAATATCAGCCTATTAAGAGAGGTGTGAGACAGGGATGTGTAATGTCTCCAGATCTTTTTTCCCTGTACAGCGAAAATAGTTTCAGAAATATAGAAGATTTGGAAGGAATCAACATTGGGGGACGATGTATCAATTACATTAGATATGCAGATGATACAGACTTGATTGCAGACAATGAACAGGACCTGCAACATTTAGTAGATGCGGTTGTTGCACACAGTGAACAACTAGGATTAGAATTGAATTGTAAGAAGACACAGATTATGGTCGTCACTAGGATGGAAGAAATACCACAATGTAATATACAGGTAAATGGGCATATTCTTAAGCAGGTGAATCGGTACAGCTATCTCGGAAGAGTCATAAAATCTGATTGGAGATGCCTTGAAGGAATTAGAACAAGAATTGCCATGGCGACGGTAGCCTTTTGCAAGATGAAAAACATCATCATCATCATCATCATCTTCCACTTCTGCCGTCAAGCGTCGTGGGGAGGAATAATTTGCGTTCCAGCGCCCGGTGGGCGGCACTGGATAGTGTCATTCCGTGTGGTTGTACAATGTCTTTGATGTCGTCAATCCATTTTCTTCTTGGACGTCCTCGTGGTCTCGTCGCTGATGATCTTTGATGTAAGGCCAGTGATGGTAGTTGTTGGTGTTGCATTCTAACGACATGGCCAAACCACTTGATCTTCTGTCTTTCAATAAATGTGGCACAAGGTATTGATCCCACAGTCTGTCTGATAATAGCATTTCTTACTCGGCCTCGGATTGTTAATTTGGCAGCTCTCCTCAGGCATCTCATTTCGCAGGTGTTGATTTTGCGAAGGTGTAATTTGGATAAAGTCCAGGTTTGAGATTGGTAGCATAGGGTTGGTGTGAATATGCTGTTTATTATTTGTCGTTTTGCGGACATGGGTATGTTTGGATGTTTCAGTAAGATGAAAAACATACTGACCAATAAAAAGATATCAACTGAAACGAGAAAAAGAGTGTTGAAGTGCTACATAGAACCTGTACTTTTATATGGATGTGAAGCGTGGACAATGAGCAGATAAGCTGAAAAACATCTGATGGCTGTGGAAATGTGGTTTATGAGGAAAATGCAAAGAATACCATGGACAGACAGAAAAACCAATGAACAAGTCCTACAAGAAACTAATGAAGATCTTAAACTGATTAGAGATGTTAGACGTAGACAGTCAAACATTTTGGGCATGTTATGAGAAGAAATGAATTGGAGAACTTAGTGACAACTGGCAAGATCGAAGGGAGGAGACCAATGGGAAGACCAAGAATTAAATACCTGGATGGCTTGGCCACGTGGCATGGTCGGGATAGAAACACGGAGCTGATCCACAACTCTGATGATCGAGTGAAATTATCGTACACGCTTATCGGCATGGCACATGATGGATGGATGTGGACATTGTCTGTTAACTCTGACTTCTGACATATTTAAATTATTACATGCATCTGAACATTGTCTGTTTTGTCTGGACTTCTAAGATACCCAGTTTATTACATGCATCTTGGCATTGTCTGCGACGTCTAGCGTTCTCAGATAGCCAGTTTATTACACCAGGCCCAATGATTTACAACTGTTTTCTACACTGACACAGTGAAGTGGATTTTCAGTCCACAGGGACTTTATCTCGCCGATTGGTTGGAGATATTTGCTTCTGCAAAATATTAGTCGTCAGTACTTGTCGTTAGCTGATTCGCCTGGTTCCCGTCAGTTGGTTACAGTTAACCAGAAGACTACACACTGACTGTCTGATGGTATATTGTTTCTCTGTTGCGAATAACTCCAGGGCTGACCTCTCAAGAAAACCACATTTTATATTTATACGTTGTTCAATAAAGGACATATTCAACTCCAGACATGCCACGTGGCCACAAGATACACTGAAACACATCTCTCCTTATCGAGTTATATCATCAGCGCTGTTTGGTATGGTCACTTCTTGTTCTTCATCTTGTCATTTTTCCACTTTTGTTCTGCTGCTTTTGTTGTGAAGAGTTTGTCTGCCCATACCGTTCATTTGTAACACAGCGTTACGACGAATACATCATTAGCTAGCTTCTTTTTTGTAAGCATGTTGATAATTGTGGGAACATTCCAAGAAGGCGGTGTCAACCATGGTTTAATTGTAGTTATTTTGCCATTCTTGGGACACAGTGTAACAAACTATCGTCTGTCAAGACGACAAAGTGCCTGTATACTCAATAGACAACAATACGTAGGCAAAGGTCCTTTTAGTTTTACTATGGTTATTTCCTGGATGTTGTCAAGCCACTTCGGACAATGTCTAATAAAATTCGAAAAATCGATGGCCCACGCATAGTAACATGATATCAACTGACTTATTGCCGAAGGATAATACATCGCCAAATATGACCTCAAATTTGGACAGAAGGACGACATATCGCTATACAAGGGTAATCGTGTTGTTTGCTTTATTACATGACATCTTTCACAATTTCAGTGCTCCGTCAATGAATATTTACATTATAATACGTGTTCATATGATTGTGTATAATATTTAATCCAAATCTACATATTGTTTGGCACTGAATCAGTTAAAGAACTTGGGAGTCCAGCATCAACAGCACATTAATGCCACCTCAGAAATGTAAATTGCGAGTTGTAGCATAGTTTTCCAGAAGTCTTAGAACCGCTGCACACAGTAATACATTTGCCCCAAATAGTTCAGAATGCATAGAGTCCCCGCGGTGAACTGACCTTGTGATCTGTAGGGGGCAAAAAAATGAAAATTATGGCGAAATTGGGAAACGAAAGGGAATGAGATTTTGGTGTTCTATTTCTAGTTGTGATTATCGTGTTGGTGATTTGTTGTTGTTGTTATTGTTGTTGTTGTTGTTGGTATTGTTGTTGTTGTTGTTGTTGTTGTTGTTGGTGATGGTGATGATGCTGTTCTTGTGTTTGATTTATTGTTTCGTTGGGTAATGTAGTGATGTTTTTGTAGCTATTCAGATATGATATTTTTGTTGATTTTGGTCTCACGAGGAAATCCCAAACTTAGCATATCCCTAATAGGAGTAAGAAAGTTTAGGTTATTTGTTAGTTGGCTGGTTTCTTGCTTGGTAGATTGGTTAGCTGGTTTGTTGGTTGGTACGTTGGCTGGTTATTTGGTTAGTTGTTTTATTGCTTGGTTAGCTGCTTAGCTGTTTGGTTGGTAAGTTGTTTGTAGATTAGTTGGTTGGTTGTTTGGTTGGTTGGTTAGCTGGTTGGTTGGTTGGTAGATTGGTTAGTTGGTATGTTGATGGCTGATGGTTAGTTGGTTGGTTGTTAGGTAAGTTCGTTGGTTGGTTTTTTAGTTGGTGGGATGGTTAACTGGTTGGTTGGTTAGTTGCTGGTTTTGTGGTTGCTTAATTGGTTAGTTAGTTGGTTGGTTGGTTGATTAGTTGATTAGTTAGTTAGTTGGTTAGTTGATTTGTATGTTGGTTGATTTGTTGGTTAGTTGGTTAATGGTTAGTTGGTTAGTTCATTGGTTGGTTAGTTGATTGGTAGGTTAGGTGATTAGTTGGTTGGTTGATTGGTTGGTTGGGTGGTTAGTTGGTTGGTTGGATAATAGTTGCATTCACTTGGAAGAAAAATTAGCTCTTAATTTCGATGAATTGATGTTTCCGTCGTGTGGAACCAGTAAAGGTCTTGGATCTGACAGAGTGAACGAATGAACGAACGGACTTTATTTTCAACGGGTCACAAATTGGGCACATTATAAAGTCTTACATTCGGCCCTTCCAGTCACTCATCTTTCGTTTATGACTTGTGCGTGTTACATTCACACAAAGAAAACAAATCATTATAAAATGAATATTATAAACATAAACAATGGGTATTACCATATTATGTGACAGGCAGGCAGGCAGGCAGGCAGACACACGTACACACGAACGTTCATAAACACATACATACAATCCTACACACGTACATCATTTACACAAACGCTCAAGTATAGAGAATTTTATCTGACGTCTGAAATAAAATGTTATGTGACAGGAAGGCAGGCAGACACACGTACACACGAACGTTCATAAACACATAATACAATCCTACACACATACATCATTTACACAAACGCTATACTTTTAGACACAAACCTATACTTTTGTATGGATGTGAAGCGTGGACAATAAGCAGTCAAGCTGAAAAACAGCTGATGGCTGTGGAAGTGTGGTTTCTGAGGAAGATGCAAAGAATACCATGGGCAGACAGAAAAACCAGTGAACAAGTCCTTCAAGAAAAAAATGAAGATCGTAAACTGATTAGAGTCATTAGACATAGACAGTCAAAATATTTTGGGCATGTTATGAGAAGAAATTAATTGGAGAACTTGGTGACAACTGGCAAGATCGAAGGGAAGAGACCAAGGGGAAGACCGAGAAGTAAATAACTGGATGGCTTGGCCACATGGCATGGTCGAGACTGGAACACGGAGATGATCCACGACTCTGGTGATCGAGTGAGATGGCAGGACATGACCGCCCACGCTTACCGGCATGGTACATGATGGATAGATGTAATAAAATACCATCTCCACGAAGTCTGTGTTGTAGAACAGAGCTTCACCTCCCAAAGATCAGAAATTTCTATGCTGTTTGTTTAGTTTAGTTTAATTTAGTCGATGGATCAATTTGTTTAGTTTAGTTTATTTTAGCCGATGGGTCAACATCACGGCACACGGGTGTAACCCATAAGTGCTCCGTTCTCCTAACTCAAGCCTGAGTCCGAAGAAACTCAGCTCAGTGCATGAACTCAGTAGCACCGGCGAGGATCCTGAAATACTTTGGGTACATTTTTAACTCGAAATTTTGCCAAGGGCAACGCCGTTAGGCTACTCTTTTTTTTTTTTTTAATTTTCAACTGCCAAGTTGTATTTATTTTTACGTGCGCAACAATACACACGGGTGTCCGATCTCACTACCCAGAGACCGGGATAAATTTTATTACTAGAAGACCACGAGAAAAAATTCTCGCCCCTGCCCAGGGCTTGAACCCGGGACCTCCAGCACTCGAGGCTGACAACATACCCCGAGACCACTCAGCCCCATCTGTAGGCTGTGCAAGACCGGAATGTAATCTTCACACCTGTGGGAAGGCATCTTGGGGTGCAACCAAGTGGTCATTCAACCAAGCACATCCAGAGTAGCTGGAATTAGTCATAGATGGTAATGAATCTTTCACAGGATTCAGGTATTTAATTGTGACATATTTCAGTATACTGCCCAAAAAGTTAGGTAAAAATAATTAAAATTATTAAAAACTCCATCATCATCATCATGGTCATCATAATCATCATCATCATCATCATCATCATCATCATCATCATCATCATCATCATCATCATCATTATGATCATCACTATCCACATTTTCCATCAAGCGTCATTGTGAGGAATAGTTGATTTTCCAGCGTCCGATGGTTGGCAGTGGTATAGTGTCATTCTATGTTATTGTACAGTGTCTGTAATGTTTTCGTTACTCAATGTTCTTACTTTAGCTGTTGTTGGCTTGTTCAGTGTGTTTCCGGTGTGAGCAGTGATCCAATCACGTCTTTCTTTCAATTTCCTCCACAATATTTGAGCATCATCACAGTTGATGAATACATAATAATATATACATTGCCATACACTAATAGATTAAAGTAGTAAGAAATATGTAGTAGCATAATGGACATCAGCATTGGAGGTAAGTACATTCTTCTTCGTCTTCTTCTTCTCCTCCACCAGTTAGCTCAGTAAAGCGTTTTGGGGGGAGTTTAAATTGATGTTCCTCTCTCTATTGTTATTCTTGTTACCAACAATCAATATTTTACTTAGACTTCGCCTACCTTTGTATCCATCATATTTCTTTAATGTATGTCTTTGTGGTAGATGGTATGAGGGTATTCTTGTGAGGTGGACAAATCATGTAATCTGTTGTTCTTTACTGAGCTACATGACTGGTTTAAGACCTAGTCTTCTTCTATTTTCTTCATTCTTAATTCAATCTTTCATAGTTACTACCGCAGCTCTTCTAAGTCTTCTCGTCTCTGTTATGATGTTGCTCTTGCTAGTTGCAGTAAGTGTCCATGTCTGGCAGTGGTAACATAATGTGGGCCAAAAGTAAAGTAAAGTAAAGTAAAGTAAAGTAAAGTAAAGTGATGCAAACTAAAGTAAAGTAAAGTAAAGTAAAGTAAAGTGATGCAAAGTAAAGTAAAGTAAAGTAAAGTAAAGTAAAATAAAAGTAAAGTAAAGTAAAGTAATGTAATGTAAAGTAAAGTAAAGTAAAGTAACGCAAAGTAAAGTAAAGTAAAGTAAAGTAATTTAATGTAAAGTAAAATAAAGTAAAGTAAAGTAAAGTACAGCACAGCAAAGCAAAGCACAGCACAGCGAAGTAAAGTAAAGTAAAGTAACGTAAAGTAAAGTAAAGTAATGCAAAGTAAAGTAAAGTAAAGTAAAGTAAAGCAAAGCAAAGCAAAGCAAAGTAAAGTAAAGTAAAGTAAAGTAAAGTAAAGTAAAGTAAAGTAAAGTAATGCACAACACAGCACAACACTGGACAACACAGCACAGCACAGCACAGGAAAGTAAAGTAATGTAAAGTAAAGTAATGTAAAGTAAAGTAAAGAACATCTGTTCGCGCCATGACGTATATTGGGTATATGACGTAAGCCACATATTTCTGACCAAGCGGCGGCAATATACAGGCGATGAAGTCAGCATCCCACCCGTCGCTTTTACTTCATGGGTATTTATAATTTCCTTATATCCACATTAAGTTGAGTCGACATGGGAGATCATGTCGACGAAAAAAAAAACATCCGCGCCTCGATGGCGATTCGATCATATGTGCATCAGGACAGCAGGTAAGCGTTTAACCGATGTGTTACCGCCGCCTCCGATGTAGCATAAGACTCGGTCTACATTTATTTACGACAGAAACCACCAAGGCTAAGGTGAGTGCCGAAATGGCAGCATGGAACACAAATGTTAAACAATCAATACGACAAATGGGGAATAATAAAGCAACAAATCACTTGTGAACGCTTGGAAAATGCTGAATGCATTTTTGCTGTCAAACATTGAATTACCCAGACGTTGCAATGTCTGTTTTGACATTCTCAGCTGAAATTGACAGTAATTGAGCAGACCTGATATCAATAGAATATATATATAGTTATTTTATTATATTATTGACAAAGTTGTTTTCCTATGTGAATGTAACACATGCACAATTGATGAAAGAAAGATGAGTCAATGGAAGGGCCGAATGTAACACGGGCTTGCGTGCCCAATTTGTAACCCTATGAAAATAAAGATTGTCCGTTCTCTCTCTCTCTCTCTCTCTCTCTCTCTCTCTCTCTCTCTCTCTCTCTCTCTCTCTCTCGGTATTTCTCTCTCTTGCTCTCTCTCTCTCCCTCTCTCTCTCTTTATTTATCTCTCTCTGTCACTCTCGGTATTTCTCTCTCTGTCTCTCTCTTTCTCTCTCTGTCTCTCTCTCTTTCGTTCTCTCTCTCTTTCTCTCCCTCTGTCTTTAGCTCTTTTTCTCTCCCTTTCTTCCTTTCTTTCTTTTGCTCTCTCTCTCTCTCTCTCTCTCTCTCTCTCTCTCTCTCTCTCTCTCTCTCTCTCTCTGCATCTCCACAAACGTGAAGTAGGCGGTTAGCTATACTTGAACTAGATCACAAGTAGCAAAGTGGACACTGCGGCAACAGCCTTTTTCGGCACAAAAACAACAAATACACTTCGATTCAACTAAATGATAAAGACTACATATATATATATATGGATGTGAAGCTTGGACAATGAGCAGCCAGGCTGAAAAACATCTGATGGCTGTAGAAATGTGGTTTCTGAGGAAAATGCAAAGAATACCATGGACAGCCAGAAAGACCAATGAACAGGTCCTTCAAGAAACAAATGAAGATCGTAGACTGATCAGAGACATTAGACGTAGACAGTCACAATTTTTTGGACATGTTATGAGAGGAAATGATTTGGAGAACTTGGTGACAACTGGTAAGGTCGAGGGAAACAGACCAAGGGGAAGACCTAGAAACAAGTATCTGGATGGCTTGGCCTTGTGGCATGGTCGAGACAGAAACACGGAACTGATCCACGACTCTGGTGATCGAGTGAGATGGCAGAACATGACCGCCCACGCTTACCGGCATGGCACATGATGGATGGATGGATATATATATATATATATATATATATATATATATATATATATATATAGAGAGAGAGAGAGAGAGAGAGAGAGAGATAGAGACAATAAACTCGTCTGTATCCCTGGTATGGACAGGACACGTGTCAAACAAATGTGAACTGTTTCCCCAGGATGCGGGTGATGACATGTCTTTGTGGAGTGGCTTTATAAATGACGTGGCTTTTGATCTCCTTAGCTGTTCCCCGCATTCCATAAAGACCGCATATTTCTGTGCCTTCCAGTTTCTGTCTATGCTCTGGATTCAATGCCTGTGATTTACAAGCATAAAATAGAATGGGTAGTATTTTCTGTGCGTCAGTACTTCCGTCTGTCTGTGTATTATTTCAATCGTATGACCTAGCATCCGTCTGACTGTCTGTGTATATGTGTACATGTCTGTCTGCTCGATCATACTTCTGCCTGTCTTTCTGTGCGCCCGTTCAACCGCCTGTCTTTTTGTCTGTGCACCTGTCTTTCCGTCTGTGAGTTCGTTCATTCCTCCGCCATTTCGTCAGTCTATCTGTCTATTTATCTGTCATTCGTGCTCCAGTCGTTTCGTCTGTTTGTCTTTGCATCCGCCCAACCGTCTGTCTGTCTACATGTTAGTTTGTCTGTCGTCTGTTTATCTGTTAATTTGTCTGTCGTCTGTCTAACTATAGTTTATCTGTCGTCTGTCTATCTGTATTATGTCTGTGCGTCCGACCAGCCACCAGTATCTCTCAGTCAGTAGTCCGTTTGTTCTGTCTGTCTGTCTGTCTGTCTGTCTGTCTGTCTGTCTGTCTGTCTGCTTGTCTGTCTGTCTGTGTCTTTCTCTCTCTCTCTCTCTCTCTCTCTCTCTCTCTCTCTCTCTCTCTCTCTCTCTCTGGCTGAATGTTTGTGTGGCTGTTTTGTGGCTGCCATGTCTGTTTCTCTGTCTTTATATCTTCTGTCTTCCAGTCTTTCTGTCTGTTTGCCTGTCCGCCTCTCCGTCTTTTTGTGTGTCTGTCCTTCTGTCTATTATTGCATAATTCTACACATCTATCTATCAATTGATATTTATTTATTTCTTCCCTTTTTATGTCTAACTGTGTTTCCAGTTATCAGTCTAACTGTTCATCCCCTCTCTGCTTATTTTCGACACCCCAATACCGAGTTGTGTGACCACTGAGTCATGCAATGTCATTCCCACAACATTAAAGCGAAAGAAAATAACACCGCGCGATAATTCTGGTCGCCTTATCTTACAAAACTAACACCTACCTATCTTGTCAACCCACAAATCATTACCTGTTATAACTAACTTTAATCAAAATCACAATGTATGCCGCAAAAACGTTCAGAAACCCCCATCCCACATCGTTACTTTATAATCTGTAACTTTACCACATTCACTATACAGATCACATCAATGCCAGACATTGGTAACATAAAAATGCAATCGCCCACTTGCCCAGAAGTCTTTTGTTTACAGCGTTCCCTGACACCATTTGTACCGGTGATTGATAACGCAATGCAAGGTTGATAAAAAATTCAATCGATTTGCCCAGCCCTCTGCTATCAGTTTTCTGTCATAAAATTCCATCAATAAAATTCCTGCTAACATTGCAATGTTAAGTTGGCTGGGTTTGATAAGGTTTAGAGACAGACAAACGGACAGAGAGACAGGCAGCCAGATAGACAGCTGTACGGGTATACAGGTATGTAGGTAGACAGGCAGACATGTGGGCAGGCAGGCAGACAGAATGACTGGCAGACAGACAGACAGACAGTCTCTCTCTCTCTCTCTCTTGCTCTCTCTCTCTCTCTCTATCTTTCTCTCTCTCTCTCCCTATTTGCGCATACCATTCTATCATCACTAGTCTCATCCCGACAATCGTTATTATTTAGTCAGGCAGTCCTATAATACCGCAACTTTCGTCTCAGAAATCACATGTAAACTACCCTCAAGCCCGTGCTGTTTGTTTGTTCACATACCAAATTCCACCGCCATACAACAAAGTTACTTGCATATTCTTTACATGGCGTGGTAGTCAACCCCCAACATATTTTGCTGTTTGTGATTTATTGGCAAGTTTACGTTAAGCATACAGAAAACATATACTATATAACATGTAAGTTCTTTTTATGATATTCAAATAAAGTGATCAATTATATAAACCATTTTTCATCTTTTTAAATGCAGTTTGGTATGTCTCAGGGTTTAACACCATTTCTGAACTTTACTGAAATACATCAACAACGGTAAAGATGTCCTAATGAAAACAACAAAAACAGAATATGAGCTGACAGGAGAAAATACAAATTACACCACAAATATAGAACGAACCCGGATCTCTGCATCTGTAGGCACCGCTTACTAACCACTACGCCAACGTTTACTATTTAAAGTTACTATTTAAAGATAAAGTGTGATAGTTGTGGAGATAAAAGAAAACGGAAAAAAGTACACAGTAACAACGCACGAATGGCTAAGAGAATCAAGTTTTATTGACATAAGTCGATTTTCTCCCGTATCAGAATAGAAGCAATGAAAAGCCGACAGGTGGAATTGGAATAATCCGCATTTGATGTGGTACCAGGAAGAATGACCTCGCCACGGTAGAAATATCCAGTTGATGACGTCAGATCGGATGTGGGTTGAAATACTTGTCATGTGTTTTGTTATTTTCTTGTAACAAAAGAAACTAAAAGATGTGATGATATTGGGTCAATGACTAGTTGGCTTGTAGTTTGAAACGAGGTAAATGGAATTTGTTTTATTTTCATGTTCTGAATTCTTTTGGTAAATAAAACGCAGGCGACGGTATTTCCAGTGTCGAGAGTGACTACTGATGCACACAAATGGCTTTTGTACTTACAACAACATGTTCATGATTCTTTTAGGTAACATAAAGTTGACAGCGACGTATTTATTTAATACAAAGTTGACCATTGCTCATCTAGTTTCTATACATCGTACCCTGACTATTTGTGTTACTAAAGCTGATTTACCATTTTCATGAAACACCATTTACATGATACGCGACTGATATCCATCCATCCATCATGTGCCATGTTGATAAGCGTGGGCGGTCATGTTCTGCCATCTTACTCGATCACCAGAGTCGTGGATCAGCTCAGTGTTCTTGTCTCGACCATGCCATGTGGCGAAGCCATCCAGGTATTTACTTCTCGGTCTTCCCCTTGGTGTCTTCCCTTCGATCTTGCCAGTTGTCACCAAGTTCTCCAAGTCATTTCTTCTCATAACATGCCCAACAATTTTTGACTGTCTACGTCTAATTACTCTAATCAGTTTATGATCTTCATTTGTTTCTTGAAGGATTTTTTCATTAGTTTTTCTGTCTGTCCATGGTATTCTTTGCATTTTCTTCAGAAACCACATTTCCACGGCCATCAGCTTTTTATCAGCTTGAATGCTTATTGTCCACGCTTCACATCCATACAGAAGTATATGTTCTATGTAGCACTTCAATACTCTTTTTCTCGTTTCAATTTATATCTTTTTATTGGTCAGTATGCTTTTTATCTTGCAGAAGGCTACCTTCGCAATGGCAATTCTTGTTCTAACCTCTTCAAGGCATCTTCCATCAGATGTTATGACTGTGCCGAGATAACTGTATCGATTCAATTGCTTAAGACTATGCCCATTTACTTGTATATCACATTGGGGAATTTCCTTCTTCCCAGTGACGATGACGACCATAATCTGTGTCTTCTTAATATTCAGTTCTAACCCTAGTTGTTCACTGTGTGCAACAACCGCATCTACTAAATTTTGCAGGTCCTGTTCATTGTCTGCAATCAAGACTGTATCATCTGCATATCTAATGTTATTGATATATCGTCCCCCAATGTTGATTCCTTCCATATCCTTTACATTTCTGAAAATATTTTCACTGTACAGAGAAAGAAGATCTGGAGACATTACACATCCCTGTCTCACACTTCTCTTAATAGGCTGATATTGACCTACTTCATTATCAACTCTTATGGCAGCTTGTTGTTTCCAATATATGTTTGTTACAAGTCTAAGGTCTTTTCCATCAGTTTGTATATCTTCAAGCATCCTTATCATGCCGACATGTCTCACTTTACCGAAAGCCTTTGTGTAGTCAATAAAGCAAAGATATAAATCTTTGTTTACTTCTATAGAACGTTCAATTACTGTTCTCAGTATAGACACAGCATTTACTGTGCCCTTGCCTTCTACAAACCCACATTGTTCTTCTCCTATTTCGGGTTGTATTTTCTTCCTAACTCTTTGCATGATAATTCTCAGCAGAATCTTCGTGATATGGCTCATTATACTAATTGTTCGATGTTGATCGCATTCAAAGGCTCCTGACTTCTTCGGGATTGCAATAAATATAGAATTACATAATTCAGGAGGTATATCTCCAGTATCGTATATTGCGTTCAGCAGTCTGGTGACTTGGTCTATTCCATATTTTTCTAAGGCATTGATCATTTCTATTGTGATGTTATCTGTACTCGGGGTCTTGCCAGTTTTCATAATGACAAATATAATTACACGATAGACCATTTACACATCACACAATTTACGTGTCATGCCTACTATTTTGTCTGAAAGCTGGCGTCAGGTATTCGAAGGTATCATTCATCCATTCCAGATTTACCACATGTTCATAAACGTAGTCTTGCGACGATGATGTGGTGGTTTTCCTTTGTCTTCAATACTAATATGGGTGGTTTGTAGCCTCCGTCCATGACAACAATGATTGGCTGCCAGGACCAATGACCAACTCGCGCTGCTATGATGCAAAGTACATGGGAAGGTTAACCCGTTCAACAAATGCCTGAAGGATTCGAGTGTGTCGAAAGGCCCAAATATCGCAGGTGTACTGTAGTCGGGCACAACACAACAACGCCCAAAACGTCTATTTACCAAAGAAGAAGAAGAAGCAAAGTTGTCCTCGTGGTTAGGTTTTGGCAAAGAGTCATGGCAGGCAGATATCTTTACTAGTGTTCGAATTTCCACCAACAGATCACACTAGGAGAATCTCAATAGAGAGCACGAACTCCGAGGTCCCAACAACGCGATGTATACCAGAATCAGAGTAACCCTTTTTGGTCTTTGTGGGTAAAATACGTTTATTGGATGTTTTCTGCACGACATTGCAATCAAACCTAGCATGTATTTACTATTTGTAACTTACAAAGCAAATTAGTTCAGTAGTTCGCCATTGCTTTCTGAACCACCGACGCCTCAAACCATAAAGAGCAACCCAGAGATGTCTGATTTCAAATCAGCCGTGGCTGATCCCGAACTTTCGACTCGGTATGTCGGAGATTAATGAAAATGTGCTTGTCACTATCCTCCAAGGAGCAGCGCCTTTGTATGAAGTTTGTTTAATTCCGAAACGTTGCCGAAGTAGAGAGTGTTCTGCCTGCTTTTTTTCGATTTCTAGTTACCTAGGAATTCTAACGTGAGCAACGAGTAGACTTGACTGCGATTTTTTTTCGTCCTTGTATGAGAAGAGTAAACGTATAATTCACCACCCAAGGATCATGGGGTAGAATACCATACTATTCTTCTTTAGCAAAAATTAACTGTGACAACTACCAGGCTTGCACGAACCTTGGCGAACGTTTGAAAGTCTAAGCCACTTCTTAAGTTAAGTTATTTGTACGTCCTTTACACCTCCCTGGAGTCACCGCCAGCATTTATTCGCTGTTTGTGATGTACTTGGCAATTATAGTTCAGTATTTTGCTTTCTGAATTACCTACGCCTCATTCTATGGAAATCAACGTTTGCTCCCAAACCTTCCGCGATTGATTTCAAACCCTCGGCGCAGTATCGGGGAATTATAAAAACTCGCGTCTATCCTTACCTTAAGTCACAGATCCTGTTTTCAGTCAATGACGCCAGTTCAAGTTTACTAGACCTCATCGTTAATGCTTTCCTCTTCTGCTAAACTGTTTTCGCCATGCCTTTGTGCGTTTCCCCGTCTCTACCACAAGAACATGTCGGCAGATCTCTTTTCCCTAAACATAACAATAAAGGGAATTCCCAAACTCCCGACTTCTTCACACGACACCATTTAAGTACAGTAGTTCAAATATTTATTGAACTTTGCCATTTGCATTCCTTTGTACGTGACCAACGAGATACAGACTGGTCTGTGAGGACATGAAAGCCATCTCGCTAGTTATCTTCACATCAACATCCTACCGCGAGGCCTGTCAGTGTGACTTCCTGTCAGTGTTAAGCTCCTTTCATTTCTAATTAAATGACAACTGATCAGTGTCAGGTACCGTGGCCTGGTATTGTCGTTCGGTGTCTAGATTGGGAGTGGGTCTAAATTGTATTACATTGTATGTGCTATATTCTAACAGAGGGTCTGTCTGTCTGTCTGTCTGTCTGTCTGTCTGCCAGCCAGCCTGCCTGCCTGCCTGTCTGCCTGCCTGCCTGTCTGTTCGCCTGAACATCCGACCCTCATTAACGTCTTGGGGCGTTACAGTTTTTTTTTTTATTGTAAGGCGATAGAAGCCTGAACAATGAACAAGCAATTAGAAAGTCGAAAAGAGGCCCTGAAGAGATGTGGATGTGTCGTATTTCATAGAAACAAAAAGAATCAAATACAGAGGTTCCAGAAACAAGTTGATTAAAGAAATACAATAGAGGCAAATTAAATTTTTCAGCCACGTTAAAAGACATAACACTCTTATAAAAACCATACTGGAGGGTAACTTTGATTGCAAGCGAACAAGAGGTAGACAATAATACCTAATGAAAGATAATATTAAGAGACACGAACAAACAGCAATCTGACAGAAAGTACAGTCTTGGCGAGAGACAAACAGTGTTAGAGATCCATTGCAGCCAACCTTCATTGTGGAGACGGCACCTGATTTATTGAAGGCAAGTCGATTGTCTTCATTTCACCGGGTTTTATCCCATATAGCTCTGTCTGTTTTCGCATTGCGACCTGCCAAAATTATCGCACAGAGCGCGAATTCGCCAGCTCCACCGATGACCTCCAAAAGTCTTCTAGAAAGTTGCACTAGGGAACCAGATGACAAAGTCGGGAACCAAACTCACAACGTTCAGAGCCCGAGTCAAGTGTGTTAACCACTTGGCTCAGGTGATCTGCTTGAGCATACGGTGTTAGCGCCATAATTTCTACAACCAGATTTGCATGTTAGGCGACTACGTTTACTTGCAGTGTCATTTATTGCTGTCCAGTTTAGGTTGGATCGTTTAGGAACTTATTTCAAAATTGTTTCTGAATGAATGAGGATTCGAACATACGATCGTTAGGATCACAGAAGAAATGTCCGACCACGTAAATGATGGACAAAAGTAATAGCAGAGTCCATGGGAATCTCGATACATAAAGCCCGTAAACGGACAATCTCCCGCTCTTTACACTTAAGCTCGACACAGCTAGGTATAAAAGGAACAAGCTGATATGAGACGATGAGGTCTTTAGTAAAGCGTGCGACCCACTTGGCTACATAAATACATAGAAATTGATGTTTAACAAACACTGGCAGCGACAGCGAGCTAGTGTTGAAATGCAGAGGTATTGTATTGTGGAGCGATGTGTCTTGGAATTTTTGGTGTTTGTAAATCATGATTTTCATCATACAGACATAACTCCATTATTGATCAAATCTTCTGTTATAAACCGCACAAGGGTAATCTTACAAAAGTGCTCGAATACCGTAACACCGACGATAATCCAAATGCTACGTACATCATACAAGAGGAAGTCAATAAGTAAGTAACAAATTTCTGTAGAAAACTAACTAAATATAATAATAGCTTGAAAGTAGTTTATTTTTACACATACATTACCCCTTTATTTCGCAACATAATTTCCACCAACATTGATGCACTTATCCCATCGTTTTATCAGCCCTCCCAAACCGGCTGCATAAAACTGCGTACTCTGTTTTCTAAACCACGTTTTCACGTCACATTCAACTTCGGCGTCATTCGCGTCCTTGAGAAAATGTTTCTACCCAGCTATGCACCGCTTTACGGGACAAATATTTGTTTGCATAAAGAGGAAGTATTTCCTTATGAATGTCCTTTGCAGGCAGTCCTTTTGCCCCCCCCCCCCCCCCCAAAAAAAAAAAAAAAAAAAAACGCACAACAGCGCGTTGCTCTGTGGTTGTACACTCCGTAAGTACAGTCGCCATTTTGTTTATACGCTGCGCATATGCATGAGACACCTAGCACCATATTGACGAACGGGAATATGAAGTTCGATGTTGCTGTCACCTAATGACACATGTAGAAAACACCAACTACATTTATTTGCCTTCCCACAGAACTCTAAGCATTGAGCAGCGGCCAGATCCCCTCGTCACTCCTCGCTGCCTCATTCTTGCCAGACCATGGTGATCCATTTGCTCCTCCGAGGTGTACACGTGCCTTATCATGAATGAATACTCCACCAAGTTTTGCAGAGCCAGCCAATCTGTCTGCCTGTTCATTACCCAGCACACCAGCATGCCCCGGAGAAAAGATCTAGACGATGTTTGCCACCCGTGACTTCTGAAGCGAAGCAAGCCAGTCTGCTCGAAGCTTGCCTGTCCTCACCCTACTCATCATGATTTCTGAGTCACTTACAATCACGATGTGTGTGTGTGTATCGCATTCTCCATCCAGCGGGAAGCTGGACTGACTGCCTCCACTTCCATTCTTAAGCTAGATGTTGTGATATCATATGCCAGGCTCTCCTGCACCAAACGTCGACCATTAGCCTTTGCCAAGAACCCCCAGGCACTTCTACTACCTCTCAACACCGAACCATCTGTGTAGATAATCACATCACCAGGGCGAGCATTATCCTGAATTATCCCTAGAATTATCCTGAATTCATTTGATAACATCATATGAAAGATACACCACATAGATAAAGAACATAATAGAACAAGCAAGTACTGCATTCTATCAAATGAATGTCATTAAAAATTATTAAAGTATTCTTGCATGTTACATAGAATGGTCTTAGCATACGTTGCGAATCCTGGACAATTAGTAAAGACACCACACCTATTCCCACCCTAGCAGTAAGAGAACCCGTCCCTTTGTACGCTAAATTCAAATTTATTTATCAGTTTATATGCAGGTGGCAGTCTGCTCACATCGGCAGAACAGAGAGGCAGTTAAACACCAAGATGGTCGAACACATACCCAACTTGATTGGCAGAATAATACACAAATACTCTGGGAACCTGGCCAAGATGACACCACACAAACCTTCTACGTCATCGATCGGACGGCACATTTTGGAAACCGGTCACGTGATTGATAGGGACAATGAGTTGCGTGTGTTGTTTAACGCAAAAAAAAAAAAAAAAATAATGGACAGACAGAAAAACTAATAATCAAGTTCTATAAGAAACAAATGAAAATCCTACACTGATTAGAGAAATTATACGTAGACAGTAAACACAATTTTGGTCACGTTATGAGAAAAAAGAAATTGGAGAACTTAATGACAACTGACAAGATCGAGGGAAAGACAAGGGGGAAGGCAGAGTAGTAAATACCCGGATGGCTTGGCCACGTAGTATGGTCGAGATAAGAACACTGAGATGGATCCACGACTCTGGTGATCGAGTAAGATGGCGAATCAAGACTGCCACGCTTATTGGCTTGAAGTGTTGTGTGACACACAATATCGTCGCATATTACAGCTTGCAGAAGCAATCATCATTAATTTACAGATGCCAATGTTGTGCACACAGAAAGACATAAAAGTCAGTTTAAAATTACCATGGTAGACAATTCAAATTACTATGTGCTGTATATTTCAGCTCGAAGGATGTATCTAATTACTTTAGTTTATGCTATGTTATTTCTCTAGTATTTACCTGACAAGATGCAGCGAAGTATGTCAGCAAAAATATCAATAGAAGCCTTGTAGATGTAGTTTTATAGAAGAATGCTGAAAATTTCTTGGAGAGCCAAAAAGACATCGGGACATTTTGAGGGAGGCTAAGTCACAAATACAACTTATCACAAACATCTGATAAAGGCAGTCTTGATTGTTTGCCTACATTATGAGAAGATACAAATGGAGCTTATTGTGACCGCCGGAAAAATTTGTGGAAAGACCGATAGAGGAAGACAGCGAGAGAAACTTCTGGAAGTCTTGTGTCATGCATGGAAGGGAGTCAACAAATAAACCGATCATGCTGTCGGAGATCGCAATTTAAAGAACAGCTTGATGACCCACGCCTGTCGGATTGTTGACGATCGTGTATACCAAGAACATTTCGAGCCAAAATAGGCCTTTTCGGCCATCATAGAACTCACGGCTCCATACTTTCAACCCCACTGGATGAAATGAATGGTCATCATCATTCTTGATGGACAAACAACATACCAGAATAGCACATGCTCTACATTTTTGTCTGTGGTTAGGTTCTATTATTTTCAAAGTATGCCTAGCTGCTAGCTGCCTATTCGTCACAGGCTTTCGATTCTAAACTCTCGATCGATTGTCATGGAAAGACACAATGAGAATGAAAGCTGTAAGCAAATATTTTTGAAAATAAATTTGAACATCAGCAAATGCAGTGTGTATTCAAGAATACATTTTGGATTGGAAAAATGGGTCTTATCTAAAAGAACGGTGCATACATATGTGGGTTTTTAATGTGGATCTTTTAAAACAGCGGATGAAAAAAAAAAACAACAAAAGAAGTTCTTAATACACAATATTGGTTATAAAGCGATGCTGAATGAAACACACATGAGAACGATAAAGTGCAATGGCTTCAGAATAAACGACACAGCAATCCAATGAAAGCCATATTTGATGGAAATGACATGGCGATCCACTGAAAATCATATTTGATGGAAACTACATGGCGATCCACTGAAATCCATATATGATGGAAACGACACAGCAAACCACAGAAGACCATATTTGATGGAAAAGACACAACAATCCTCTGAAATCCATATTTGATGGAAACGTTGAATGTGAAACTTTACATGATTCATGTTCTTTGCAGGACGTCGCGATCAACCTCAGTTTGATTTTCTGGGCAATAATACGTTCAACATAACTGAAAGCTGTAATAGAAGACAAATTGACTATTTCAACATTATTATATGGTCAGGATAGAGCTTAATAAAATGGACTTATATCCAGATATCGTCAGATATGTTCATGATACAGGACAATAAAATGTACATCACTATATGGGCAGGTCATAGGTTAATGGAATTTATATCAATAAATAGTCACGTTACATCTTTACATCTCAAACATCTACATCAATAAATGGTCATAATACAGCGTAATAAAATATATATTACTGTGTGGTCAGGATATAATTCAGCAGAATGTAAGTACATCAATATATGGTCAGATATGACCAGTTCAGAGCTCATTAGAAGGTGCATCTATATATGATCAGGAAACAACTCAATAGCATTTACGTAATTAAAGATATGGTTAGGATACAGCTCCAAAAGACGCACGTGCTTCAAAATATGGTTATAATACAGTTCAGTAGAATGTACATCATATTTGGTCAGAATACAGCTCAGTAGAATGTATAACATATTTTGTCTGAATACAGCTCAGTAGAATGGGCGTTATATTTGGTCAGAATACAGCTCAGTAGAATGGGCGTTATATTTGGTCAGAATACAGCTCAGTAGAATGTACTTTATATTTGGTCAGAATACAGCTCAGTATAATGTACATCATATTTTGTCTGAATACAGCTCAGTAGAATGGGCGTCATATTTGGTCAGAATAGAGCTCAGTAGAATGTACATCATATTTGGTCAGAATACAGCTCAGTATAATGTACATCATATTTTGTCTGAATACAGCTCAGTAGAATGGGCGTCATATTTGGTCAGAATACAGCTCAGTAGAATGTACTTTATATTTGGTCAGAATACATCTCAGTAGAATGTACATCATATTTGGTCAGAATACAGCTCAGTAGAATGTACATCAAAATATGATAAGGATACAGCTCATTAGAATGTACATTATATGTGGTCAGAATACAGCTCAGTAGTGTTTGTCCATCAAATATGATGATGACCATTCATTTCATCCAGTGGGGTTGAACGTTTGGAACCATGAGTCCTAAGATGGCTGGTAACGCATATTTTGGCTCGAAATGTTCGTTGGCAGTGTTTGCAAAGGATGTCTTTCGTTCTAGGAGGTGGAGGATCTCTTGGTATGGTTTCGTGTCCAGTCATTTTTTCACAGCTGTTGAAGTCCTGTTTTCTTCCCAAGTGACTACACCCTTGTGTAATGATGTATGCCGTGAATTTCGATCTTTGGCAGCAGTCTTCCATGTGTGGTGATGAATTCCATAAAGCTTTGAGTGCTATCTTCACAGTGTCTTTAAAGCGTTTCCTCTGGCCGCCTTGGGAACGTTTATCACAACGCAGCTTACCGTAAAACAATAAAAATCGTTTAGGGAGCTCTTGATCTGGTACGCCAGTGAATAACCAGCCCAGCGAATCTGATTCTTCATTAGTAGAGTGTGGATACTGGGCATGGAAGCTTTTTCTAAGACATTAATGTCTTGGACTTTGTCTTGCCATTTGATATTCAGTAACTTCCTAAGGCAGACTGTGTGGAAGTGGTTTAATTTCCTAGCATGTCGCTGGTAAGCAGTCCAGGTTTCACAAGAATAAAGCTGTGAAGATAATACGACTCTTTGTAGACTTTCAGCTCTGTTTGTAAGTTTATTCCATTTCTATCCCACATATTCTTGTACAATCTGCCAAAGGCCGCGCTGGCCTTGGAGATTCTCGCATTCACTTCGTCATCAATTGTGACAGCTTGTGACACAGTGCTGCCAAGATAGGTGAATGTGTCCACAACACTTAGTCTATGACCATTTACTTTGATATTTGGCACGGTGTGATTAATCCCTGGAGTTGGCTGGTACCTAACTGCAGTCTTCTCCAAGTTGATATTGAGCCCAAATTTTACACCAGCATACGAGAAAGCTGAAACGTTGTGTTGCATGCCTGTCTGTGAGTTGGCATAGAGAGCACAATCGCCAGCAAACAGGAGCTCCCTGACGATGTCGCTGATAGTTTTGGTTTTAGCATTCAGCCTTTTGAGATTGAACAACTTTCTATCCAAGTAATAAAATGTACACCATATTTGGTCAGGAAAGAGTTCAGTAGAATGTACATCAAAATACGGTCAGGTTACACACAGCTCAGTAGAATGTACATCAAGATACGGTCAGGTTACGTACAGCTCAGTAGAATGTATATCAAGATACGGTCAGGTTACGTACAGCTCAGTAGAATGTACATCAAAATACGGTCAGGTTACACACAGCTCAGTAGAATGTACATCAAGATACGGTCAGGTTACGTACAGCTCAGTAGAATGTATATCAAGATACGGTCATGTTATGTACAGCTCAGTAGAATGTACATCAAGATATGGTCAGGTTACGTACAGCTCAGTAGAATGTACATCAAGATACGGTCAGGTCACGCACAGCTCAGTAGAATGTACATCAAGATACGGTCAGGTTACATCCCAGTAAAATGTACACCAGGATAGGGTCAAGATATAGCTCAATAGAATGTAAAATGTCCATGAGGTGTGCGAGGAAACACGAGAGTTTGTATGCTACATTCAATAGCAAATATCTTTGGTAGGAGGAAGGCGGGCAGGTGGGGTGTGCTGTGAGCAGTACATTCATTCCTCTTCTTTTTCGTCTCCTCCTCCTCCTCCTCCTCCTCCTCCTCCTCCTCCTCCTCCTCCTCCTCCCTCTCTTACTGGTGTTGTTGTTCGTGATGTTATTATTGTTGCTATTCTTCCTTCTTTCCTCCTCTTCTTCTTGTTTCCATATACCCCCCCCCCTCCTCCTCTTCTTCTTAGGGTTCGTGGTCTGGAGCAGGCATAGCCGATAATGACTTGTCAACCCCCCTGTCATGTCCTGATAATGACTTGTCAACCCCCCTGTCATGTCCTGATAATGACTTGTCAACCCCCCTGTCATGTCCTGATAATGACTTGTCAACCCCCCTGTCATGTCCTGATAATGACTTGTCAACCCCCCTGTCATGTCCTGTTTTTATGAAGTGTATTAGCGTACTCAATATGACAACAATTCCTGCAATGTCTTTATGCACAGTCATTGTCTTCACCTGTCTGACGTATTGTTTGACCTTAGTATATTTTACAGAACAATGTGTGTGAGTAATATATTTCTCTGTATGATCTTTCCTTCATTCCCGTTTGATATTCAAGTATGAGCGTCCATCGATCCCTGGCGTCTTAACCTTTATACGTTGTCATTGTTGCCAGCAAAATCTCAGAGGAATCAAATACTTTCCGCATTACAAGGAATGAAACAAGATACGTTTCAACAATGAGCTGTTAGTAGCAGTTTTAAAGATTGCATAAAAAGAATTAACGTTGGGCGTATGTTGAATTCTGACAACATATGCTCGGCCAGCAAATGGGATGCACTAAATATCCATGTTTTATGTGTTTGTGGGATAGCAGGGGGAAATATTTACACTAGGTAAATAAATAGTGGCCGTTGAGGGATGAATTTAGAGTTGGAGAAAACGATATTATTAACAAGCCTCTCATTGATCGAAAAAGGATTTTGCTGCCACCATTACACATAAAGCTTGGCTTGATGAAACAATGTGTTATGGCACTGAACAACGACGGTGCGTTTTTTAATCACCTATGCAAAGATTTTCTGGAATTGAGAATAGACAAACTGAAACCTGGTACAAGCCTTACTCTATTGCGAGGAATGCAACCTAAATCGGTAACTGATTTAAGAAGGAAGTTCCAACTGGCGGCCAATAAGAGTATACCTTTGCTGATCCGGCAGCTAGTGAAGCTTGTTTTGTTCCAGACGTCTACATGGTTAACACACGGTCTCTACATTTAGCCCAGGCTTTATGCTTTGGGAAGCTGTAGTTCCATTTTACAAACCGCCGTCTATACAGACGGCAAGGTGCCACTCGAGAATGGATCAATTCATATGTCGTGACCTATATACGTTTTATATATACATATATTTTCTGGCGGAAACATCAGTAGCTCAGGGTTATTCCCGCTGGCTTGTTGGCCCTCATGTCATGTGTTCGAAACCCGCTCAAGCCAGGTTTTATTGTAAATGAACCTAATTAACTAAACCAACAATAGGGACAGAAAATATTATGGGAAGCACATTCTGCCGAAGTGATATTGATCCACCATCCGGCGACTGCCAATGGGTCTATACAATAAAGGAGATGACATCACATCCTCAGTTGTCCGCAAGATTTGCAGAACGGTACTTTATGTTATCTTTAAGTAATAGTTGTGAGTGACAAATGAATACATACACATACACACACGCGCACAAACACACATATGCATATGGCTATACAGAGAGAAGAGAGGGAGTCACAAGCGAGAGAGAGAGAGAGAAAGCATGCATTCTTTCATTCATCATCACTTATGAAGCTAATCTTTGACAACAAAAGAACAATAAGCATCAACATGCAAAAAAAAATAAAAATAAATAAATATATAAAAATAATCAATAATACATGACTCAATGAGGCAATGTTTAACATGGGCATTATAAATACCTAAGGAAGGTGTAACATGTCATACATAAGGGAATGCTTATTCGCTAGTTGTCGTTTGAGATAATTTACCATTATTATGGTTTTTTGTTTTTTTCTGTTTTGTGTTTATGGGGGAATGTAGTTTTTACTGAGGTAGTGTTCAAACAAGGTTGCGAATGTATGTATAATGATTGGTGGTGTCTTTGATTTCTTGTGGAAGATTGTTCCATAACTGAGCGGCAGAGTATGCTAAGCTTGTATAATATAAGTCTATCCTAGGTTTAGGGACTCTCATCTCATCATGTTCCTCTTTTACCTTGCGGTGTCGAGGTGAAGTATAAACTTCGTGAGAGTGCCCGATTATGGGCTTCATATATCGACATTCAGATGGATTCTGCTATTCCTTCCATCCAACGTTTACGTGGTCGGCCTCTTCCTCTGTTTCCATCTGATCTGTACATCATTGCTTGACGTTGTCATTGTTGCCAGCAAAATCTCAGAGGAATCAAATACTTTCCGCATTACAAGGAATGAAACAAGATACGTTTCAACAATGAGCTGTTAGTAGCAGTTTTAAAGATTGCATAAAAAGAATTAACGTTGGGCGTATGTTGAATTCTGACAACATATGCTCGGCCAGCAAATGGGATGCACTAAATATCCATGTTTTATGTGTTTGTGGGATAGCAGGGGGAAATATTTACACTAGGTAAATAAATAGTGGCCGTTGAGGGATGAATTTAGAGTTGGAGAAAACGATATTATTAACAAGCCTCTCATTGATCGAAAAAGGATTTTGCTGCCACCATTACACATAAAGCTTGGCTTGATGAAACAATGTGTTATGGCACTGAACAACGACGGTGCGTTTTTTAATCACCTATGCAAAGATTTTCTGGAATTGAGAATAGACAAACTGAAACCTGGTACAAGCCTTACTCTATTGCGAGGAATGCAACCTAAATCGGTAACTGATTTAAGAAGGAAGTTCCAACTGGCGGCCAATAAGAGTATACCTTTGCTGATCCGGCAGCTAGTGAAGCTTGTTTTGTTCCAGACGTCTACATGGTTAACACACGGTCTCTACATTTAGCCCAGGCTTTATGCTTTGGGAAGCTGTAGTTCCATTTTACAAACCGCCGTCTATACAGACGGCAAGGTGCCACTCGAGAATGGATCAATTCATATGTCGTGACCTATATACGTTTTATATATACATATATTTTCTGGCGGAAACATCAGTAGCTCAGGGTTATTCCCGCTGGCTTGTTGGCCCTCATGTCATGTGTTCGAAACCCGCTCAAGCCAGGTTTTATTGTAAATGAACCTAATTAACTAAACCAACAATAGGGACAGAAAATATTATGGGAAGCACATTCTGCCGAAGTGATATTGATCCACCATCCGGCGACTGCCAATGGGTCTATACAATAAAGGAGATGACATCACATCCTCAGTTGTCCGCAAGATTTGCAGAACGGTACTTTATGTTATCTTTAAGTAATAGTTGTGAGTGACAAATGAATACATACACATACACACACGCGCACAAACACACATATGCATATGGCTATACAGAGAGAAGAGAGGGAGTCACAAGCGAGAGAGAGAGAGAGAAAGCATGCATTCTTTCATTCATCATCACTTATGAAGCTAATCTTTGACAACAAAAGAACAATAAGCATCAACATGCAAAAAAAAAATAAAAATAAATAAATATATAAAAATAATCAATAATACATGACTCAATGAGGCAATGTTTAACATGGGCATTATAAATACCTAAGGAAGGTGTAACATGTCATACATAAGGGAATGCTTATTCGCTAGTTGTCGTTTGAGATAATTTACCATTATTATGGTTTTTTGTTTTTTTCTGTTTTGTGTTTATGGGGGAATGTAGTTTTTACTGAGGTAGTGTTCAAACAAGGTTGCGAATGTATGTATAATGATTGGTGGTGTCTTTGATTTCTTGTGGAAGATTGTTCCATAACTGAGCGGCAGAGTATGCTAAGCTTGTATAATATAAGTCTATCCTAGGTTTAGGGACTCTCATCTCATCATGTTCCTCTTTTACCTTGCGGTGTCGAGGTGAAGTATAAACTTCGTGAGAGTGCCCGATTATGGGCTTCATATATCGACATTCAGATGGATTCTGCTATTCCTTCCATCCAACGTTTACGTGGTCGGCCTCTTCCTCTGTTTCCATCTGATCTGTACATCATTGCTTGTCGTGGCATGCTGTTGACTGGTAACCTACTTGCATGGCCAAACCATTTGACTTGCTGCTTTCTAATAAAATCTAGTGCTGCTTTAACCCCCACTTTAGTCCTGATTTCTTCATTTCTGATCTTATCTCTTCTCGATACGTTGAGTATTCTTCTCAGGAACCTCATTTCTGTTGTTGTGATTTTTCTTTTCTCTTTTTCTGTCATTGTTCAGGTTTGGCATTGGTAGCATAGAGTTGGTAGGAAGATTGTGTTGTAAAGTGCTTTCTTTAGGGTTTAGGGTTAAGGTTTAGGGACATGAAGTATATTTAGTCGTTCGCTATGTCTTGAGAGAAGGAGAGAGAGAGAGAGAGAGAGAGAGAGAGAGAGAGAGAGAGAGAGAGATTTAAAGATGATCTAATGAATGAATCACCACAAAACGAAAGGCTGTCTGTGAGCTTTACAATTACGCAATTACAAGTAAACAAGTAACCAAATGAACGTTGCTGTAAACGCCGTTGTCAGCACACACACAACAAACACGCACCGATACAATGGCATGGAAAAACACGACATGTACGAGGGTAAGTTAATAAGTAAGTCACAAATGGCTGTAGTAAAATAACTAAAGATACCAATTTGAAACCAGCTTATTTTTATACATACATTGTCCCTTTATTCCTCAACATAATTTCCATCAATATTGATGCACTTATACCATCAATTTATCAGTTCCCCCCCCCCCCCCAAACCGGTTGCATAGAACTGCGTGCTTGGTTTTCATTTACCTGCCATCCAACAGAACTATGTGACTTACTTATTGACTCACCCTCGAAATCATTTCTACCCAGCTCTGCACCGCTTTACGGGATAAACATTTGTCAGCATGATTGATTGATTTATTGATTTATGAACCGAGATCACAGCATTCGGGGCATGCCCATAAGCGCTCCGTCCCCATCCTCAGCAGCCAGCGAAGAGTTCCAACACCAACCGCTCCAGTGGTAATCTGATTATATGTCTGTCTCGCCTTTCCTCTGAGCGTCGAGCGTTGGCCAGATACCCTTGTCACTCTTCGCTGCCTCATTCTTGCCAGACTACTGTGATCCATTTGCTCCTCCGAGGTTTACACGTGCTCCCACAAGGCCGCAACCACGTCTGCCTTGTCATGCATCAATACTCCACCAAGTTTTGCCGAGCCAGCCAATCTGTCCGCCTTTTCACTGAAAACCCACCTTGGCGGGAGACATTTCGCGAATGACGCCGAAATTGAATGTGAAGTGAAAACGTGGTTTAGAAAACAGAGCACGCAGTTCTGTGCAGTCGGTTTGGGAGGACTGATAAAACGATGGGATAATTGCATCGATGTTAGTGGAAATAACTGAGAAATAAAGGGACAATGTATGTATAAAATTAAACTGGTTTCGAATTGTTATCATATTTAGTTATTTTTCTACAGCCATTTGTGACTTACTTATTAACTTACTTTCATATATATATATATAGGGTGTATTTTTAATGACTGTGCAGTGATTGAAAATATTGCTGGTCTAAGTCTTGTATTCACCCTCTGTAAAGTTCAGACAACAATAGGTAAATACAAACCTCGGGCCGGCAATATATTCAATAATGAAGACTGTAAGAATGAACAAAAACTGGACAGACTACTAAGACGAAACGGGAAACAGTTAGTAGCCTGTTCAGAAGAAGGGGTGATATTTAACACTGAAATTTAAAAAAATGAATTTAAAAATGACAGCACTTTAGGATACAACGAATGAACAAGCAAACGAATAACGAACTGTATTTTTCAAACGTTAAACCCTTTCTTTACTGACGGTACTTTTAAGTACCACTCACTTCAAATGGCTATATGTTTACAATCTGATCACGAATCCTGACGGTACTTAAAGGTCTATCTAAAATAACATTGCTTGTTTCCCAGGTAGGTGGCGTGAATGTTTGGAAGCGATCTGGGCATGCGCAATACATTTTCTTTGCGTTTGTACAAAGTTATAGATAAAATAATTCAGGATACAAAGGATACAAATAAATTCTGAGCATGCAGACAATCTGACATTCTACTTTCCTTATCGCTAGTTTTCCCCTGTCCTACTTTAGAGATCCAGTAACTTGCATATTGCATCGGTTACTGTAACAGTTGTATGAGTGTGAAACAGTTATTGCAATGAGGAACCAGGAATGCACAGGTGGATTGTTCGCTGATAATGCGTTAGAGATGATGTGATATTGGTTGTGTATATTTTTCTTTCCGCATATCCTTTACAGGACATCGCTGTCAACATCATCATCTTTCAGCTGATTGTTGATTTCTTGGCAAGATTACGCTCAGTAGTTTGCCATTGCTTTCTGAGCGACCGTAAGCTACCGACGCGGAGAGAACCGCTAACAATTGTCGCGTAACTTCACGTTACTTACGAGAGTATACGAGATTACGGAGAAAGTCGTGTAACTCCTAGACCAGAGAGACCGGCGGTTGTGTATATACGATGTTGAAAATAGTTGGTGAGTGCAAGCAACCAGTTTTTCAAGTGCGTGTGTGTGTTTGTGTGTGTGTGTGTGTGTGTGTGTGTGTCTGCGTGTGCGTGTCTGTGTGTATAATCATAATCATCACCATCAACTGTGTGTTTGTGTGTGTGTGTGTGTGTGTGTGTGTGTGCGTGCGTGTGCGGGTCTATGTGTATCATCATAATCATCATCATCAACTGCCCTGCCAGCTGGCGTAGGAGTTCATGTCTCGCCACAGATCGCGGTCCTTGGTGCTCTGGATTAATTATGCTGATGATATTCCTCCATGCCACCGACTCAGTCCATCCAGCATCATTTCTCTTGATCTGCCTCGGCCTCTCTTCCATTGATCCTTGTAGTTGTCACGATGTTCTTCAGTGCCTCTCTTCTCATCACATGCGTTTGTATTGTGTGTGTTTGTGTGTGTATGTGTGTAATACAAAACATTTGTGTTTCTGTAAAAAAATTTTTTTGATTATTGATGTCACATAACATCAATACTCCTCTCTTCTTTTCTTTTATTTGCCGACATCACCTGTCAGTTTTGATCTCGTTATCCATAAATTGGCAATAAATCTGTCACATTGAATGCCAGTAACTCTTTATCCCGTGTCCAAGAAAATATTGTGACACCCACATTTTCACAAATTCCACAAGAAATCCACCGGTGTATAGCCGGATTTCCTCCTATTTTCACCATCATTTATCAACAAAACCTTCATTATAAGTCTCAAATCCTAGCCTCCAGGGAACTGTCCGTGTAGTTAATTACTTCATCACCGCCTTTCTTGCAGAATACCTCCGAAACATTTACCAGAACAGTTTAAGCTTCGAGGATTGCCCAGTTCCGGGAAGAGCTTTGCAGACAAGCTTTTCTCGTCTGCCGACACTTTTTTTAAAAACCCACCTATTTGCAAACGCCGGACTAGTATCAATATTTCAATTTTGAAGCGGAGAAATTGTTATACGTCTTGGCAAGAATGCCTACTGAATTCTCTTGGAAAATATTGTATTCATCCGCGGAATGAGTTTGTGGACAAAGAAAGGTTGTGTGTTGGAGTCTGTTGGATAGGGTGTTTTCGTGTTTGTTGTCGCGAATATAGCTGAATTATACCTTATATTACTACAGCATCGTGACAGCTGGAAAGATCGAGGGGAAGAGAGGCAGAGACAGACCACGAGAAATGATGCTGGATGGATTGCGACGGTGGCATGGAGGAATATCAACGGCAGAGTTGATCCAGAAGACCAAAGACAGAGATCTGTGGAGAGTCATAAACGCCTATGCCAGTTGGCACGGCACTTGATGATGATGATTACTACAACTGTTTGTTTTTACATTCTACTCTACACTTATACGTGTCCCAATCAAAACACCGTATCTGGCCATGTTTCATATGTATCTATTACGTATGTAAGAAAGAGAGTGCTAACATGATATATGGAATTTGTTTTGCTTTATGGCAGTGAATCTTGGATTGTAACTGAACAAATTAGGAAGAACTAGAAAGCAATAGAGATGTTGTTCCTGAGAAGAAAGTTGCGAATTCTTCGGACTGCCAGAGCAATTAACAACGACTGCCTGAAAGAGGCTAATGAAACTAGAACGTTATATTCAATAATACAAATGAGACACATAGTTTTCTCTGGTCATTAGATGAGAAGAGAGGCATTGGAGAACATCGTGACGACTGGAAAGATCAAAGGGAAGAGAGGCAGAGGTAGACCAAGAGAAATAATGCTGGATAGACTGAAACGGTGGGATTGACGAATATCATCAACAGAGTTGATCCAGAACATCAAAGACAGAGATCTGTGGAGAGCCACGAACTCCTACGCCAGCTGGCAAGGTACTTGATGATAATGATGATCTATCAACATGCCATAGCAACTAGTACTTCTTATAGTTAGTCAGAAGATATCACATGATATGACAATGTATTTGGTTTTATAAAAGATATTGTGGATTGGGCTGGTCTCCCTGGTCTAAGTGTTACACGACTTTCTCCGTAATACCGTATACTCTCATGAGTAACGTGATGTGCGTGAGAATCGGTAGCAGTTCTCTCCGCGTCGGTAAATTACGGGGTATGTGAGCCGGTAGCTCAGAAATCAATGGCAAAATACTGAGCGTAATCGTGCCAAGAAATCAACAATCAGCTGAAAGATGCGGATGTTGACAGCGAAGCCCTGTAAAGGATATGCGGAAAATAAATAAATAAATAAAATTGTGGATTGGTGTTGCTGACACAAACTCATTAGTAGGTCTGGCGAATGAAGGAAGACAAAATACATTTTCCTCAAAGTTTCTAATATAAGAAAAATTTGACTGAAGACTAGAGGATACCACTGTCGGAGACTTCCTATGGGAAGAAAAGACACTTCTAAAAAGGAAGTATAATCGGGAAATCCCAGCCTGTGAAATTGTATGTAAGAAACTTGGTTAAGACCAGGCACCTAGTCTTCCTTGCATTCAGATCTCAAAATGTTATGGCGCTGTTACATCACATACCCATCACAGGAAATTGCTTCGTGAAAAATTAAAAACAAATAAAAAAAAAACAGAAATTAAATAATTATCTAACATATCAATACTGTGCCGGTCTCCCCTGGTCTAGGTGTTAACGTCTTTCTCCGTAATCCCGTATATTCTCGTGAGTATACGTAACCGGTAGCGGTTCTCACAGCGTTGTTAACTTAGGGGTATATGAGCTGGTCGCTCAGAATGCA
>OY992882.1:116981197-116985096 GCA_963921405.1 Cepaea hortensis | reverse complement strand
TTATGGGAGCGAAGTTCTGCAAAGGACATGCTACTGAATGAATGAATGAATGAATGAGGACTTGTCGATTGGCTTTTCTGTATGTCCATGATATTTTGTGCATTTTTCTCGGAAATCACATTTCCACTTCCATTAGATCAGCTTATCTGGTTATTGTCCGTGTTTCACATCCATACAAAAGTAATTGGTTCTATGTAGCACTTCAACACTTGTTTTCTCGTTGCAACTGAGCATATCGATGACCTGCAGTTGAGTTCGCGAACGTCATTATTATCACATGACGTCGCATAGATGGCATCCATTACCTTTCTTGCTAACGATCACCAGCATCATGTGCAATGCTGATGGATGCAGCTCTCATATTCTTGAAAATACCCCAAAAAAAAACGTTTTGCATATCCTTTACAGGACATCGCTGTCAACATCAGCATCTTTCAGCTGATTGTTGATTTCTTGGCAAGATTACGTTTAGTAGTTTGCCATTGCTTTCTGAGCGGCCGGCTCCATACTCTCATAAGTCACTGGCGCGACTCGAACCGCTTCCAATTCTCGTGCGCTCACGTCAACCACTAGAGTATTCGGGGTTACGGACAAAGCTGCTAATACCTTGAAATTACAAACGAAACACATTAAAAAAAACAACATATATTCAGTATTCCTGATAACTTTCCCCGTTGATCATATTTCTCTGTAACATCATACAGTATTGTCTATCTCTCTGTCGATCTATGCCTCTTACACCCTCGATCGTTCACATCGTCGAACCTTTTCAGACACTCGTTTCAAAACGTGACCAAAAACCGGGTGTCTGAATTGTTTTTGTTGCAGTGCTTGTTATTCCTAGCCGTTCATGTCATGTTTAGCATTCTATTCAGAAACCACATCTCTGCAGCCTTCAGTTTGTTTGATCACTCTTTATTAAATGCTTTATTAAGATTTGTTTACCGTATTATTATGTAACAGCGGTCTCTTTGTCCAAGGGGTTACACGACTTTCTCCGTAATCCCGTTTATCCACGCAGGGTCTCGCAGCGCGCGAGAATTGGAAGCGGTTCTACCCGCGCTGGTGACTCGTGGGATAAATGAGCCGGCCGCTCAGAAAGCAATGGCAAACTACTGAGCGTAATCTTGCCTAGAAATCAACAATCAGCTGAAAGATGCTGATGTTGACAGCGATGTCCTGTAAAGGATACGCAAAACATTTTTTTATTATTATTATGTAACGGGCTATCTGTGAAAAGGTAACGAACGCATTTCGTAATCCTGCACACCGCATTCGAATCACAACTGCGGGCGATTTAGAAGCAGGTCGTCTTGCGTTGGTTCCTGTACAATGGTATGAGTGCCGGTAGATCAGAAAGCAATGGCAAATTACTGAATTTAAACTTGCCAAGAAATCAAATGCCCCCAAAAAAATAAAAAACTCTGGGGTTGACTGCCATTTCCTGTAAAGAATATACAACTAACTTTATAAAAACATATTTATTATGTACACCAGTTTCCCCATTGCTTCATTAGTGATAGTGGAATTAACAAAGACTGATAGCATTGCATACAATTATTGTGGAATTATTCAAGTCTGTCTTTATGTTGGCGTTTATGAGATACGGCAACAAACACAGAACTAATCAACCTAATGTAGTCTTCACAAAGATTGTTTCCTGAGCTGAAGACTGGGCTCTTTCTTTTATTTTTATTTGCGTTTGAAACAATCGGGGCGAGTCGATAGCAGATTTCATTATTAATTATTATTATTATTATTATTATTATTATTATTATTATTATTATTATTATTATTATTATTATTATTATTATTATTTGAAGAAAAGTTACATGCAAAACAAGAAATGTACTTGACTCAAATTGAGCTAGGAAGGTGGTTGTACATGGCAGAACCGCCAAGGCAATGATCCCACGGCTGTTAGAAGAACCAGGAGAAGCTGTCAGAATGGAAGTTATGCAAATCTGAAAGGAGGCCGCGGATATGTGGATGTTGAGAAGAAGATGAAGACAATCGTGGACACAGGAGAAATCTACCGCTGGCGTATTGACAGCTGAAGGCATTATTCGAGCACTAGACAAAGCCATAACAAAGAGATCGATGACATCTATCGGGTATTCATCAGAAGATGTCAACTAGAGAAATGAACGTTAATGTATAAAATACTAGCGTAGTCAGAGAGATACGGTAACAGCTGGGCAAATCAAGTGCCCCCCCCCCCCAACCTCTTTCGTTCGTTGATTTGATCTCAAGCAAAGAAGTCCATACATATTACTACATCTAGTGTACTAACCATACTTTTACGTGTGAATTAATGTTCCTTATTACCAGTGTCTCTCACGATCAGGTCAATCCACTGCGGCTTCTGTAGTACTAATTTGATTTTGGTTGTGTGTATGCTATTTTCTTTTTCTTGTCTTTTTTTAAAGGGGAAAGGGTGGGGGTGGGGGTGCGCGCTAGCTTTGAACTCAAGTGTAACCCAAACACACTACTCCTAGTAGTGCTGGACTGAATTTTGCATATGGATTAGCTTTCCTTATTACCAGTGTCCCTCGCCATTATGCGAAACTACTCTGACTTCAGAGGCTCTTGTAATGTACGTCCTTAAGTCAAGGACGAGAAGTCAACATTTTAGTCCTACTTGCCTGTAGGGTTTGAAGACCCTACCTCAGCATCAGCGGGTGTTTAAGAACGAGGGCTTTTATCTATTCAGCCATGCTGACATCAGACAAAAGAAGTAATAATAGAAACAACAATAATGTAATCAAACCATCAGATGACAGACAGGGATAAGGAGACAAAATATTTAATTGTACACGTTGGCAGCAGTATGAGTTTTTAAGTGATTCTCTTTGTTGGTGAGTTGTGACGATGGTTAGCTTAACGCTGTGTTGTGAGGCTTTAAAAATGGTATCACTGCACCCAACGGCTGTGTTGTGATGTATTTAAAACATGGTATCTCTGCATTTCACGACTGTGGTATGAAGCTTTCGACATGGTATTCTTGCATCCCACGGCTGGAGTAAGATGCTTTCAACATAGTATTCCTGCATCCCACGGCTGTGGTATGATGTTTTCAACATGGTATTCCTGCATTCTACGGCTGGGGTAAGATGCTTTCAACATGGTATTCCTGCATTCTACGGCTGTGGTCTGCTGTTTTCAACATGGTATTCCTGCATTCTACGGCTGGGGTAAGATGCTTTCAACATGGTATTCCTGCATTCTACGGCTGTGGTCTGCTGTTTTCAACATGGTATTCCTGCATTCTACGGCTGTGGTATGGTGTTTTTAACATGGTATTCCTGCATTTCACGGCTGTGGTATGATGCTTTCAACATGGTATTCTTGCATGCACCGGGTGTGTTTTGGTTTAATTCGATTTGTTTTAGAAGTCACGCATATGATGTGATTTAGAAGTCACTGTATATGATTTGATGACGAAGTTGCAGTATATCATATGATGTAGATGTCACAGTATATGATTTGATGTGATTAAGAGGTTACAGTATACGGTTTGATTTAGAAGTCAGGGTATCTGATTTGATTTGATTTGGAATTTACGGTATATGATTTGATTTGATTAAAAAGTAATAGTATATGATTTGATTTAGAAGTTACGGTCTTTTAACGCCACATAACATTACATTATAAGGACTCTTCCACGTCCACCACCTAATTTCTATCGCTGATGTAGGTGTTTCCAACAGTGACATCCTCGTCTTGTGTCCATTCTACAATTCTGCCTCCTCTTACTCTCCATACCGTAAATCATTGTATTATTTTCCAATTTTGGCATTAACCCAATATGATATTCATTGTTAGTGATACCAAATATTCAACAACATATCACATGACAGAGATTATTGGATAGTCAAGATCGCAGTTTTCTACCGTAG
>OY992882.1:116948697-116976197 GCA_963921405.1 Cepaea hortensis | reverse complement strand
ACTCTGTGGCGAGGAGGTTACAGACGCTATTCGTAATCCCGCATACCACGTTCGAAACACAGCTGCAGGCGACTAAGAAGCAGACCACTTCACGTTGGATTTTTATAAAATGTTATGATTGCCGGCCGTTACAGAAAGCCATGGCAAAGTACTGAACGTAAACTTGCTAAGAAATCAAAAACAGATAAGAAATTCTGGGGTTAACTGTGACGTCCTGTAAAGAATACAACTAACTTTCAGAAAGATGTCTGTATATTGCTCGCTGTTTTAAATAACTGCCGTTAATTTATCTTTAAACTTCCTTACATATGCGTTTATACTGTTTTAAAATGTATATTTTATATATTTACAAGAGAAATTACTGTTTACAAAACTCCCAAAAATTCTACATTACAGATATATTTCCACATATATCTGCCAATCTTAAGAATATATCTACGTGTATTACTGGAATTCTTAATAACTAATGCTAAAATCCCAGAGAGTATAGCTGCTGCCATTTGCCGTGGTAATCCGATCCCGACACCACATAGAAATCCTGTCGGGAATTTGATTGGGACCATTTTCGGGCTTTTACGTTCAATGGATAAAGTAGAAGGGAGGTCAATTAATCCATCTCCGCTACACGGTAGGACCACTTCACACAGCTACGTCCCCGATGATTATCTTGGATTGTTATAATCTTCTTTTCTATAGTAATCCGTAATGATTTTCACAATAAAATGTTGTGGCGGGAGTTCATATCATTGCTTGAGGAAAGTGTTTTCAGAAAAATACATTAACTGTTGATATTGGGGCGGATCGGCAATACGGTTGTTGGTTTGTTATTGCTGGTATTGATGTTATTTTTGTTGACCAAATCTGTTATTGTTGTTAGACAATGACTGAATCATCAAAAAACGAGACATATATTACGAGCTATACTTGAACACGAATACAAGAAACAAAATGAACGTTGTGGCTAAGATCTTCGTCAGTACAGAACAAACACACACCGGCACAACTACATGAAAAACACTTAGTTAGTTAGTTAGTTAGTTAGTTAGTTAGTTAGTTAGTTAGTTAGCTAGCTAGCTAGTTAGTTAGTTAGTTAGTTAGTTAGTTAGTCTTTCCTCTTGAGCCTAAGGCAGGGCACAAGTCATGGCTCTCCATGTCTGGCGGTTCGCTGCTACCTGTTGTAGATCCTGATGTTCTCTTGGCCGTTGAATGAGCCTTCTCTGATGATGGTTCTACGCAGGGTCTCTCTTAGTCTTCCCCGTTTTCTTTTCCCTACTGGTGACGATAAGAGGGCTTGGTTGGGGAGTCTTGTTTTATCTGTAATAGTCTGGCGCAATACATGATGATGGTGATGTTACCAATACCAGCATCCCTTGCAGTGCCCTGGGGTACGATGGGAAGCCGCTCTGGAAGTGAGGATAAATAGAGGCGCGTGTCAGTTTCCCGGTCTCTCCAAACCAGACAACCGTGGCCGAAGGAGCGATGATGTAGATCGCTGTAGTATAGAATAGGGAGGCTTTAACCAGCCCTCCTCAGTCACTGGACCAGAGCAGGGAGTCACAAATGCCTCTAGATTTAACCATGCGTGGCCCACACACGAGGACCGAGGAAATCCATCAAAATGATTGGCAATTTGTAAGCCCACTCTTGGTAGTGACTCCTGGCCATGTTTGTGGGTTGTAGAGCAAACTTGAGCCCCGGCTCTGGTTAATGTCGTAGGCCGCTCACATCCCCTTCGTATACCTGTTTATGCCTGTTTATGCCACTATATCTCTGCTGTTAGGGTTATAGTTCTGTTACTCGTTATGTTATGGTTTTTCGCTGTATCTGGTCCCAGTCGACTTATGTGATGCGGGTGTCTTGTGTGGGTATCGAGAGTGCCCTTCGACTCAACTGAACATGATTGAGGTCTCACTGTCATTTAGAGACCGCCCCTGTAGTTAGTACTAGGCAGCAGTTATCTCTGTGGGATTTCAGATTCCCATTTCTGTATGTACCAACTGTCCATGAGTCCTGAGATGATTGCAATATAGAGTCCATACCTGCTGTTATGTTGTTGTTTACGTTGAGGCTCTGTTGTTGCCATGTCCTTGTTGGTTTGTGGAGATGGGTACCTAGTCATGTGCATAGCGGTGTTAGGCAGCAGTGATTACTGTGGGAACATAGGTTCCCATTTCTGTATATGTCAGTTATGTGGCATGTCAAGATGCCTGTTTGTCACCAAATCATGCAGTTCTGTCAATAAAAACCTAATTTTGTTGTTCTTAATTTGTTTTGTTTAGTCTGTAGTTTGTTGTGTAAACTCATTGATCCTGTTACAGTCCAGCAGTGTAATCTTCTGTCTGGGATGTACAACCGTATATCCCCCGCCCTAGAACTCCTGGAATCTTCTGTCTAAATTCTACCCCTTTTCTTGTTAACAGAGGAGAATATACACAGTGCTCTTTCTCTATTTCTTCTTATTGTCCTTTTCTTCTCTGGCCCATTAAAAGTCAGTGTTGCGCTTCTTTGTCTTTGAGCACTTAAGTATAGGAAATAACATCTTCCTGTCCTTGATATTCTAATTCCACCATCATCGCGAGCCGAGTACATTATTCCCCATCTTTAACTGTTATCGTCCCGATAACTGAACATTACACCCCTAGTGCCTTGGGTAAGGGAGGGATAATTTCTGACCCCTACCTTATAGTCCTCCACTATTGATGGAGCTCTAAAAAAAAATTTTCCTATCCTCACCAGACATCACCCATCAAGTAAAACACCCCAAAAATGTACATCAGGTACCAACAAGAATAATGGTCACATGCCAATACAAGATACATTTACATTAATACCAGTCATTATTCATGACTAAACTAATATCAGCAGTAAAAATAAATAATGCAATCAACAGGTAGACAGTCTCCCGCCACCTTAGTGTTCACAATATTATACGAACAATTACAAAAACAATGAATAATTCCCCCTCTTTAACTGTTGTCGTTTCGACAACCGGACCATACGTCCCTGGTACACTTATCAAACAGGTAGTTATCTTCACACCTCTATGCTCTGATAATTCTATGCCAAGGAACACATCTCTCAGCAACAACAACAAAAAAAACCTGTCACTCTTGAGGACACTGCCCTCAACACCTGAACTGCTGGTTACATCCCTAAACAGTACCATTATAAAACAATTTACTCATTCTATCCAGATTTATAATGTGAAACAGTATACATGTACGTCACCAGTCATCAATAAGTCCAAAATAACAGTAATAACATATAAGCATAAGCCATCCTTATACTAGTACAAGTTAATACTCAGTGACCAAATTAACATCAGTGAGGAGAAATAGCCCCTCTGCTACACGAGCAATCATAACAAAATGAATACAACCCTCACTTTTTACATACAAATAATTAAACAATCATAAAAGTTACACAAACAATAAATCAGCAACCTTTATACAGTTTACCACTTGCCTCAACACTGAACATTTGAAACAAAATGTATTCAAAAATAGCATCATCTATCTCTTCTAAGACGGATTCTCTCTGATCGCCTCACATTCAAGTCTCCTGGCTCAAACATGTACCAGTCACTTCTTGGCGGTCTATCCCGTGGTTCCTCAACCTCTGCCACGACAGGCAATTCTGGTAGTCTTATCGTCACCTCCGGTACCTCAATTACCGCATCTTTCTCACACCGCTTTAACTCGTGTCCTGCTGCTCTAATGTCAGGTCCATTCTCTCCCACTCTTCTAATAACATATGGGCCTCCTGAGGCTTTTGGGACCTGCACCACTGAATATTTATCTACAGACCACTGGTCTTTAATCTTGCACCTCTCTGTATAGTGGACTCTCTTCCTAACTACTTCTCCTATGGTTAGCAATTTAGAGGATGATGTCTTGTCACATCTCTCTTTCCTTACAGCAGCTAACTTTCTTAACTGTTCGCCTGCCCTAACATGCGCATTACGCAGACGGGAAAGATGTCCAGTCACCCAGTTCTCAACGTTTGGTTCCCCCTCATTACAATCACTATCATCACTAGCATCTAGCATGAAATCTACTGGCAATCTGGGTTCTATCCCAAACACCAAGTAGTACGGGGAGTAACCTGTGGAAGAGTGGGGCGTAGAGTTATAAACTAACAAAACCTCAGCTATATGTTCAGACCATCTCCTTTTCTGGCTGGCCTCTAGTGGCCTCAGAAGATCATGTAGGGTCCTATTAAACCTCTCGCACTGACCGTTCCCTTTTGGATTGTAACTCGTGGTACGGCTCTTTTGAATCCCGTACACTCTACAGAGTTCTGCAATCACAGCCGATTCAAAGTTCCTGCCTTGATCTGAATGGAGCCTATGGGGTACACCTAAATACAGAAACCATTTCTCCACCAGAACTTTTGCAACTGTCGAGGCCTTCTGATCCCTTGTGGGAACAGCAACTGTAAATTTGGTGAAAACATCTGTAATGACCAACACATTTTCATACCCCCGATTATCCTTCTCTAACATAGTAAAATCCATGGTCACCAACTCAAAAGGCCTAGATGCTAATAAATTACCTGAAGGACCCTGCAGTTTAATATGGGGTGGTTTAGCAATATTACACCTCTGACATCTTTTACAAAACAGCTCAACATCTTTTGTGATGCCAACCCAATAACATCTACTTCTAAGGATTTGTATCATCCTATCTCTGCCCTGATGGCCGGTGCTGTGCACCGATTCTAACACTCTCTGCTTCAATGCATCAGGTACCACTAATTGAGAAATCCACCCTCTACCTGGCCTCTTTAATTTCCTGTACAACAACCCATTAATCACACTCAACCTCTTTCGCTGCTTCAACAAGCTTTTGGTTTCAGGGGGTAAACCCCTCATCTCTATCTTACTCAGTCTCACTCTCTCACTCACACAAGTTAACACTTTATACACATGGACATCTTCTGCTTGTAGTTTTGTCAACTCTTCAGCTGAATATGATGGTAATGATAACAGTGGCACATTACCAACCGGGTTATTCTGACTATCTACATCTACAATCTCTCCTATCCTAGCAGTTCTTAAGTTTGGACTAACTGGTGTAGCAGCTATGTGACTGATTGGAATGTCACCTTCTTCATCTGATCTTCCTGGGGCTTCAAAAGGGTAGCGGGACAAATAATCAGCATTTCCATTAGCACGACCTGGTTTGTGCTTAATGGTGTAGTCAAACATTGACATCTGTGCTATCCATCTCTGCTCAATGGCACCCAATTTTGCCTTTTGCCACAAAGCTAAATTCCTACTATCTGTAAAAACTTCTACTTTAGTACCTAAAAGATAACTTCTAAACTTCTCAGTCACAGCCCACTTCAATGCAAGTAACTCAAGCTTAGAACTGCTTTTAGCGTTTCGTTCTGAGGGGCGAAGTGTGCGGCTAGCGTAAGCTAAGACTCTTTTCTTACCATCTTGAATTTGTGAGAGGACAGCACCTAAACCCTGGTATGAGGCATCTACCTCCAATATGAACTGTAATGAGAAGTCTGGGAAGCCTAAAAGGGGTGTTGATGTCAGAGCCTCTTTTAATCGATTAAACGCCTCGTCACACTCTGGAGTCCACAACCGTCCTATGGGTCCTTTCTTCTTCTTAGTATCACCGGTTTGCTGCTGGTTGAGTTGGCCCACCAGCTCATGTAGTGGTCTTGCAATATTAGCAAACTTTGAGACAAACCTTCTATAATAACTGGCTAACCCTAGAAATGACCTAAGTTCTGTCTGAGTTCTGGGCACAGGTGCTTCTTTTATGGCTGCAACTTTATCATCCATGGTTCCAATGCCTTCTTCTGAAATGGTGTGCCCTAAAAACTCAACCTTTTTCTGACAAAAGTTACACTTTTCAGGATTTAGTTTTAACCCAATGGACTGCAGTCTCTCAAACACTTTCTCAAGCCTACTCAAATGCTCTGAAAAATCCCCAGAAAACACCAAAATGTCATCAAGGTATACCAACAAAATCTGAAAAAAAATAGTCATTCAGAGAGCATTGCATTAACCTCTGGAAGCTGCTCGCGGAGTTTGCAAGTCCCATTGGCATACGCGTATACTCATACAAACCAAACGGGGTGGTAAAAGCAGTCTTCTCTTGATCATCTGGCTTCATGGCCACCTGGTAATACCCACTGGCAAGATCTAGAGTTGAAAATAATTTGGCACCACCCAGGGCATCTAGATACTCATCTACTCTAGGGAGAGGGTATGCATCTTTCTTTGTCCTAACATTTACAGCCCGATAATCGACACATAACCTAAGTCTACCATCCTTTTTTCTCACGAGGACCACCGGAGAAGCCCAAGGACTGGAACTTTCCTTAATTATCTGACTATCTAATAAACCTTGGAGATGATCTTGTACTTCTCTGTAAAATGCTGGGGGAATTCTCCTATAAGGCTGTTTGATGGGGGTCTCATCTGTCAACTGGATGCTATGGGTTACTCTATCTGTATAGCCTATGTCAGTATCTCCCTTGGCAAAAAGACTATCATACCTAACTAATAACTCCTCTAACTTCTTCCTATCTCTATCACTACCCTCAAAACTGCTCAAATCTACAGGGCACCTAACATCATCTTTCTCTCCGGCATAAGGCCGTGTTGAAACCTCCACTTCCTGAGCACTTACCATTTTGAAATGGTTGGTCAAATCTACAGTAGCATCTGAAATATCCCCAACTTGAGTACCCTTCGACAAGGATATATCTTCATCCCCCAGATTGACCACTTGGACTTGGCATACGCCCCGTCTCAAGGTAGTCAAAGTGTGGGAGAAAAGCAAACCCTTGTGCTCCAAGTCTCGAGTTGGGCTGAAAATGACATGCATATTTTCACGCACAAATCTTACACATTTTACACTAACTGCAGTGATGGAGCGGGCAGGTACGCAAACTCTATTGTCAACAAACACTTTAACTCCGTCCAGTCCGACTCCAGGAATCTCCTCCGCTGTGCTGCTCCAATTAAGAAACCTACACAGATTCGGTACTGACTGTAAAATGTTCGTGCCAATAATGCCAGGCACTCTTCTCTCCCCATTGTCCATGTCTTTGGTGACAAACACCCCACAGTCCTTCACTTGTGTCCCACCCAACACAATGTCACACATGAAGTACCCCACATATGGAATCATTACGCCATTTGCGGCCGTCAACCTAACGAATTGTCCTTCCTTTAGAACAAAGTCCTGGAACATGCCCTTGAAACAGGCCTCAGTAATGGTGGAAACCTGAGAACCTGTATCGATGACACACTGGACACTCTTGCCACCTATTAAAACAGTCTCTTCGGGCCTACCACCCACAATTTTAATGTCCGAGCCATGACGCTCCCCTTCTAATACCTGGCTCCCAGCCTTAGAGGGGTCCCGTTTAATGCTTGTCTGCACTCGCGTCTCAAGTGACCAACCCGATTGCATCGCCAGCAACGTGGCACTTGATGTTGTTGATCGCTGGTGGTGAGTCTGTTCAGCCTGGCACCAATCTCAGACATCTCCCTCTGAAGAAAGTCAATTTCACCCTGCCTGGAAGTAAACTCAGTTCTTGGTGGTACTCGAGCTGGCTCAGTATGTGCAGGCCTACATTTTACCGTTTGTGGGACTACCTCAGCCTGCACCGGCCCGTACCGCCCCTGCTGAAACTCAACTTTCACCGCTGAAGGTACGCTTGACTGAATTTCCCCAGTGTTCTCATTTCTGGCTCTCACCTCTACCTCTCTGATTTCAGCACCCGGTGGGGCCTGCACACCTTCCCATGTTTGTGCGCACTCCCTGACTTGAAGAAAAGTCACAGATGAATCTTGTGCGATCTTTTCTTTTAGGACAGTTTGGGTGAAACTGTCCCTTATGCCAGCCACAAACTGGTCTCGAAGGGCCTCCCCATCCAACACAGGGACACCTTGAATTTCCTGTGCCTTCACCACCCTCTTGAACTCAGCGTTGACCCTATGGGAGAAGTCATGGACTGTCTCCCCAGCTCGCTGGCGTATTGTGAATAACGTTGCCAGGAGCTCCCGTAGACTTTTCTTCTCACCATATATCTTCAGCAAGGCCTGTAGCATGGCCTCGGGATCTTCCTCAGAAGCATGGAGTTCCAACTCCCTCCTGACAGGACTGGTTATGCTGTCGAAAATAACATCCACCTTATCAACAGTCTCTAACATGCCAGCCCTCCAAGCTGACCTCACCTCCCTGACGTACTCTTCTACTGATGGCCCACCTTTCTCCCCAAAACACCGAACAGGCTTTCTGGTTGGTACTACAATGTACCTCAAAGCCTCAGTGAGCTCGCGTGGTGGAGCATCCACTGGGCGGGGATCTTCGGTTCCCATCGTAGAAACTGTCGGCGACTCATCTTGTTCAACTCTCACTGCCGCACGAGTACTTCTGGTCTCCATCTTAAGGACAAGATACTATGCTACGGGTGGTTCTGCAATGGAGCCTAACTAGCTAACCTGGGTTTTGCTATCTCTAGAAGACTATTACCAACTATACCAAAAATGAACCTACAAAGAAACCAACTAAAGACCTCAACTAAAACACTCATTTGGTACCAAAACAATCCTACCAGAATAATTCTAAGGCTGTCACGATCCTGGCAGGCTCGCCACTTGTCACCGAAGTAGAATATCAAGGACAGGAAGATGTTATTTCCTATACTTAAGTGCTCAAAGACAAAGAAGCGCAACACTGACTTTTAATGGGCCAGAGAAGAAAAGGACAATAAGAAGAAATAGAGAAAGAGCACTGTGTATATTCTCCTCTGTTAACAAGAAAAGGGGTAGAATTTAGACAGAAGATTCCAGGAGTTCTAGGGCGGGGGATATACGGTTGTACATCCCAGACAGAAGATTACACTGCTGGACTGTAACAGGATCAATGAGTTTACACAACAAACTACAGACTAAACAAAACAAATTAAGAACAACAAAATTAGGTTTTTATTGACAGAACTGCATGATTTGGTGACAAACAGGCATCTTGACATGCCACATAACTGACATATACAGAAATGGGAACCTATGTTCCCACAGTAATCACTGCTGCCTAACACCGCTATGCACATGACTAGGTACCCATCTCCACAAACCAACAAGGACATGGCAACAACAGAGCCTCAACGTAAACAACAACATAACAGCAGGTATGGACTCTATATTGCAATCATCTCAGGACTCATGGACAGTTGGTACATACAGAAATGGGAATCTGAAATCCCACAGAGATAACTGCTGCCTAGTACTAACTACAGGGGCGGTCTCTAAATGACAGTGAGACCTCAATCATGTTCAGTTGAGTCGAAGGGCACTCTCGATACCCACACAAGACACCCGCATCACATAAGTCGACTGGGACCAGATACAGCGAAAAACCATAACATAACGAGTAACAGAACTATAACCCTAACAGCAGAGATATAGTGGCATAAACAGGCATAAACAGGTATACGAAGGGGATGTGAGCGGCCTACGACATTAACCAGAGCCGGGGCTCAAGTTTGCTCTACAACCCACAAACATGGCCAGGAGTCACTACCAAGAGTGGGCTTACAAATTGCCAATCATTTTGATGGATTTCCTCGGTCCTCGTGTGTGGGCCACGCATGGTTAAATCTAGAGGCATTTGTGACTCCCTGCTCTGGTCCAGTGACTGAGGAGGGCTGGTTAAAGCCTCCCTATTCTATACTACAGCGATCTACATCATCGCTCCTTCGGCCACGGTTGTCTGGTTTGGAGAGACCGGGAAACTGACACGCGCCTCTATTTATCCTCACTTCCAGAGCGGCTTCCCATCGTACCCCAGGGCACTGCAAGGGATGCTGGTATTGGTAACATCACCATCATCATGTATTGCGCCAGACTATTACATATCCATTCTGAGTACATGGCCGATGTAGTTTCAACGGCGTTTTCTTATAAAATTATGAAAAACACTACAGGAAAATAAACAGGTTATTTAAATGTATCCTTGTTGTGGCTGAATACGTCTTAAAGGATCAACGCGTTTGATGACTATCAATGATATTGTTGTTAGACACACCTATATGACGTGGGGGGTGCGGTAGCCCAATGGGTACACGTTCACCTGCCGTCCCTGGGGGTCATTGTTCGATTGGCATTTGGGCGAATTCGAATATTTTAAATAGACGTCGACTCGCAGTTAGACCCAATATAAAGTGGGTAGTGACGACATCATCCGTCAAGTGCCGATTGGTCTATTAATAAAATATGGGTCTAGCACCATATGTCTTAAGGCGTGTGAAGGATCGCTTACCTATTTTGTATACTACAATTAGGCGACATGAAACACTGACTAAAGGGTCATTTACCTGTTTTGTTTACTACAATTAGGCGACATGAAACACTGACTAAAGGGTCATTTACCTGCTTTGTTTACTACAATTAGGCGACATGAAACACTGACTAAAGGGTCATTTACATACTTTGTTTACTACAATTAGGCGACATGAAACACTGACTAAAGGGTCATTTACCTACTTTGTTTACTACAATTAGGCGACATGAAACACTGACTAAAGGGTCATTTACCTACTTTGTTTACTACAATTAGGCGACATGAAACACTGACTAAAGGGTCATTTACCTGCTTTGTTTACTACATTTATACGTCATGAAGAACTGAGTAAAGGGTCATTAATCTACTTTGTTTACTACATTTGTACGTCATGGAGAACGGTGTAAAGTGTCATTTGCCGTCTATGATTACTACAATTATCTGACATGAAGAGGGAAGTAAAGTTTCATTTACCTACTTTGTTTACTACAATTATGAGACATAAGGAACGGAGTAAAGTGTCATTTACCTACTTTGTGTACTACAATTATACGACATGAAGCACGGAGTAAAGTGTTATTTACTTACTGTTACTTACAATTAGTTGCGTATCATTTACAGGATGTCGCAGTCAACACCAGCATTTTTTACTTATGTACTTATGTGACATCTTCTATTCCATGTACCAGATAAACAAGGTAATATAACCATTCTTTTCCATACATTAGACAAAGAAGACAGAGCTGACCTTCTATTCTATGTTGCAGATAAAGAAGAAAGAAACGATCTTCTATTCCATGCATTAGACAAAGAAGAAGGAATTGTCCATTTATTCCATCTAGCAGATAAAGAAAAGAGAACTTACATTCTATTTCATGTAACAGATAAAGAAAAAGAACTGAACTTCTATTCAATGTATTAGACAAAGAAGAAAGAATTGACCTTTTATTCCAATTACCAGATATAGCAGCGAGTATGGACACAAGACGCACATCAATATGTCAACTGACGAGGCGGAAAGATTTAAGTGCGTGGAGAGTTAAAAGAGAACTGATCTGTGCTAATAAAAACACCCATAGTATTCTTTCTCGTCCTTGTACCCCGAGGGAATTTTTAGAAGAGGCTGAAATCAATAAGAATAGAAGTTGAGGCTCCGAAGAGGAACGCTATTAGTAAAGGCAGAAATGCAAACCAAGCAGGCATTCATGCAAAATGGAGCTAGGTGATGCGAGAGCAGTTGTAATGAGCTCAAGAAATCAAGCGAGAAACTGTGAGATACAACTCCACGCTATAAAATGAGCAGAGACTGAGAATGAAGTATTTCAAAAAGTAAAAGTGATTTAAGAACGCTCGCGTTACGTCAGTGAAGAGAAGAAATTAGATATAAGATGACACTGTTTTTGAACAAAAAAGCACACTGGAGTTGGTCAGTGTAACTTTAAAGTAACCAATAATAGGAAACTTGACTGATAGGACTAGCGACGTTGATAGTAAACTGCGCTGGTAATGGCATAAGCATGGTCGGACAAGTGTGTGGCATCTGAGCTCGTTGATTGCCAGTGTGAGGGAATGATTGGGCGCCTGATCTTCCTTACACTCATGTCTACAGAATGTGATGGCACTACCACACGAAAGACCCGTAACAGTAACCTGCTACGGGACAATTTTTATTTTAAAAATATTTTTATTATTAGATAACACCTAAGCACCAGACAAAATAAACGGAAAACAAAAGAACAAACAAATGTAGAAGAAGAACAAGATGCAGAAGAGACGGTAGTGCCAGTAGCAGTAAGCACCAGCAGCAGTAGAAGCAGCAGCAGTAGCAGAAGCTGCAGCAGCAGCAGCAGTAGAAGAAGAAGAAGAAGAAGAAGAAGAAGAAGAAGAAGAAGAAGAAGAAGAAGAAGAAGAAGAAGAAGAAGAAGAAGAAGAAGACGAAGAAGAAGAAGAAGAAGACTACTGGTCTGTAGCTGTCATAACACAGACATGTACACTATGTCTGTACCTGTCATTACACAGACTTTTACACGGCACTTGTTATCACACAGACTTCTACCCTATACCTGTCATCGCACAGGCTTATAAGACTGTATCTGTCGTTACACATACATCGTCTCCATACCTCTCCGTCATCATCAAACGTGCACACTCTGTACTCGCCAGTACACAGACTTCTGCCTTGTACCTTTCAGCACATAGACTTCTTTCTGCCTTGTACCTTTCAGCACATAGACTTATACACTCTGCCTGTACCTGCCATCACACAACCATATACACCCGGTCTGTACCTGCCATGATAAAGACCTCCGAGGCTTGGCTGTTTCATGATTATTACCAAAATAACCATAATGTCTGGCGGGAGATTTTCGCTCCAATCATGTCCTGATTATAACACCTGAACTAAATCTGCAATAGGGTTATGAGGCCTTGTGAATACCCTTCGGCGACTGCAGTGACTTGATATATTCATCCATATTATTGATTGACACTTATAGAAGACCAGGAGCAGGGGTGGCGCATCGACTAGACGTTCACCTGTGGCCCGGTGGTCATGGATTCCATTTGCGTGGGGCAGGATAGGAATTTAAAAAAAAACAAAAACACACACACACACATTGAACCGGATGTCCAGGTCAAACCAACCTAAATCAGGTAAAAGGAAATGTGAAATAAAGGCTACCGATGTGATACTGACTATATCTTTCCCCGTGTGTCGATGGACTATAAACATATGTCCAGTGCGCCTTCAGGCTTATACGTGGGTCCTCTACTTAACGGATTCAGTGCCAAGCATAAAATAGGTTTGGACTACACATGGTACACAATCGAATGAACATGTATTATAATATACATTTCCGGTCACTGGGCATTAAAATTGTTAAAGTTCCACGAAATAAACCAACAAATACGTTAACATTATTGTGACAATATATCGTCCTTCTATCGAAATGGGAGATCACATTTGCTGAAATATTATCCTTCGTCACTGAATCAGTTAATTACTTATTGAAGACCAGAAAATTAAACCCAAAATAAAGGACACCATAAACAAGGCATTCACTGACTGAGTAGCAATCAATACCCGTAGATTTATTTCACCGCTTGAACAGTCTGTGGATGGAATTTATTTGTAGGGTATTTTTGCGACCCCCCGGACGTTGTCCTACATACGGTCGACACATAGAAAGCGATCTGGAGTAACGAGGTGGCAACATTTAATACCGGCAACCTAGTGAACATAGAACCCGGCCATATCAGCAGACACTTCAGACTGTTCAATGAACACATTTATTATCATGATGGATATAGGAAAGATCAATCTGAATATATTTTGATCATCATAGTACAAGAACGATCAAACATAACATATTTTAGGAATCGTATTTCGAGAACGATATATCTTAACATATTTTCCCCATCGTGAAATAACAAACAAACAAATTAAAAAGATAAAACTTAACATATTTTAGGCATCATATTACGAGAAAGGTGCATCTTAACATAATTTCCTTATTGTAATATAAGTAAGATAAAACGTAACATATGTTAGGCATCGTACTACGAGAAAAATACATCTTGACATATTTTCTCCATCGTAATATAAGACAGATAAAACTTAACATATATATTTCATATCTTAATATAAGATAGATACAACTTAACATAGATTTTCCACATCGTAATATAAGACAGATAAAACATAATATATACTTTCAACATCATAATATAAGGCAGATACAACTTAACATATTTCAGACATCGTATTATGAGAAAGAAACATCAGAACACATTTTCCCTATCGTAATATTTTTTTTCGCAAAGCCTTTACAGGTCATCGCTGTCAACACCAGCATTTTACCGCTGTTGTTTATTTCTTGGCAAGATTACGCTCAGTAGTTTGCCATTGCTTTCTGAGCGGCCGGCTAACTTATCCCGTAAGTTTCCAAAGCGGCGAGAACCTATCGTAATATAAGTAAGATAAAACTTAACATATGTTAGACATCGTATTAGGAGAAAGGTAAATCTCAACATATTTTCCCCATCGTAATATAAGACAGACACATCTTAACATATATTTTACATCGTAATATAAGACAGATAAAACTTAAAATATATTTTACCAATCGAAATATAACACAGATGTTTTTTAAATTTGTTTTTATTATTTTGCGTTCACTCACTTTGAACGCAAGCGTAGTACATACAAGTGCTACTATTTCTAGTGCACTGGAGTGATTAGTTTTCTCTATTACCAGTGTCCCTCGCATCAGGCAAACCCACTCTGACTTCAGAGGCACTTGTTATTTACGTTCTGCATGCCTGTCTCATAATATGTTAATAGGCACTGCAATGTTCACAACTTTCATTTGACAGTGTACTTTTTCTATTTGAATATAAAATGGACAATAGAAAATTGATGTACAAAAGACGAGTGATTAGAAGGGCCGAATGTAAGATGGACTTGCCTGTCCAGTGTGTGACTATGAAAATAAAGTTCGTGAGTTCATTAGTGCAATGGCAAACTACCGAGCGTAATCTTGCCAAGAAATCAACAATCAGCTGAAAGATGCTGATGTTGACAGCGATGTCCTGTAAAGGATATGCAAACATTTTGTTTTAGTTCATTAGTCCCCGGGTCAAGGAAGAGAAGTCATATGTTTAGTCCAACTGATCAGTGTAAGGTTTTGAACCGCTACCACGGCATCAGCACACCGGATGTTTACTACCGAGCGCTACTATCCAGTCCGCCATGCTGATCTCCATAAGAAATGAACATCCCACCGTAATACAAGAAATATAAATCTTACCCTGTATTCCTCACCGTAATATAAGAAATATAAATCTTACCATGTATAGTTTAGTTTAGTCGATGGATCAACATCACGGCACACGCGTGCAACCCATAAGTACTCCGTTCTCCTCCTAACTCAAACCAAGGTCTGGAGAAACTCAGCTCCGTGCACGAACTCCGTAGCACCGGCGAGGATCCTGAAATACTTTGGGTAGATTTTTAACTCGAAATCTTGCCCGGGCCGCGCCGTTGGGCTACTCTTTTTTGATTTCCGACTGCCAAGGGATGTTTTACGTGCGCAACAATACACACGGGCGTCCGATCTCACTATCCAGAGACCAGGGGACATTTTATTAGTAGAAGTCCACGAGAAAAAAATCTTACCATGTATTCCTCACCGCAATACGAGAAATACAAATCTTACCATTTATTCTTCACCGTAATATAAGAAATATAAATCTTACCATATATTCCTCACCGTAATACAATAAATATTAAAATCTTACCATTTATTCCTCACCGTAATACAAGAAATATAAATCTTACCATTTATTCCTCACCGTATACAAGAAATATAAATCTTAACATTTATTTCTCACCGTAATACAAGAAATATAAATCTCACCATTTATAACTAACTGTAATACAAGAAATATAAACCTTAACATTTATTCCACTCCGTAATACAAGAAATATAAACCTTAACATATTTTCATCATCGTAATACAAGAAAGATAATTCTTAACAATTTTCCTCATCGTAATTGAAGAAAGATAAACTGTAACATATTTTGCTCATCGTGATATAAGAAAGACAAACCGTAACATATTTTCCTCATCGTAATATAAGAAAGATAAAGGTAACATATTTTGCTCATCGTAATATGAGAAAGTTAAATCTTTCCTCATCATAAACACACCAATCCTCATCATAAACACGTCTTTTATAATCAGAGTCGCATCTGTTCTCATCAAAAACACATCTGTCCTCATAATAAAGACATATGTTCTCATCATAAACACAATCTTTTCTTATCATAAACGCATTATTATTTGTTGTCCAGCCGTTGAATCTTTCGTCAAACATTGCTCTCTGTCTTTCTTTGCATCTCTTGTCGAAAACTTAAAATACACAATTCATATTTGGGGGAGGTGATCATGCATGTGTGGGCCCAGGTGGAGAAGGCGGGGAAACAGTTTGAGAACCCGTATTTGGGAAGAATGAGATTGCGGAGGATTGGTAGGGGTTCTTGAAGAATCTCAAAACTGAGAGAGAAGACCAGGAGAACTTTTAATCAGATAGCGGTGGGTCGATTAGTAGTATGACTATTCGTGGCTGTTGAACGAGGGGACGGAGCACGTATGGGAATGTCCTGAGTTCAGTGATGTCGGTTCTTAACTCGTCTCAACTCATTCGGCATTTACTATGTAAAAATTCAGACAGCACTACTTAAAAACTAAAAGTTAAAAGCTGTTTACAGCGTAGGCAGGATCTTTAAATTACAAGATACTGTGAAGATTTTGAAGAAATAAAAACCGAATCCATGCAACATATCAAGAGACAGAAATATTCTGTCCTACATTGTCCTCTGTCTCTTTGCCTGTCTTGTCGAAAACTCCTCATGTAATACAAAATCTCAATTCTACCCCTTCTGTGTAAATGGACCATATGTTACAATTGTCTTTTCCTTATGCTTTTGAAAAGTTATTTTAGAACACCTACAGATCTCACTACTTCAGCGTGTGTTTCCTTCGTGATCCACTATATTCTCAACATCCCTCTCAGAAGTTATGTTATGTTACGTTATCACGATCGAACATTTGGCATTCCCATGCATTCTTAGTCATCTAATGCAGCAACTATCTATATATCTACTCACTGTTCGCATGAGGAATTGGTTGTATTGTTTCCACTCTCGTCCTCAAAGACGGCATCGACATGCTTGGCCAGGTTTCACTCATTATTCGTGTAATCGAACTAACCATGGCGACTCGTGGGTATCGGCCAACTAGGTGCGTACTGCATTGTCTATATATGCCATGTCCATGCTTCTTCCCGTTTATTCTGGACATTGTTTGCTAGCTGGTTTGCCCGTTAAATCCTCATTTGAGGAGTGGCTGGCCGAGTAGCCGGTTTCTCCTTCGGGAGACCCGGGTTCGAATCCTCGGTAAGGTGTGGAGTTTTTCTTTTTCTGTCGGGGGCACAAAGAAAACTCTAACCTGCACAATTCGCGGCGATTGCATTAGCCAGGCGGCCTTAACTCCACAGCTCAAGACACCCCCCCCCCCCCTCCCCGCGTCCCTGCCATACACCGCAAGGTAATATAATGGCAGTAAATGACAGTTTCTGTAAATGACAGTGACAGTTCATTGCTCATTGAGCATTATTCAATATTATTCAAACTGCGCTACCACACAGATAAGAGGGGACGGACTGGTTACATGAAAGTCGGTACCTCTTGAGCCTGAGACAGACACACAGCCTCTCAGCCACGAGTGCCCCTGTATGTACACAGGCTGCCCCTGTATGTACACAGGCAGCCCCTGACGTTGCGACGATTGTGTGCGTGTCGGCTGTTTATGCCAAGAGTCGGGTTGACTTTGACCAGAACATTGACAATGAATCTGATGTGATGAGTATCTGTTAAATGGAATGTCAAGAAGTTATCATCTAGCTGCAGTGGCCGCCTCGACTTCCATTCTTATGCCAGACCTTGTTCTTTAGTATGCTCAGCCCAGCTCTACAATTACCTAGTTTCTCCAACTACTAGTAAATTCGCCATCCAGATCTCTTACATCGGCGTAGCGATTAGTCGGTATATACTAGGGGGCTTCATATGAATACATTAAATGTGTGATCTAAATTACAATAACCATGCCATTGTCTTGTAACCTGCCAATATTGTTGTTAAGGACGTCGTGAGGTTTAAGCACGTGCCATCACGGTGCAGACGTACACGGTAGCTTCATAATGACAGTTTAAAGATGGCCACCCCACTTTAGACGTGCACCACAAAAGGAGCAGAGTTCTGTTATCCATGTTTCGATCAGTGAATGGGTGAAACCAATAGAAACGCATCGTCGATCGAAGGTGCCGCATGTGATGCATGCCTGTCAGTCCAACAAGTTAGTTTAGTTTAGTTTAGTCGACGGATCAACATCACGGCACCAAAGTGCTCCGTTCTACTCCTAACTAATGCCTGAGTCTGGAGAAACTCAGCTCAGTGCACGAACTCCGTAGCACCGGTGAGGATCCTGAAATACTTTGGGTAGATTTTTTACTCTAAATTTTGCCCGGGCAGCGCCGTTAGGCTACTCTTTTTCTATTTTCAACTGCCAAGGGATTTTTTACGTGCGCAACAATACACACGGGCTTCCGATCTCACTACCCAGAGACCAGGGGAAATTTATTACTAGAGGTCCACGAGAAAAATGATCCCGGCATTACCAGGGCTTGAACCCGGGACCTCCAGCACTCGAGGTGGACACCATACCTCGAGACCATGCAGCCCCCTTTTCCAGCAAGTGTATGAGTGGAGTAGGAAGTTAAAAAACGGCGTAACTTCTGTGACAGACTGTTAACGACCGGGTCAGGCACACCGAATAGTGACCCCAGGGTGGATATTTTCTACAGGAATCCAAGCATTTTATCGGCGCTGGAGGACCTGCGCTGAACGCAGTGGTGATTGCAACGAACAATGATACATGTGTTCTTTACTTTTTGCATAATGTATTCACCAAAACAGAAAAAAAAAAATTATTAAAGGTTTTCATGTGAAGCCACCTCGTGTTATTACCTAATGCTCCCCGGTTCTTTTTCTTTCGTTCTCTTGAAATATGTCTATAACTGCGATGTTGTCTCTTGTATGAATTTAACTGTCTTTTTAGTGCACTCAATGGGTCATAGAGTTTATCTTCCCCTGTCGTCTCTCTAGGCCAGAAGGTTTGCCTTGATATGTCATATTTTGGGCAGTCTTGGAGTATGTGATCTGCAGTCTGTTACACCAATCCCCATATGCGCATGACTGATCCACCTCAATTTTGTATACATGTGTGTGTACATAAGCTCCCAAGTGATATCCTCATTCCGCTGCTATTTCCGACTCTACATTCCCAAGGCACCACTTCCCTGCATTCTCTGTCAAGGGTAATGCAAACTTGATATTTTCCCACGTCTGCGCTCGCGGTGATGCATTTCACCCCCAGCAGGCATATCATCGATCCGTATCAAGTGCCTGGTTGTCGTGGCTGCTAGGATAGTAGTATAAACTCCAGTGAATCAAGCACAACCAGAAGCTTCTGATTACCAGAAGTGATCCTCCTTCCAGGAATGTTTCAGTCTCCTTAATTTCTTTTTTTCTTTGTGGTCAGAGGAGTAGTGAGATACCAGGGTGATAACTCATAGATATCTTCCTCCTACCATGGATCAGAATCCCGTATGCCAGCGGTAAGACATGCGTTCACCGTTGATTGCCATCGCTCCAAAATTAGCCGTTATGTGTGCGCAACTTTCAGGCACTATTCCCTTCATTAGACGATTGTTATGAGGCCTCGCCAGAGCCTTGCTCACTTACTTCCGGTCAATAATATTTCTATATCGTGGATGTATAACGGATCGTATATCGCATTGTCCTAACGGGGGTATTTATAGTGACCTTATTTAAAAGCTCTGTGGTGAAGAGTTTTGGACGGAATTCGTAATTCCGTATGCCGCGTCGGAAACACAGCTGTGGGCGATTTGACAGTAGAACGTTTTGCGTTTAGTTTTATTACAGTAGTATGAGAGTCGGTCGTTCAGAAAGCAATGGCAAACTACTACATGTAAATTTGCCATGTAATCACAAAACTACCAAAATATGCTGGGGTTGAATGTCATGTAAAGGATATGCCACTAACTTAACTTTAATTGTTATTATTATGTTTTCATAGTAAGGGAGACAGAAACCATTATACACGCCTGAAGGCGCACCGGGTTTATGGTGTTAGATCATATTTATATAGATGCAGTCAGGTCTTAGTCAGATATGACTGAGCTACCGTATAACAGTAGACGGTACTACCTGGTTTCTGTTAGCGCCGAACGTTGGGCGGCGCTTACCAAACCCGACACCCCACATTGTGCCAACGGCTTCGGGCGGAAGAGCGCAATTGGGAGGGTACAAGCCTTACCCTGGTGCGAGGAAATGCAAGCTAAAGACAAAATTGTCATGGCAGGGCAGACCAGGCCCTAAGCTTTGGTTGGCGACTGGTCTAGGATCGAAGCTCCGACAGGCGGACAGTTAGAGCATTGCTTTGCTGATCCGGCAGCTTCTGCAGCTTGTCTTGTTCCAGATGTAGGGGTGTTACCTTTCCTCTGGAGTGAACTAGGCAGGCCGAGAGAGGGATCATGCTGCATGGGCAACACATGATCTCTATATTTTAGCCCAGGCTTTGTGCTATGGAGAGGCAATAACTCCATCCCTGGTCTTAACTGGTCTCGGAATCAAAGCGAGAGGCAACTGTTACGGGTTATAAGTCCTTGTCAGTTGGCGTAGACATGGGGCGCCACGCGTTGCCTCTGACGGTGGGAGACACCTATAGGTGTCACTGATCAGCTACCGCCCGCCTCAAGCTGGGCAGCCCCCAGCCAATTGGGTGCTGATCCGCCACAGCCTGCCTGCTTCAATGGGTGCTTGGGGCTAGGACAAAATCTGAATCGCAGGCTGTAAAACCAATGCACCAGGTACAAACAAAAATATAAATAGAAACCTCAAGCTACGGCTTGCAACCTGGAACGTGAGAACCATGTGTCCAGGATTTTCCACTGACTTGACCAATATTGACGATGTGAGAAAAACGGCTGTGATTGATGCCGAACTCAATCGTCTTAACATTGATATTGCTGGCCTGCAGGAGACTCGCCTCGCTGAGGAAGGGTCACTCAGGGAAAACAACTACACCTTTTTCTGGAAGGGTAAAGGGCAGGCAGAAAAAAGGCAACACGGTGTGGGCTTTGCAGTGAAGAATTCGCTACTGGGAATGATTGAAATTCCAGCAGGAGGAAATGAAAGACTATTATCCCTGCGCTTGGCAACCTCTTGTGGGTTTGCCACCATTATTACTGCATATGCACCGACACTCGATTCCTCTGATGATGTGAAGGATTTGTTCTATGAGGAGTTAGACTCTGTGATCAAGGCAGTTCCAAAATCCGACTACATTTATATGCTCGGTGATTTCAATGCTCGTGTGGGCAAGGACTCGAGTTCATGGCCAGTGTGCCTTGGAAAATACAACATCGGTCGCATGAATGAAAATGGGCAAAGGCTGCTGGAGCATTGCACCAGTAATGACCTATGTATTACAAACTCTTTTTTTAAAACAAAAGAGATGCATAAGGTCACATGGAAACATCCAAGATCCGGCCATTGGCACCAGCTGGACTTCATCATCACACGGAGACAACATCTGAACCATATATCATTGACTCGTAGTTACCACAGTGCTGACTGTGATACGGATCATTCTTTGGTTGTTGCAAGGGTTAGACTGAGACCAAAGAGAATCTACACAGCTAAACACAAATCTAGCCCCAGGATTAATATTATTAACACTCATGATCCTGAAAAGTGCTTTCAGTTTCAACAGCAACTTGAAGACGCTTTCACTGATACACCAGAAAATTGTACAGTAAATGATAAATGGAATAAACTTAAGGAAACTCTTTGTAAAACTGCCGTAAAGGTTTACGGCACTGTGGATCATAAGAGGCAGGACTGGTTTGCGGCCAACAGCGAGACTCTGCAGCCCTTGATTGATAAGAAGAAGAAAGCTCTCTTAAGAAACAAGGAAAGACCAACGCGTAACACTCTGAGTGAGCTAAGGCAAGCTAGGAAGGATGTGCAAAAGGCTGCCAGGCAGTGTGCAAATGATTATTGGATCAAGTTATGTGAGTCCATTCAAATCGCAAGTGATAAGGGAGACATAAGAAGCATGTATGAAGGAATAAAGAAAGCCTGTGGTCCAGTGATCAAAAGAAGTGCACCATTGAAAACCTTGACTGGAGAAGTCATCACTGATAAGAAACAGCAGATGGACAGATGGGTAGAGCACTATTTGGAGCTTTACTCAAGTGAGACCAAACTAGCGGATAATGCCCTCAACGCCATAGAGGCTCTACCAACTCTTGACCACCTGGACACACTTCCCACCATAACAGAAGTTAAGTGTGCTATAAATGAACTTGCATCTGGCAAGGCTCCAGGTAAGGATGGGATTCCAATAGAGGTTATCAGGAGTGGGCAAGACACACTCACTATACAGATCCACCAGCTAATAGAGCTATGCTGGCGTGAAGGACAAGTCCCACAGGATTTCAAAGATTCAAGCATCATAACACTGTACAAGAACAAGGGCGATCGGAGCGACTGCAACAACTATAGGGGTATCTCACTTCTGTGTATTGTTGGAAAAGTATTTGCCAGAATTGTTCTGCGCAGACTTCAAGTCCTAGGAGATCAAGTCTACCCCGAATCACAGTGTGGCTTTCGACAGAACCGGTCTACCACTGATATGATATTCTCATTGCGACAAATGCAAGAAAAATGCCGTGAACAGAATTAACCACTGTTTATTGCCTTCATCGACCTCACAAAGGCATTTGATTTGGTCAGTCGTGAGGGTCTGTTCAAGGCACTAAAGAAGATTGGCTGCCCACCAACTCTTCTGTCTATTGTGGAATCGTTCCACACAGGCATGAAGGGTATAATCAAGTTTGATGGTGCAACTTCTGAAGAATTTGAAATCAAGAGTGGAGTTAAGCAAGGTTGTGTACTAGCTCCCACCCTCTTTGGAATATACTTTTCACTTCTACTGAAATATGCATTTCGTGATCAGGATGGTGGTATATACATTCACTCACGCTCAGATGGCGGCCTCTACAATGCTCAGAGATTGAAGGCTAAGACCAAAATTAGGAGGGTACTGATCAGAGAGTTGCTTTTTGCAGATGATGCTGCAGTTACGACCCACTCTGAGGAAGAATTGCAATGTCTACTATCTGCATTCTCCAATGCTTGTTCTGAATTTGGTTTAACAATTAGCAAAAAGAAGACACAGATTATGTCACAAGGTGCACATGGGGTACCATCAATCTTTATTGACGACGCCGAACTAGAGATAGTAGATCATTTTACATATCTAGGATCGGTGGTAAATAGCAAATTAAGCCTAGATCAGGAAATCAACATCCGGATTGGTAAGGCAGCAACAACAATGAACAGGTTAAGAAAAAGAGTCTGGGAGAACAGGAAGCTTACTGCCAAAACAAAAGTCCTTGTCTATCAAGCCTGTGTCCTTAGTACTCTTCTCTATGGCAGTGAAACCTGGACAACTTACTCACACCAAGAGAACAATTTAAACAGCTTTCATATGCGGTGTCTGCGAAGAATTCTTGGTATTAAGTGGCAAGACAAAATCACAAATACTGAAGTATTGGAAAGATCAGGTTGTGTGACAGTTTATTCCATGCTCAGTCTTCGTAGACTTAGATGGATAGGACATCTTAGGCGGATGGATGATGGTAGAATACCAAAGGATATCTTTTTTGGTGAATTACAGATGGGTAAGAGATCTCAGGGTCGGCCTCTACTACGATACAAAGATGTGTGTAAGCGGGACATGATTGATACAGGCATTGATAATGCACATTGGGAGCAAGTCGCCGCTGAACGTGTTGCATGGAGGGCAAATATCAGAAATGGAATAAAGTCAAAGGAGAAAATTATTGCAGAAAAGTCACACACCAAGCGTTTGAGACGTAAGATGGTGCATGATGGTGGAAATGACCACGTGTTCACATGCACCCACTGTGAACGGACATTTACAGCGCAAATTGGCCTTATCAGTCACACTCGCTACCGCCATAGTTAAAAGTTATTATGCCTTTTTAAAGCACAAACTATCGTCTGTCAAGACGGCAAGGTGCCAATGCATATAGACGAATCGGCTCTTCTAGATGATGCGGTCAGTATCACTGTGTCAACCTTCGTGTTGGTCGATTCCTGTCGTTTCTTCCATGAAATACACCTTCCATCCCTGTGTCAACCTTCGTGTTGGTCGATTCCTGCCGTTTCTTCCATGAAATACACCTTCCATCCCTGTGTCAACCGTCGTGTTGGTCGACCCTGCCGTTTCTGCCACGAACCATGACTTCCATCCCGGTGTCAACCATCGTGTTGGTCGATTCCTTATGTTTCTTCTACGAACCACGCCTTTAATCAATGTTTATTATAAATAACCACAAGGATGCAATAATTTAATTGTTGCTGATTTTAAGATTGTTTTTATAAATTCTCAGATCTTGTAAAATATCATCATGTTTCGTCAGTGTGATCCAAGCAATTCCTACCATGTTTCTGTAACATTCACGGTTAAAAGCCTGTAGTTCTGTAGTTATTGTGAAATGATTCATTATCCTTAAACATATGTTGCCAGAGGGAAATGAATGCTCTCAACATGTTTACTTTATGTTTTCAGTGTTATGTCATAGGCTTTTAACGTTGTTTACTCTCTGAATTTCCCAAAATCACAAAAAGAAACGAACAACAACGAATATATATACTGCGACAAGCCTTCAGATAAAACAATCAAATAATAACTGTAAGAGAACACAAATGGGTAGACCACATGTGAACATTGACGTAATAACAGTCGCCAAACTACGCCATTACTCTCTTTGTTTGTCTAGCTGCAATGTTTTTATTTATCTATAGCTAATGACAGCTTGTAATGGTAAAAATCGTCTGTTTTTTTAGCTGTCTTCTTATAAAGCTGTCCGTATTCACTTTGAGCTTTGTCAATTATGCCCTGTTGAGTAAACAAGGAAGGGAATTAGAGAGAAGCAACTTTTAAATAAAGTAAACATGTTAGTGGTGGTGGATTTCAAAAGGTTAGAAAATCAATTGGAGTGAATGGGATGAGATGAAGAGATAGAAGATAGAGGGCGGGTATTTTAGTGAGTGAAAGGTACTGTTTTAATAAATTGGTTAAAAAAAAAGATGTAAATAAACATGTGAATCATTGCATGGTTACAGTGTGATTTTATGAGTAATGTAAATACCCAATGAACTGTATTTGTGCTTAGAGTGTTTAAAAAAAAGAAGCAAGCTATGTGTAATGGTTTTGTGCGTTTAGTTAATGTTTTAATGGGTGAATGAGACGGTTAGTGAATGGGACAGCCAGCGAATATGAGAGATAGCTTATCAGTAGGAAAGTCAGTGAATGTGAGAGATAGTTAGTCAGTGGGAAAGTCGGTGAATGTGAGAGCTAGTTAGACAGTGGGAAAGTAAGTGAATGTAAGAGCTAGTTAGTAAGTGGGAAAGTCAGTAAATGTGAGAGGAGAGCTAGCCAGTCATTGCGAAAGTCAGTGAATGTGAGAGCTACCTAGTCAGTGGGAAAGTAAATGAATGTGAGAGATAGTCATTGGGAAATTCAGTGAATGTGAAAGATAGTTAGTCAGTGGTGAAGTATGTGAATTCGAGAGATAGTTAGATGTGGGAAAGCCGGTGAATTTGAAAGATAGTTACACAGTGAGAATGTCAGTGAATGTGAGAGCTAGTTAGTCAGTGGGGAAGTCAGTGAAACGTAGAGCTAGTTAGACAATGGGAAAGTCAGTGAATGTGAGAGATAGTTAAGTCAGTGGGAAAGTAAGTGAATGTGAGAGCTAGCCAGTCAGTGCGAAAGTCAGTTAATGTGAGAGCTAGCTATTCAGTGGGAAAGTCAGTGAACGTGAGAGCAAGCCAGTCAGTGGACAAGTCAGTGAATGTGAGAGCTAGCTAGTCAGTGGGAAAGTCAATGAATGTGAGAGATAGTCAGTGGGAAAGTCAGTGAATATGAGACATAGTGAGAAAGTCAGTGAATGTGAGAGATAATTAGTCAGTGGGAAAGTCAGTGAATGTAAGATATACCTAGTCAGTGGGAAATTCAGTGAATGTGAGAGATAGGCAGTTAGTCGAAGGGAAAGTAATTAAATGCGTGATATATTTAGTCATTGGGAAAGTAGGTAAATCAGTGAGATTGTCAGTCAATGGGAAAGACAGTGAATGCATGTTATCGGTAAACAAGTTGTAATGAGATGAACTGAACTAGTCATTGAGTGATATACTGCATTTTAATATGAACGATATGCTACATCATAATATAAATGACATACTGTATTTTAAAAGAAGTGATATATATATATATATATATTACACTAGCTGACCCGGCCCGGCTTCGCCCAGTCCTTGGTGGGGAGCATCTCATTTAATTCATATAATTAGTCATATAAGCTCCCGTTCCCGTTACCGACTATCTGTCTGTCTGTCTGTCTGTCTGTCTGTCTGTCTGTCTGTCTGTCTGTCTGTCTGACCCGGCATCGCCCAGTCCTTGGTGGGGAGCATCTCATTTAATTCATATAAGTAGTCATATAAGTTCCCGTTCCCGTTACCGACTATCTGTCTGTCTGTCTGTCTGTCTGTCTGTCTGTCTGTCCGTCCCTCCCTCTCTGTCTGTCTGTCTGCCTGTCTGTCTAATCATTTATTGGTTGCAGTTAGAACAACCTTAGATAAACGAAGACCAACTTACAAAAAGCATTTGAAAGAGCACTTGAAAGATCTTTACATCTTCTCCCAACAATTAACTTGGGTAAATGGAGCGGCGGCAGCAGCATCAGCAGAAGAAGGAAAAGGAGGAGTAGACAGCGAAAAGGTGGGTCTGTCTATCTATCTGACCCGGCGTGACTTCGCCCAGCTCCTGGAGTGTAGGGTCTCATTAAATTCATACAACAAAAAAAGTAACTTAAAAAAATGCCCTTCTACACACCATCCATTATTTTTAATGAAAACGCTTTCTAATCACCTGCATGACTACAGTAACTTCTTAAGCAAAAAAAGATGAGCTACAATGTTATGCATTGTGCATCATTTTTATGAAAACTTTGAAAATGCCTTACAGATTGTATCATTATTTATTATAACTCATATGGCGGTACATAACTATGGACAAAGAGTTTATAAATCTTTGAAAACGATGCCACAATATGACTATAAGTTATACAGAAAAGTTATGCCCCTTGAAATAACTTTTACAGAGTTAGGTCCCCTGAGATATATGAAATTATGATGAAAAATGAAAAATGAAATAATACTGAGTAAGCAGGCGATTTCACACTAACAAAATATCACAGTTGACAGCTCTGGAATGAAAGGAAGGCGTGTAGAAAATTTCATCTCAATCGGATGGGCCGTTCGCGAACAAATAAAGGCCATACATACATACAGACAGAGATACATACAGACAGAGATACGCACATCCTAATTTATATATAAGATTAGAGTATGGATGAGATACTAAATTACAATAGAAGTGATATAC
>OY992882.1:116906920-116939420 GCA_963921405.1 Cepaea hortensis | reverse complement strand
CCAATACAACATGTCATGGCAGGGCGGACCATGCCTTATGCTTTGGTCAGCAACGTGTCTATAATGGAAGTTAGAGCATTACGTTGTTAATCTGGTATATTCTACTGCTTGTATTGTTCCAGATGTATTGGTGTTACCTTTCCTCTGGAGTTAACTAGACAGACCGAGAGAGGGATTATGCTGCACGGGTAACACACGGTCTTTACATTCAGCCCCGTCTGTGTGCTATGAATAGGTATAACACCATTTTACGAACTATCGTATGTCAAGTTGGCAAATGTCATCTGTCATGTCATGCCATATCCTGTCAGTCTTTAGAACAGACTAGCCATCCAGTAGCTCTCCTGTATGCGTGTCTGTCATCCCACTCCCACGCCATCTCTGCCATTTAGATTCCTGAAGTTGTTAAAATCCACATCGCAATTCGTATCACGCCAACTGAGTCAGAGGCGGACATCCTCATTCTAATCAACTCCAAATGCCAATTATTTATGGATCCATCGCAACAAGCGCGAGAATACGCCCACGTTCTTTGTGGTCTACCATAAAATACGAAATACAACACCGTGTCCCAGAGGTATGGAGATGCATTATCGCCCACGCTCGCTGGCAGTTACACTTAATCACGGTGAGTGCATTATATCTACTTGTTTTATAATCTAGTTTACAAAGTTCATGCTCTCTCTCTCTCTCTCTCTCTCTCTCTCTCTCTCTCTCTCTCTCTCTCTCTCTCTGTCTTTTTCTCTATTTTTCTCTCACTCTATCTTTCTCACTCTACCCCCCCCCCCCTCTTTCTCTCTCTCTCTGTTTCTTTCTATCTATGTCACTCTCTCAGTTTCTTTCTCTCTCTCTCTCTCTCTCTCTCTCTCTCTCTCTCTCTCTCTCTCTGTGTGTGTGTGTGTGTGTCCTCACGTTCCCTCGCCCCTGGTTATCATATGCACTTTATAACATATTTTATGGTTATGTTTTTTTGCTGGCTATGTTCTTTATAATGTCACAGGAGAAATAAAAACTGCATCCTGTCTGATAATCTGCAAAAAATACAAACCCATAGCGTTTTTAAGCCCGTCTATTTTACATTCTCACTTTATATGGCAATGTTTAACACCATCCCATCATTTTATAAGAGAATTTTCCAAAGCCAGCAGGCCATCAAGGGATGTAATTTTATGTAAGGGACATAATTTCTCTAAATCCACAACGGGTTTCTACGCTGTACAGGTCTTGCCCTTTGGCAAGATGTCTGGAAAAACAAGCCTTCCATTAAACAGTTCCTGCAACCATGATGCATCAGCGGCGTAGATGGAACATTTTTCACTCTTTAACACGGTAAAGTTGCACATTCAGATGCAGTTTTCTTAATTTACCAGTTGGGGTCCAATCAACAATTGGCATTTTGTCTTTTTAAAGCACAAGGGAGGGTGAAAGTTACATTTGGTAATTAAATAGGGTGATAAATTAATAGGTTCACTAAAAAGTCAAACACATGAGACATTTCGTCTTCAGCAAAATAATTCACAGTATACAACATAAAACATTAATACAAGATAAGAAACAAGGAGGACTAGCTTTACAAGACTAACACACAAAAATATATGCATTAAGAATCAACCATATAGTACACATCATCAATCATCCAGACCATCACTCACTAGCATTATACTACATTGCAATTAAATTACACAGGCTTAAGAAAATAGATAAAGAAACACCGCACTATTACGGCACACTACCGCAATTTTACAGAACATGTATGCAAGCAATACAAGTCAATGAACAAATACTTAATGAAACAACAAGCGCCACAACTACACCTGAGAATCAAAAGAGGATACAACTATTATTGTAGAGACTATAGCTCTACCATCAGTAATTTACGTAACAAACATATCACACCTAAAGCCAAAAACGTAACATACAGACTAATTTTCAACACGACCCCAACCACAGAAAGAGCAGCACAGAGATCCAAGCAAATAGCACCATGCCAACTATGTAGACACAGTATTCAAGAAACAGAAGAAAATTGTTTCTATACTTGTCCAGCAATCACAGCCACTAAGACTGCACTACAACAACTAATAGAAACACACACAAACAAGAAGACGGACATATAACGAAAATCTTCCTAAACACAATACCTACAACCACAAAAGTCAAATACATAAAACTACTTGTAGCATTACCTGAGTATAGACATATAATATGGTCTAGCCGAAACTCAGCAACTCACAATCACCACACAATAGACGCACAAATATTATCACCCATTTTTCAACAGAAAATTTCCCAGCTATTCGCAGATTCAGCAAAATGTCACTCTAACCAAGTCCCCACTTCATACTGTACATGTTCAAACACATAGTGTCACAGATAGTTCTATATTCCTAATGTGTACCGCTAAACTTAATCAGCCATCCTTAGTATTATTGCCAGTATTTTAGTTTTACCCTCTTGAGTACAAACACATATCCGAAAAAAAGCCAAAAATCCTTAATCTTTACAAAGCCCATCATGGGGAGAAATGCACATTTTCCTTCTTTGTTACCGGCGTTTATTGCCACATTCTAGACAGTATAACGCGAGACTGTCCTTTGTGGGTCAGTTTTTTTTTGTCAACCGAGGCTTGGCCTATTCCACAGCCCAGCCCACCTCAAATAAATTCTTTGTACTTGTCGTTAAGCTGCCACCATGTATAGCTAAATTCAGACGGTTCTCTGTTTCTCTCTCTCTCTCTCTCTCTCTCTCTCTCTCTCTCTCTCTCTCTCTCTCGCTCTCTCTCTCTCTCTCAAGCTGGCGCAATAATTACCTGTTTTGCGACTTGCTTTGTAATATACGATGTTTGCTACGATTGTTAATGTAGATACATACAAGAGGGCCATTTTCGGACGCAAAAGTGATTTAGCAATACTTTTGAACTTGTTTATACGAAACTAAGTGTGAATGAGAACACCTGGAGTGTGAAAGAGTCTACATTAAATGTTTTTGGTATGCATGGGAGCAAATGATTACTCAACCATCATCGCCAACAGGTAATACGTAGTTAATTACACAATGCTATGAATATAATGTTGTCACATGTATATGAATATTTATGTTGCACTCGCCAATGTATAAAGACACTGTTTTAATGCAAAATAAACGACATACAAATTTTTAAAAAAAAAACAATAAACAGCCAACCAATTTTTAAATTGTTGATTCTGTTTTGAAATTACAGTTTTGTAACATGCTTACGATCTGGGCGAAATAATTCGGCTGAAACAATATTATCAGGAAATGAATATGTCCTAATGCAATAAGTCACTATCATATGAATATCAGAAATATGGTATTAAAGGCTATATACCACTTGTTTTGCTGTACGGCAGTGAATAACGAAACGTGGATAAAGAAATTATGAAGAATATCGGAGATATGGTTCCTGTGACAAATGCGTGGAATACCTTGGGCTGCCAGAGTAACTAATAACGACGGAGGGGCTAGTGAAATTAAAAATTATATACGGCTCTGTGGCGGCGGTTTTTACGGGCACAATTCATAAACCTGCATATTTTCGAAACACAAATGTGGCGATTTAGCAGCAAACTACATAGCGTTGGTTTTCATACAATTGTATGAGTGTTGGTCGATCGGTAATCATTGGAGAACTACTGAACTCAAATTTTCCATGAAGTCGCAAACAGCTAACACATAGTGAGGTTGACTGCGACATCATGTAAAAGATATGCAACTAACAACAATATGGAATAGTTAATTATAGTTCTTTGTTCATATAATGAGTAGAGGGGCATTGAAGACAATCGTAACTACTGGACAGATAAATGATAGAAGAGGCAATGGCACGGCTAGAGAAATGATCTTTAATGGGCTAAAGTTAGCAATGGCATGTAGAAATTTTGTCGGCAGAGTTGACCCAGAACAACAAAGATTGGAATCTGCTGATAGAGACGAACACCTCATCAGCTGGTACGGCACATGATTATGACTGCATTGTAACCTTCCCCTTTAGCTTCGAACAGACAAATGTTGATAAAAATACTGTGCTCGTAGCATCAATGGAGTTGCAAATATCCTTGAATTAACAACCTGCTTATTAGAAATTCTATATTTTGCTTAGATGCGATCCTCACAGACATGATTGAATCTTGCTACAGCAAAATATGGTTATATTGCAATAAAGGCATTTCAATCTTTTGAGAGACCCAAGCGTGTCTGTGAAAAATGGCAATGTACCCAACACATCGATGCATACTGGGATAGGGATGGCTCACGACGCACAATGTGATTGCTCTGGAATACATTTCATATTATCCCTCCTGATTGTTGCTCGTTCCCTCACTTTAAATCAGCAACAAAAACATCGGCTATAGAATGCCGAAGCCTTTGCTATCGATTAGACAATGCAGCTGGAGAAAGTGTCAATGAATTAAAGTCAGGAATGTATACAGCTGCAAAAGATTGGGAACAGTATGTTGTTGTCGAATGGGACTTCTCCGAAAGACATACTATAAGAATAAGAAATTCACAGTAAGTGATTGGCACTCACAGAAGTAAATGAAGGAAGTAGAAACTAGATGACAGACTAGACATTTTCGGTTTAAATCCCTGTATGTTCAACACACGTTACACGTTTTGTGTTATCCAGTGTGTTCTCTATTCATACTTGTTTTCTCGACTTCTGTAAGTGCTGGTCAATATCCGTGAACTCTCTCGTGCTATTTTAATTACATCAGGGGTAACCCAACCACTTGACGAAAATAGTGTAATAATTTATTGTGTTCAGGGATTATGTCCAACTTGGGAAAACGGGTAAAGGAGGAAAGAGAGAGAGAGAGAGAGAGAGAGAGAGAGAGAGAGAGAGAGAGAGAAGAGAGAGAGAGAGAGAGAGAGAGAGGGGACGGGAAGAGAAAGAGCGAGAGAGCATTTATTATACTAAGGGTCTATGTTGTTGGAGGTAATTGCTGTACGGGTCTTTGAGATATTACAGTGCGGAATAATCCAGCAGTTATCAGATCACACCCTTCACAACTTCCAGATTTCTGTCAGCGAGGTCATGGCTGTCTGGGCCTTTAGGAGCATCACGTCGAGAAACATGTTTCCGGGTCCCACGATGACCCGGAGACAAACTGGACATTGTGCTTCACTTTCATTGTACGTTCTCAATCACATTCTTGCACATTAAGGGATTGCACTATTGCACATTGTTGATCACATTCATTGCCCATTATGGAATACTGTCGCCGCACATTGTAGAACACCTCCATTGCTCTTTGTAGATCACACTCTTTGACGATTGTAGATCACATTTCTGGCACATTATGCACTTTGTAGATTACAGGCATTGCATATTGTAGATCACATGTCTTGCACATTATGGATTAACTCCATTGCACTTTGTAGAATACATTCATTGCACATTTTGGATCAACTTCCGCACATTATAGATCGCATTCATTGCACATTACAGATTACACATTACAGATCGCATTCATTGCACATTGTAGATCACATTCATTGCACATTATGGATTGCACATTACGGATTGCACATTACTTCACACTGTCGATCACCTCAACTACATACGAGTTATATTGACCACTTTCATTGAACACTAAGATAGCTCAAAAGTACCCCAGTCGCTTCCAGTAGATCACACTAATAAATCCTGAAATCGCCTGGCTGGAGACGCATACTTTCACCCAAACATGTTTTCACAACAACTCAGGGATGATACACGGGAAGATAGAGATGGGCTCGGCTCGAGAATATGGGTGTAGGTTAAAAGTTGTCAAACATCAGCTTCAATTTTGTGTCAGGCCACACACGGTGTTAAAGCAAATGAATAAACTGATATGCTTGGAGGCGCGGCAACCGTGGAAAGGGGACGAACAAAAGAGAGGGATGATGTACAGAAAGCTCTACGAGAAGCAGGCGATTACAGGTTTTAAATGTGACTGTAAACCTGTATTCTTGATCAGACTGCCAGAATTTTCAAACAGGAGAAGGCAGACACGATCGCTACTCAGGGGGACAAGGGAAAACAGTGAACAACAACAGAACAGGTGTCGTCAGACTCTAGACTTTGATGAAACGAACGAATGAACGAACACACTTTATTTTCACAGGGTCCAAATTTGGGCACGTAGGCCTTCCTTACTTCCAGCCAATTCAATCACTCATCTTTCGTACACCAGTTATCTATCATGAATATTATATTTACACTGAAAAATGGTAAAACCTCCGCCAGTGAGCAAGCACGATAGGAGGTGTCTGATCATCAGAAGGGTCCCCCTTCGCTGAATGTTTCGGCCCCTTGACTTCCTTGACACTCTGAAGGGGCCGGCCCGTCTGGGGCATGACTGCCGGACGTCGTTCTCCTTTCGTACGTATTCATCGGGACTTTTCCCTTGACGACATCGCTACGTGTGACTGCCCAGAGGCCATCCTACTCTCGGGGCGAACATTAAGCACCCAGTGCGTCTACCAACGCTGACATTGCAATGTAACGACCCGTGGTAAAATTAGCTTCTTCCCCAGGTATAATAAATGAATGAGAAGGGTGGAAATGTGTAAAAATAATAATGATGAAAATAACATGAAAACATAAAAAAATAATTAAAATGTGTAACCTATCTCAGAATACCAGGCTGTGATATGCTAAGTATCACATTTATTATGCCTTAATGTAATCACTGTAATGTCCTTCTAGTGTTTGTGTGTTGCGTTGTGAGTATTTGTTTCCTGATGAAGTCTGGTTGACACAACGCCCTATGTTGTCAGTAATTGTTTTGTAAAGCTGCATTGCTTCATGCTATTTTATATTATAACTATAATTTAAATTTAAATGCAATAAATGTAGCATTACGTATAAATATAACACTGCAATATGTCCCCTCGTACTGCAATACATCACGATTCAATTGAGTCCTCTACAACCATTCAGAACTTACTGACATTTGCTGACATGCTTCTTCAATTTCTGAAATGCATTCTAGAATTAATTCCCCAAAGTCTGCTTTGAACGACGACTGAGGAATTTTGCCTTCCTCCCTATAGGGCAACAATTCTCCCAGATTCTTGTAAGATCGGCCGCAATTTCAGATTAGACCGGACGATCATGTATCAAACGGTGCAATCACGTCCGGCCATTTGTCAAAGATCTCTTCCTGCCTCCTCGGAGACCCAAAAATTGGGGAAACCCCGAAAACCTCAAAGTGATAAAGCAATCAGAAACGGTTGGGGGAAACTTGCAGCGTGCACAATTAGATAAGATTATCCGAGCTTCCTGTCACAGTTGTTTTCTGCATCCCAAGCAGGCTGGAATTTGTAGAGATTCTAGATGGCTCGGAATCCTCGCAACTGCTCTTTTTAAAGATGGCTGAAATTACTTCCGATTCGTGATGGTGAATCCGCGTAAAGACCGGTTGTCGTAAACTATGTTGAAAAAAACTAATTCGATGTGAAATCAGTATACATTATACTGTATGTCTTCTTTATTTTTTAGCAAAATATGAAAGGTGAAAATAAATTTCGATATGTGCCAAGTGATGGAAATTAGATTTATCGACTTGTAAGTGAAAGCAGCACCCTCTCGAGGTGGAACTACAAGAAAGCAGACTGGGCAATGTACAAGCATCGCACCAGCATACTGGTTAGAAACCTGAACACTGAGAAAGACATAAATAAAGCAGTTGAAGAGTTTGGGAAATGCATACTACAGGCAGCGCGAGAAACAGTACCAAGAGGAGCCCGTAAACAATATAAACCCTACTGGAGTAGTGAACTGGAACAGTTGCATAATGATGTTGAAGTGTGTAGAAAGCAAGCAGAGGCCACACCCAGCCAAGAGCACCACAATAAATTCCAGCATGCAAAAGCCAAATTTCAAAGGGCCAAGCTGCAGGCTAGACGGAAAAGCTGGCAGGAGAAAACGGAGTCTCTGAACTTTGAAAGAGACACAAGGAAATTGTGGAAGCTAATAAAACAGCTTAATGACGAGGGCACAGGGAGAAACTCAAAAATTGCACTACATAAAGATGGAAAAATCTTAACAAGAAAGCAAGCAGCTGACCATTTTGCGGACTCGTTCGCACAAGATAGCAATATCAAAATTAGTCCAGAGAAACAACAAGAGATTCGAGAGAAACGACAACATACAGGACAGAAGGATATAGTACATGAGGTTCTGGAGGCACCCATCACAATCAGCGAACTGGAGCTAGCCATATCAAAACTGAAAATGAGAAAGTCACCAGGAGCTGATGGTATCTCCAATGAAATGATCAGGAACCTAGGAACAGAGGCCAAAACAAAGCTGTTGCAGATCTTCAATAACAGCTGGACCTTAGGCAGTGTTCCACAAGCCTGGAGAGAAGCAATCATGATACCCCTCCTAAAATCAGGGAAAGATGGTTCCATTGCCTCTAGCTACAGACCAATTAGCCTCACCAGCTGTCTCTGCAAAACACTGGAGCGCATCATCAATCACAGACTGCAGTGGTACATTGAAAGTAAAAACATCCTTGTGCCACAGCAGGCTGGCTTTAGGCAGTGCTATTCTACGGAAGATCAGACAACCTACCTCTCTCAAGAAATTGAGGATGCATTCCAAGAGAAGAAGCTGGTGCTTGCGGCATGGATAGATCTGAAGAAAGCCTTTGACAAAGTCTGGAAAGAAGGTCTGATGAAGAAACTGAGAAACTGCAAAGTCAATGGAAGAATGTACAAATGGGTGAAAGCATACTTGCACAACAGAAGAGCCCGAGTACAGAAAGACAGACTCAAGAGCAAGAAAGTACTACTGCGTCACGGTGTCCCCCAGGGCGGAGTCTTGTCCCCCACACTTTTTCTAATCTTCATCAATGATCTTGTTGCTCACCTACCGCATGGAATTAAAGCGGCAATGTACGCCGACGACCTGGTTCTATGGAGCACAAATGAATATGCATCAGTGGCCACCAGATTGCTACAAAGAGCTGCAGATACATTTGCTGCATGGGCAAATAGATGGTGTGTCAGCATAAACACTGACAAGTGCAGCACCACCCTATTTACCCTCTCTCCAAAACAAAAGGCAGGGATCATCCAGATAAATGGAACACCCCTAAGAGAAGATAAAGAACCAACATACCTTGGAGTAACATTTGATGGCAAGCTGACATGGAGAAAGCACATCAACAAAGCAGTAGCAAAAGCCAGAAGGAAAATAGCCATCCTGAGAAAGCTAAGTGGAACCACATGGGGAGCCAGTACGAAAATACTTAGCAAAGTTTACCAACAGAGCATACGACCACACCTGGAATATGGGTCAACTGCGTGGTGTTCAGCATCAAATACCACACTACAAGAGCTGGACAAGGTGCAAAATCAAGCACTTAGAGTCACCACAGGAGGGATGAGATCAACCCCTATAGTGGAAATGGAGAAGATGGGGAGGACACAGGCACTGAGTGAGCGCAGAGATACGAAAACGCTAATACAAGCAGAAAAGTTCCTCAGCTTGCCAGGCCATCCTATGAAGAACAGATTTGAAAACCTAGCTATGGGGCGGTTGAAAAGAAGTAGTTTTATCCACCAGGCCAAACGACTCTGCAGAGAAACCACTGATCTGCCCACAGTTGGTATCCCCCTAACAACTATTCCAGAGCAAACTCCATGGAAAGATGAGCATAGACTATCGTTACAAATCCAGACAAAAGTGAGAGGAATATTTGACAAGGAAGAACAGAACAGTGTGCAGCGCAGAACAGCCACTCTCAGCTTCCTTGATGAAGAATACCCACAGGACCTCTGGATCCGAGTCTACACAGATGGGTCAGCACAAAATGCTGTTCGAAACGGAGGAGCGGGAGTGTACATAGAATACCCAAATAATACTAGGGACACAGCCAGAGTACCGACAGCCATAACTATGATGCCGAAATTGAGGCAATCAAGATAGCAACAGAGAAATTACTAAATAACAGCAATGGTACACAACCTGTGGTGCTACTAACAGATGCAAAATCAGTACTCGAGGCGCTCCTCTCTGGAAAATTGCCAGTACTAAGGACACTACTTTCCGAACTTTGCAGTCAGCATAAAGTCACCATACAGTGGATACCATCCCACTTTGGAGTACCCGGAAACGACAGAGCTGATCAATTGGCTAAGGAAGGAGCCAAAGAGGAACAGCCTGATGTGCCCGTTACATACCACCAAAAGAAAAGAATGATCAAATCAGTCAGAAAGCCACCAAAACCTGCTCAAGATGACTACCACATTATGGACAGACCAGAACAAGTCATTATTCTGCGCCTCAGAACAGGACACAATAGATTACGCAACCACATGTATACAAAATTCAAGATTGGTGAAACAGCCATGTGCACATGTGGATTGGCGTCGCAGACAGCAGAGCACATACTCCAAGACTGCCCAAAATATAACATATCTAGGCAAACCTTCTGGCCTAGAGAGACGACAGTGGAAGATAAACTCTATGGACCACTGTGTGAACTGAAAAAAAACAGTTCAATTCATGCAAGAGACGACATTGCAGATATAGACATATTTCAAGCGAACGAAAGAAGAAGAAGATTTATCGAATTGATCATACTTCACAGGCATCGAGACATGTTGGAGAAATGAACACATTGACATGTATTCAAGGCAGTTAACAACGCGGAACAAGGCGTGGGAGTGACACGGGAATAAAGGGATACGCAATACAACAGGCAAATTAACAGACAGTATTTGAATACAGGACATTTGAGTTGAGTCTAGTTGGTTTGAGACCAGTTTTGTAGTGTATGGTCAACAGCCAAGTTCACCAAACTTTTCATTGGAGGCGCAACAGTTGAGATCCATAAAAAGTTATAGTGGACGATCAACAGTGGAAAACACTACAATTTATAGTAAAGGATCAAAAGCTGAGAACACTACACTTTATAGTGAGAGATCAACAGACGCGAACGCTAATCTTTATAGTGGAAGATCAACAGATGCGAAAATTAAACTTTATAGCTAAGGATCAATAGCTGAGAACACAAAACTTTATAGTGTAGGATCCACTGACGCGAACACTAAACTTTATAGTGTAGGATCAACTGACGCGAACACTAACCTTTATTGTGTAGGATCAACTGATGCTAACAATAAACTTAAGCATGTACTAGTTAAGGATCTTCTTTTTATTGCATTTCTTTCTACTCCTCCACCACCTCCTCCTCGTCTTTCTTCTTCCGTAACTACTCCTCGTCTTTCTTCTTCCGTAACTACTCCTTCGTTCGTTCGTTTGTCTGTTAGTCCGTTCGCTTGTTTGTTCGTTCGTCCCTTTCTTCCATCTACTCGTCTTCCCCTTCTCCTCCTATTCCTTCTTCCTCTGTTTCCTCCTCCTCTTCTTCCTCATTTCTTCATCTACAGTAACTAATGTAACTAGCTCCTCTGCACAGCACTAACACTACTACAGTTACTATCACCACTACAACTGTTAATGAAGTTTATATTTAATTGATACTGCACATAATTTTGTTCAAACAGCCATATTTACTAATTCAACATACATCACATCGCCAGCACACACGGCATTAGCTCATGACTCCCATCTGCTCTTCAAACCAAAACTTTCTCGGCCAGACTACAACGAAGCAATTCATTTTCTGTACCACTACTTGGCGATAGAGGAGAAACTAGGTCAGCTCGATGTCCGTCTTTGGCTTAAGTAGTCAAATCTTTAATGTCTCAGTGCATCTGGTAAACTCAACAACACTATTTTATCCAAATAAAAACGTTAATTGCACGAGTTTATACTTCACCTCGACACCGCAAGGTACAAGAGGAATATGATGAGATGAGATGAGATTGCACGAGTGCATACTGTTCCACTATAGAAATAAGTAAAGGCTTTGTTAACATACCTTATGCCTTATTGTACATTCGGAGCTATACCCACATTTGTATAAACCCTCCGGCACATGTGGGTGATGTGGTCAGTCTCTCGCTGGCCTCTTCCACTCCCCGAGACGTTTCCTGATGTCCAATTTAGGCTGGATCGACTTGGGAACCCAGTTCAATGTTAAAATATAACCTCGATGAGTAATTGAACCTAGACAACCGGTCCGGCAGGTCAGCATCTAGCCATAGGAAATACAGTTTGGTATTTATATTTACGGGACACCCTTAGGTAAGGTGGAGTATCCGTTTAGCCCCCCGATCAGGGTTACGTGAAGCCATGGGTGCAGATTGTGGATGAAGTTGAAGAGCAGTCGACAGATAGTTGTAGGTTATGGTCTCCAGCTTCACGACGGTAGGCAGAGGATCTCTTTTTTGGGAGACAATGGCTGCGGTCATCGACCAGTATGGTCACTGCCAGGAAGGAAAGCAACGGCAAACCACCTTCTTTACAGATGTCAAGAATATCATGTACTGCAGTCTTATAGATAATCAGAGAAACGGTGTAAATGGGTGCTCCAAAGGAGCAGTCTCGCCCGGTAGGGGTAGTCATGTGCACTAGGACAGGGAGCTGATCCATGACTCTGGTGATCGAGTGAGATGGCAGAACATTACACCCCCCCCCCCACGCTTACCGGCTTGGCGCATGATGGATGGATTTATATTTACAACTCCATCGAAAACAAGAGACATACTAAACACGGACACAGAGTACAAACCTTACAAAGGACTCCATAAAGGTGAACATAGATCAATCAATCAATCATGTGCCATGCCGGAAAGCGTGGGCGGTCATGATTCGCCATTTCACTCGATCACCAGAGTCGTGGATCAGCTCAGTGTTCCTGTCTCGTCCATGCCATGTGGCCAAGCCATCCAGGTATTTTCCTCTCGGTCTTCCTCTTGGTCTGTTCCCCTCGATCTTGCCAGCTGTCACCAAGTTCTCCAGTCCATTTCTTCTCATAACATGTCCAAACAATTTTGACTGTCTACGTCTAATTTCTCTAATCAATCTACGATTTTCATTTGTCTCTTGTAGTACTTGGACATAGATCACAGAGTGAAAATTTCCCCCCCCCCCCCCAAAAAAAAAGAGACAATCCAAAGAAACGAATATATTAATCAAATCAAAATAAGTACTCTAGTTTAGTGTTAGTTTAGTCGACGGATCAACATCACGGAATGCGGGTGTAACCCATAAGTGCTCCGTTCTACTCCAACTCAAGCCTGAGTCCAGAGAATCTCAGCTCAGTGCACGAACTCCGTAGCACCGGCGAGGATCCTAAAATACTTTCGGAAGATTTATAACTAGAAATTTTGCCCGGGCAGCGCCGTTAGGCTACTCTTTTTCAATTTCTAACAACCAAGGGAATTTTCACGTGCGCAACAATACACACGGGCGTCCGATCTCACTACACAGAGACCAGGGGAAATTTTGTTACTAGAAGTCCACGTGAAAAAATCACGGCCCCCCATCGGGGCTTCAGCCCGGGACCTCCAGTACTCGAGACGGACACCATACCTCGAGACCACTCAGCCCCCCCCCCCCCCCCCCCCGCTATAAGTAATCTAGGACACAACACAATAGAAAAGATATTATTGGAGGGGGTGCTATAATGAAGACGTGAATTGGGTATATACGAGAATTATATGATGGATAAAGGGAAGAATTAACAGAAGAAAGTAACTTAGAAGGTCCACCTATTTTAAAAGAAGAAGTCGCTGACGCTATGAAACATACGAAGAAAGGAAAAACAGCTTGACAAGATGAAATCAGAATGGAAGAATTAGAAGTATTGGGAGAATTTGGAGTAGATATGTTAACTAAAATGTTGAATAATATCTACAGCAGTGGATATTTACCCAGTGATATGCTGAAATCTGTATTTATAGCTATACCAAAAAGACCAGGAGCAATTGATTGTGAAGGGTTTCGTACAATAAACCTCATACACCATATCACTAAGCTTCTACTCAGAATCATAATGAAAGAACCAGAAAGAAATTAAAAATGGAAATAAGTGAAGAACAGTGTCGATTTGTGGAGGGAAAGGGCACAAACAATACAATTTATACATTACAGACACTAATAGAAAGATCAATAGAGAAACAGAGAGACATATATTTGTGCTTGATAGGTTATACTATGGCATTTGATATAGTAAAACATGATGATCTGATTAAAATGTTGGAAGATATCAGCATTGATAGTAAAGATTTAAGAAAACTAAAGAATAGTTACTGAAACCAGGGAGCAGCAATTAAAATGGGAAATAAAGAGGGTAGTTACAAACAAATAAAGCTAGGAATACGACAGAGGTGTGTCTTGTCACCAGATCTCTTCTCCCTATATAGCGAAGTAATAATGAGAGAAATCAAAGAGATGCCAGGAATACTAGTTGGAGATTATAATATAAATAATATACGCTATGCACATGACACAGTATTGGTGGCGGATAAATCAACAGACCTACAACAATTGTTGTACACTGTAGTAACAGAGAGTTCAAGGAAAGGACTCTCCTTGAATATCAAGAAAACAGTAACAATGGTGATATCAAAGAAAATGGTGACACCAACATGTGACATGGAGATAGAAGTGACAATTCTTAACCAAGTAGATAATTTTAGATACCTAGGGGCATATATAACATCAGATGGAAGATGTACAACAGAGCTTAAGAGCAGAATAGGGCATGCAAAAGCCGCATTTCAGAAAATGAAGAGTATCTTAGGCAATAAGTCACTATCACTGAATGTAAGAAAGAGAGTGCTGAAATGCTATGTAGAACCAGTTTTGCTGTATGGCAGTGAATCTTAGAATGTAAATGAACAAATTAAGAAGTAATTAGAAGCAACAGAGATGTGGATCCTGAGACGAATGTTGCGAATTCCTTGGGCTGCCAGAGTAACTAACAACAACTGTCTGAAACAGGCTACTGAAACTAGAACATTATATATAAAAATAAGACAGAGACAAACGTATCTTTCTTCGGTCATGTGATGAGAAGAGAGGCATTGGAGAACATCATGACAACCGGAAAGATCTAGGGGAAGAGAGGCAGAGGTAGACCAAGAGAAATGATGCTGGATGGATTGAGATGGCGGCATAGAGGAATATCAACAACAAAGTTGATCCAGAAAACCAAAGACCGAGATCTATGGAGAGCCATGAACACCTACGCCAGCTGGCAGGGCACTTGATGATGATGAGGATACAGCAAACGACGTTTCGATTATACAAATCTTCATCAGGGACGGAACAACGCAAACAGATCTAAAGACGAAAACATAAAATTATAAAATAATATTAAAACACAATTCCTTCGTTGTCAAGTAGACACAAAAGTTGAGTTCAGTTCGGTTGTGAAGGTTGCTCTTTTTTTCTGCAAAAGCTGAGTCCAATTCAGCTGTTAAAAGTGCCAAATAAGAAATGTGCGGCCAAAGGTGTTCAAACAGTCTGATATGGCCACATGGATTTTCCCATTGCTTATTTACTTTCGCATGCTTGCTTGCTTGTGTTCGTTGGCTTGAGCTCCAACGCGAAGTCCTGTATGTCGGATGAAGACATCCTGTTGTCCAACATCAGTGTGATGTCACAAAGGACCTGAGGTTTGCGTGAGTATCCATGGTCCCATGTCTGGCTGATTGGTGTGCAGACTGGTGGTTCCTCGCCGTGCAGGCAGACACTCTCCGACTTCGGAGGAATCGGCGATCCTACTGACTTAAGCCAGGACCCCGAAGGGATCTGTTGCCCAGGACGCATGACGAGGACGCGTAAATAGGTCTTGGCCAGTATATAACCCGGCCCTGGTGCCTTGGAAACACCTCTGCGTCCCGCATATTTACTTCAAATGAATGGGACAAATGGCTGCCACCCATGGTTCTTCCAGGCAGATCATTGACGTTGATCAAGGGATTCAGCCATGCTGACCTCTGAGGAACAAGTTGAGATGAGATAATGAAAGAGTTTTAGCAAGAAAGAGACAATGGTTGATCAAGACCACCTGTTGCACAAGGAAACACAAACCATTGATTACTTTCGGAGAGGAGTAATGACATTTGGAATCCACTACACCAGAGGCAGGAAGAATCATGAGAGAGGATCAAGTCCTGCATAATCAAGTGGCCATTGTAATTATATGAAGTATCCATATTATTCAACATCGTGTGAGGTCGATGGAGAGTGTATGGGGTTATTCTGTGTGTGATGATGTCAGTATTGTATAGTACTTCCTGACACTGATGGATGCGCATGCAGGATAGCTAATAGTACGATACATGGGACAGGAAGTCTGGTAGTAGTAATTCTTCCCTTTATCAATGTATTTACAACGCTGAAACCCCATTGTTTCCTTGCTGTATCAGTGTCACTCTAAAACGGCATGTACTTAGTTTACCTCTGTGGTAGTTTAAATTCTCCCCAGTGACAAACTCCCTCTATCGCTGCAGATTATTGTGTTGTCATGGCGGCTTGGAAACCACAATTATCCTAAAAGCTAATATGGCGACAAGAAGTCGGGCGCGAATATTGAACATGGAAGTGACGTAGACGCGCTCCGCAGCCACAATGCTCTGGGGCTCTGACTCGTGCGTTATCAGAAACACAAAAGTAAAAAAAAAAAAAACAAGATTTAAAATATCAGGACACATTATGAGCGGTTTGTTACAGGCAGTTTAATTAAGATGTTGATTGAGAACAATTTACACAAGTCTGCAATTGAGCGGGTTGTGGTGAAGTGAGTTCTATATAACAACATTTGTTGCGGATGAAGGTTGGCATTTTGCAACAAATAAAAAAACCATGCCATATGCACATACATTGGGTGTATCTGTGTGTGTGTGGGGAGGGGGGGGGGGTAATGTTTAGGGAAGAGGTATAAATAACGAGGAAATATGTTAACATAATTATTAAATCGGATATTGTGTTTAGTTAGAGTCGGTTAGAGTTATTATACTTAAAGATGATATGTTTAAATGACACTCTCCCGCTGTTTATGCTTCATCTCAACACCGTAAGGTCCAAGCGGAAACATATATATTTGGTTTCTTTTGCGATTGCTCGCTTTGAGCTCAAGTATAGTCCACACACGTGTAACCTCTAGTTCACTGAGGTGATTGTTGCGAGCAGATTAGCTTTCCCTATTACCAGTGTCCCTCGCCATCACGCCAACCCACTCAGACTTCTGAGGTACATTTAATTTACGTCCCCAAGTCAAGGACGAGAAGTCCTGTGTAGGGGTTAAACTCGTTATCTCGGCCGAGAGTTTAAGAGCAAGAACTATTATACGTTCGGCAACGCTGACCTAGGGGAACAAAATGAGATGAGACGATGAAATACAGTTAGCAATAACAAGACAATGACTGATCAAATGAAGTAGACAAAACTTTACTGTGATAGATGGAAAATTGCTATGATATGGAGAGTGTTAATGGAAACAGGGTCAATGTGGTAGCATAGTAGCTAGTGGTTTGCCTTGTGCTCGGCGATCATGTGTTTGAATCCTCATCGGTGTGGGTTTTTAAAATTCTCCTGAGCTACCAGTAAAACACGGCCTAAAATGGGTACCACCTTTCTAGTACAGATTATTCCACTGAAATCTGGGCCTGGCACCATGTGTCCAATATGCCTTAAAGCATGTAAAAAGGTCCATTACGTTTGTTTTGTTTGTAAAGCTATCTTTGCCTAGAAATCTATATTGTAAATCTATCTTTGCAGTATCTTTGCAGCTCTTGTAGTTATGATGAATATTTGTGTGTCAACCGCTGACATCAGAAATATCCAGAGCAAACCTTACAAAGCATTACATTTAGTTTGATATGTAAGTAAATTACTCGTTTATACGCTGTGAGGATAATTGGGTATATGGTGCAAGACACATATCGTGTTTCCCCAAATATAAGACCCACTCTTATAATAAGCTAGTTAAGATCGTCAGCTAGAAAGAGAGGCGTGTTGCTGAATGGCCAGTCGGAGTACAGACGTCACTGGTGCGCACTTGATAATGAACGGATGTGGTTCATAATTCATTACGTCACTCGGGTGAAATAAAATTACCAATACACTACTAGCAGGTTACATTTGACAAGAAATGTTCATTTAAGGAACGCTTTATTGATGGACATGAGAGACTGGAGCCAATGGTTTCACAAGAAATGGAGTCGCAAGTAATTCAGGCCGAAATTCGGGATTTGGAAAGTTACGACCATGTTCCAGAAGAAGGTGACATGACTGTATTTGAATAAATTTAGAACTTTGTACATGAATAAATGTATATTTTTGTATCTACAAAAAAACAAAACAATATAAGACATCCCCAGAAAATAAGCACTAGTGTAACTTTTTAAGCTAACATTAATATTGTCAAGGTCTCACAGCCAAGGTTGCGACGCGTTGTCTGTACCAACGCAACCCTGAGTAATGTTAAACACGGCAGAGAGAACGCGGCGTCTTTGCCGACGCCTGGATAAGCAGCCGCGCACAGCAATTGAGTTCACCCCGTGAACCGTGCAGGGGACACCAGCTGACGTGAGCGTGTAGCGTGTAGGACGCCAGAACTGGTAGACGGGCTTAGATCGTTGAACGGACAGGTCGCAAGGGAATGCGAGTTGAGTTTGAATCTGCCTTGAGAGCTAGCCTGTATGACAGTGGGAGACTGGTTCGACCGCTTGTATAGGTTGACTGTAAGTGACATGTTTATTGCTTGCATGTATTATTATGTATTGTAGTGATATTGTTCATGCTATAATGATTGTTATGGATTGTCAGTGCGCGATGTTTGTGCGATGATAAATGCGGCGCGTCAATAAAACGTGTGAATAATACTTTCGGATATTCACTTCGTGTGATTTGATAGTTTGATATTACTTCACACTTGCCAGAAAACGAGCTACTTGTCTTGTGTTATGCAAGACTCTGACAAGTGCGAATGTGGAGGCTTTCGTCCGGGTTTTGAATCAAATGCGAACGTATAAGCGAATGTGAACATGCCGATAGAAGTGCGCAAGTCATAGATTAAGGTAAAGTAACGAATTAATAGAGTTGATTTAATTAAATTATAAGTGTGAAGATATTATTTGAAGCCAACCGAGGCGTCTTCAGACTTAGCACTAAATTCAACAAATTTTGTACCTAAAATCCAAAATGGCGGCCGTGCCCTTGAATGTCATTGAGTAGGGTTAGCGTGAGCGTGAAAGTTGTTGATTGTGGTAACGACTAACAATAATATTTGACAGCATACAAACCTTTACAGACTTCAGTGACATTACACACACCATACATTTACAAATGTTCTAATTTCGGTTAGTTTAAAAAGTGCAGGTTTTTTGGGTCAACTTTACCTGAGTCTGGTGAACTTCAAAAAATTTTTGTGCGTCAACCCGAAAGACGTTCCAGTGTGATTTCGAGCACCACTGAACAGCACAGTACCCAAGGATTACTTGAGTATAAAATTTTTTTTCATCTCTCTTTATACTTTCGTTAGTCTGGCTTTAGACATTAACTGTGCTATAAATATTTGTAACTTACTAACATCATAAGTAATTTTGTTTATATTTATTCCATCATACCTATTGTTCATCATGTCTTCTTCAAACGATTTCATTGAAATGGGTTTAAAAATGAATATGTCTGGTGAGGGATTGAGAGCATGGAGTGAAAGCAAATATGCAGAATATTGTTTGAAACAAGAGCAAATTAGTGAGAGGGATGAGAGAGCAGCCGAAAGGGCTCTGAAAAGTAAAGAGGCAGACTCAGAAGCTGCTCTAAAGCTTCAACAAGCACAATAAGATGCTGCTCTGAGGCTTCAACAAGCACAATCAGACGCTGCTCTAAAACAGTCAGAGGCTGCAGTGAGGCAAGCTGAAATCTTGGCCCAAAGTAAGAGAGAAGAACAAGAAACACAACTAAGAATTGAACAGCTAAAAGCTGAATGTTCTAAAGATAAAGTGAATAGAGAAACAGACAAAGATCAACCTCATAAGAAGTATCAAGGTCTAATCAGAAGTTACAACACAGGTGATTGCATAGCAGCATTCACCCAAAATTTTGAATTTGTTATGGATCATTACAAAATCCCAAAACCTGAATGGGGGATAGTGTATGTAAGAAGTCTTTCTGGGGAACCTCTTAAAGTCATAGAGTCGATCCCAAATGACCTGAAAGAAGATTATCTTTACATAAAAGCAAAAATTATGTCACATTTTTTGCTAGATGAATCAGGTTATAGAGAACAGTTTAGGAAGTTGTCTCCTAAGCCAACACACACGTTCTCTGATTACATCTCAGAAATTCAAAATATTTTTTCTAAATGGCTGTCAGCAGCTAAAGTAAATGGAAGTTATGACAAATTGGTTGACCTTATGTTGAGAGATAAGATTATTGCATCTTTCCCAGCCCCCTTTTCTAAATTTTTGTTGGAATGTCAGTGTGAAAGTGTTCAACAGATTGAAAGTCGTGGCTCTGGTTATTTTGCAGCCAATAAGCATTGTTTCTCTAGTAGTCTGACCAGCACAGACTTTGTAGCAGCAGCTACATATGGCAAATATCAGGCAGGGTCAAATACCAAACAAAGACCTTATAAACAAAGTGCAGAGAAATTATATCAGTGTAGATATTGCAACTATACACACAATGAGCATGATATGTGCGACCAACATCCTGGGTACACTGCTTACTTGCATAATTACATTTCTAAGCAAGATAAAGAAAGGAAGAACTACAAAAAACTTACAAAATGTTACCTTTGTAAGGCTTTTGATCACTGGCGTAAGGATTGTAAAGGCAAGTCAATGACCAAAAAGGCCAATGCAGCCATGTTTGACAGTTCTTCATCAGAAGATGAAAGTGTACAAGATCACCCAGTAAACTCAGCACATTCCATTGAGGTATTCCATCAGGAAAAATGTACCATTTGTGATCAATTTCATGAGGATGGCGTGTTAACATGCGGCCATTCTATACCTATTACCAGTGAGGAGGCCAATTCTGTAGTAAACTCCAAAGGTATACTAAACATACACCAGGGGTATGTTAATGGTAAAGCTGTCACAGTCTTACGTGATAGCGGGAGTACTCTCATTGGTGTAAAGAGAGATTATATTTTACCAACACAATATAGTGGTAAATATGTCACATGCAGGACATTCTCAGGGAACATAGAGAAATATCCACTTGCATGAGCATATATAACTACACCATTCCTTACAGGAAAGGTGAAATGCGCAGCATTAACCAATCCTTGCTGTGATATTATCATTGGAAACCTTCCTGAAGTGAATGATATACTACATGACATCAATACATCATCTGTCAGTTGTAATATTGATACTACAACTTCACCTTCATCACCAATCACCATTCATGATGTATTACCACCTGTAATTGAATGTACAAATACCAACCTGGCTATGCCAGAACATACATGTAATTGTGTGAATGTAACATCAATGTGTGATGAGAATGATCGTTGTAATGTAGTAAACGCAGTAACTCGATCTACTGCACAGATGCAAGATCGAATCGATCAAACAGAGGCTTTACAACGAGTAAGTCCTGTTGTAACAACTAGGGAGACGTTTATAACATCTCAGAAAGCCGATCGATCTCTGCAAAAGTATTTTAAACTTATAGGCCAAAAGCCAAGAGTAGCAAAGAATGCTCAATGGTACTTCGCTCTCAAGAACGGAATTCTAACACGGTACTACACCAAAGGTTCCAGCACTATAGAACAAACAGTGCTACCGTTAGAAAACCGCAAGCAAGCATTGAATATAGCTCATGACATACCCTTTGCAGGACACATGGCTTATGCTAAAACTAGAGCAAGGTTACTTACTCAATTTTATTGGCCAAAGTTTTGCAACGATACCAAACAGTATTGCAGATCGTTTGACATCTGTCAAAAGCTTGTCAAAAAGGGTAAACACCCACAAGCTGAATTGCAAGTTACTGATTTGGCTAGTAGACCGTTTGAAAAGATCTCGGTCGATATAGTTGGTCCTCTGAACCATATAACATCTAAAGGTAATAGATACATTGTAACACTCATTGATCTATGTACTCGTTGACCAGAGGCAATTCCAATGAAGAACATAACTTCCAACGACATCATGGAAGTGTTCTTTCATATTTTTGCGAGGGTAGGATTCCCTGATACCATCCTTTCAGATCGGGGTAGCCAATTTATTTCCTCGGCTACACAAGCCTTTACCAAAATGTTGGGTGTTAAACAATGCTTCAACAGTCCATATCACCCACATTCGACCGGTATAGTAGAAAAGATTAATGGCGATATGAAACATATGCTCTCTAAGGTAACCCAAGAACATCCTGAAGATTGGGATACTTATCTGCCTGCCATTTTGTTTGCATATAGGAAAGTGCCCCATTCCAGCACTGGGTTCTCACCATTCGAAATGTTATATGGTGCACAACCACGCGGCCCATTATCTCTGTATGAATCTGTGTTGACTGGAAGTACAACTGTGTCTATACCCATTTCACCATATGAACATGTAACATCATTGCGTGATAGAATTATGAAATCATGTATATTAGCCAAAGAAGCTCTCCAAAAATCAGAAGCTATTTACCGACAATATGCTAACAGAGGAAATAGAACTATTACACTGACGCCAGGACAGGACGTTCTTCTTCTTTTGCCAAGTGATAGACATCTCCTAACTGACTCATGGCAAGGACCGTTCAAAGTGCTACGACAAATTTCGACGGTAGATTACGAGATTGCAGTTAGGGACAAACATAAAATTTTCCATATTAACATGCTCAAACCTTATCACCACAGGCAAGACGAACAAGTAGAGACTGCAGCAAGCACCTCCATAGTGGACCAGACGGACGACAACGACACTGACGACATACCGACACCAGTTCTTGACACAACGACCAACTTACAAGACATTAAGGTAAATCCTAAACTGACTCAGACACAAACTGACAGTTGCAGACAACTGATACAAGACTACAGGACTATCTTTTCTGACAGCCCAGGACAGACAGATTTAGTGCAACACCAAATCATCTTAACATCTGACGTGCCTATTAAGTGTAGACCATATTCCATCCCCATACACTATAAAGAAAAACTTCATCAAGAAATCATTGATTTAGAAGCAAATCATATCATTCGACGTTCACAATCTAATTTCTGTTCACCAATAGTTTTGGTACGCAAAAAGGACAACACGATTAGACTTTGTGTGGACTATCGTTAGCTCAACAGCATTACACAGTTGGATTTAGAACCAATGAGCAACTGTGAAGACATCTTGACTGAACTATCTGACTCACGTTATTTTACTAAACTTGACATGACAAAAGGCTACTGGCAGATAGCTGTACATCCTGATAGTATACATCTGACTGCATTTGCCACACCTTGGGGTTTATACGAATGGTGTAAACTACCTTTCGGATTAGTCAATGCACCAGCTACCTTCGTCAGAATGACAAGAATTCTTTTGACAGACATTGCTAACATCATTTGGTACATGGACGACATTTGCATACACACAAAGGACATAACAGAGCACATAACAGCACTACAGCAGACATTTGACAGAATTAAACATCATGGACTGACTGTAAAACCTTCCAAAGTGGATATAGCCTTTCAGGAAATTTCATTTTTGGGCTATAAGATCTCAAATGGCTTTATATCAACTGACGATAACATCATGTCCAGAATTTTGAAATTGTCGCTTCCGACAACTAAGAAACAGTTGCGAAGTGTGTTAGGTCTTTTAAATTATTATAGACAGTTTATTCCTCATTTTGCTGAATTGACCAAATGTTTCACTGATCTACTAACAAATAAACAACCCAATGTGATTGTAAACAGTGAATGTTTAAGGCCAGCATTTACGAAAATTCTTTCATATTTTTCTAAATCACCTATTCTGAAATTGCCAAATTTGAATATTACTTTTAGATTAAGATGTGATGCGAGCTCCGTAGCCATTGGAGGTGTGCTTCTCCAAGAACACGACCAAATCTTGTACCCAGTATACTACGTCTCTCGAAAACTGAACACCAGCGAACGAAATTACAGTACACCGGAACTCGAGGCTCCTGCCATGGTATTTTCGGTACGTAAACTTTCTAGATTTTTGTTAGGCAAACATTTCATTATTGAAACAGATAATACTCCGCTGACAATTGTTACCAGAGGAACGCCTAGTAACAGCAGGGTGGCAAGATGGTCCCTTCTTCTGCAGGACTATAGCTATGAGGTTAACCACATAAAGGGTTCACAAAACTGTCTTGCAGACCTTTTGTCGAGATGTCCATACAACGAACCTAATACCCAGTCGACACCAGAGCACAGTGCAGAGGGTGTATAAAACTGCAACGTAGATAGTGCTCAGTACTACAGCCAATTGTGACAATGTGTCAGTAACGCTGTGTACACCATTGTGATGGGGAAGATTGTATCTCCCAATGTATATAACTTATGTACATATTGTGATTCTTATTATTATCATGCGAATGAATGCGTGTATAATTGTGAGATATGAGAAAGAATGGAATCAGTATTATGTAAACTAATGTGTTGTATAACTGTGAGATATGAGAAAGAATGTAATTATTATTGTAAATACATAAATATTGTAACAACCAGACACTACAGAGAAGTGTCACTGGACAACACTACAAGATCCAGGAATTTACCAAGCCACTACAACGTGAGGTAATCCTGAAGGTATCCAGACCGAGGTGTCCAAGACGTTTTAACAAGGTACGAAAGATGACTGCGACAGTACAATCCGAGCAGAAGGCGGAAGAGACGATCCAACAGCTGATGGTAACAACTACTACTCCGTTTATAGAAGATCCATCCAGAACGGACCAACGTTGTATGAATGACATCACAACACATGTAATAGTACAGCTGTATACTTCCGATTTTTTGCATAGTAATATTAAAAGTATATAAATGTATGACAATTGTATTAAAATGTAATTTAAAATATTTCCATATACGGAATTGTATATGTCGATTTTTTTTTAGGATGTAATCTCAGCATCGTAACTTGATTGCTTCTTTACAAACGTGACTTTTTGTGCACATTTGTCAATAAGGATCAAATTATGACACTAAGAAATAAATTTCCAATTGTAATTTATGTCTTGTAAACGACGATAAATTATTGTTCCTAAATTTTCTGTATAATAACCAGGGGACAGTATTTTAAATTATTGGTGATATGTTATATGTATTGTAACCATGAACATGTGTGCTTGATAAATAACATGTCAATGTAACATCGTTTAGATATGGACAGTATATTGCCAAAACTGTTGACCTTCATTAGAAACTCTAAACAGAGGTCTGATGGAGGAGTCATCTCAGAGAGAGATGCTCACGGCTTGACCTGATTATTTTAGTATTTTTGTTCTTGGTTGTGAGGTAGGGGCCAGTTTAGCCGATACCTACCGGACTAGCTGGGTCACAGCGAGGTAATGCCCATTAAATAGATTGTACTTGACAGTGGTACTTCATAGTGCAACATAAGTGGTTTATACATATTGTTGACTATTCACCTGTATATATTTATGATAATTGTTAATGTATAATGTTCGACTTTGACATGTTTAAGAACACCTAGAGATATATTATACATGTAAGGAAATCCTTTCATGAAAAAGGGGTGTGGAGAGTGTCAAGGTCTCACAGCCGAGGTTGCGACGCGTTGTCTGTACCAACGCCAGACACCATAACAACACGCAACCCTGAGTAATGTTAAACACGGCAGAGAGAACGCGGCGTCTTTGCCGACGCCTGGATAAGCAGCCGCGCACAACAATTGAGTTCACCCCGTGAACCGTGCAGGGGACACCAGCTGACGTGAGCGTGTAGCGTGTAGGACGCCAGAACTGGCAGACGGGCTTAGATCGTTGAACGGACAGGTCGCAAGGGAATGCGAGTTGAGTTTGAATCTGCCTTGAGAGCTAGCCTGTATGACAGTGGGAGACTGGTTCGAACGCTTGTATAGGTTGACTGTAAGTGAGATGTTTATTGCTTGCATGTATTATTATGTATTGTAGTGATATTGTTCATGCTATAATGATTGTTATGGATTGTCAGTGCGCGATATTTGTGCGATGATAAATGCGGCGCGTCAATAAAACGTGTGAATAATACTTTCGGATATTCACTTCGTGTGATTTGATAGTTTGATATTACTTCACACTTGCCAGAAAACGAGCTACTTGTCTTGTGTTATGCAAGACTCTGACAAATATAAGACCCGGTGTTATTTTCGGGGAAACACGGTGTTATCATAGACCAATGGTCACTGGGTGGGTGATATTCTCAATACCAAACTGGTCGTCCTTACTTCACAAGACATTTACCAGTACACATATTTTAACGCTGGACTGACCTAGGAGCCCAGGTCTATTTTAAAGTTCAACCCAGAAGCGGATATTCGAATCATGACGACGAGGTTAGTTTAGTTAGTTTAGTCGATGGATCAACATCACGGCACACGGGTGTGACCCATAAGTGCTCCGTTCTTCTCCTAACTCAAACCTGAGTTTGGAGAAACTCACCTCAGTGCACGAACTCCGTAGCACCAGCGAGGATCCTCAAATACTTTGGGTAGATTTTTAACTCGAAATTTTGCCCGGGCACCGCCGTTAGGCTACTCTTTTTCGATTTCCAACTGCCAAGGGATTTTTTACGTGCGCAACAATACACACGGGCGTCCGATCTCACTACCCAGAGACCAGGGGACATTTTATTACTAGAAGTCCACGCGAAAAAATCCTGGTGACCACGAGGGTTGAATGCAAGCGTCTATTTACTACTCTACCACGACACCCTACACCAGTCATCGTGTCACGTGTGAATGTAATTCTTTCGTTTACTTTGAAAATGATGAAGAAATCCAAGCTTTATGTTACATCATTGTCATGTGCCAGATGACTGGCGTGGGCGGTCATTGCCCGGCATCTCACATGATATTTTATTTAACGTGCGCATGTGTGTTTTGTGAACGTAATCAGATTGAGACTGTGTTGTTCAAGATATTTCCCTCTTGGGTAAGTTCTGTGAGTTTCCGGCTTTAGAGGAATTAAATTCATTTACCCGTGGAACCAATTAGCCGCGGTACTATTTACTCGTGGTTCTATGTACCCGTGGTATCATTGACCCGTGTACCACTTACCAGTTGTATCTTTTACCAATGGTATTATTTAACTGTGGTACCAATTATATACTTCTCAATATCTGTGATCGTCTTTGTCGCTATCTGTGAACGTCTATATCTTCTTCCAATCGTTGTAAACATGTGAATGTGTTTCTTCTTGCTCACATATCTATATCTCTAACTGCAAACCTCTATATCATCTCCAAGTCGTTGCAAACACCTGACAACTTCTGCCCAAATGGATGTGCTTGCTTACTTGCTTGTGTTCATTGGCTTGAGCTCCAACGCAAAGTCCTGTATGTCGGATGAAGGCATCCTGTTGTCCAACATCAGTGTGATGTCATACAGGACCTGAGGTTTGCGTGAGTATCCGTTGTCGCATGTCTGGCTTATTGGTGTGCAGACTGGTGGTTCCTCGCCATACAGGCAGACACTCTCCGACTTCGGAAGAATCGGCGATCCATTTGACTTCAGCCAGGACCCCGAAGGGACCTGTTGCCCAGGACGCTCGGCGAGGACGCGTAAATAGGTCTTGGCCAGTATATAACCCGGCCCTGGTGCCTTGGAAACACCTATGCGTCCCAAATGGATGTAAACACGCGACTATCTTCTCTTCTTGCTCACATTTCTATATCTCTAGCTGTGAACCTCTATATCATCTCAAATTTGTTGCAAACACGTGAATGTTATTCTTCTACCCCAATCTATAACCCACTACCCTTCTTTGCAAGCAATTCAGATCTATTTTCAATCTCAACAATTCGTCGCCGTGTTTCTACTTTGTGAATCACAATTATCCCCACATGAAACTTCACACTATAATCACACCACTATCAATATCACTAATACAACACAAAAGACTATTCTTTGCAATAACCATTGCCGATTCTGGCAACAGAGACAATTACTGTCATTCAAATGTCTGTACACAATTAAATGTAATCATTTTATATAATCCTTCGTGAGTTGGTTATTATTCCGAATTGAGTTTGCATCGAAAGATTATGCGCCAGAGTTGTATTGAGAAAAATACTAAACCATTATTGATAAATGTGAGCGATGTGACGTCAGTGTCCATACATAACTCCCCAGGAATTGATTGGTGTTCATAGTAAGAAAAGGAAAGGCATGAATATCAAAGGACACACAGTTAAAGAGTTCAAGTTGCGAACACTTTAACAAGGTGTGAGGGTTAGCGAGTATCTGGTGTTACTATCATATGTTATATACCGAGTGGCACTCTATCAATGACTTTGTCAATATCATGTCGGTCACAGAATGTCAGCTATCCCTAATGGATAAGAGCGTGTGTTATTAAACATCTGGTCTGGTGATGCCAAGTTAGCGGGTTCAACCAGTATTCCGGTTAGTTAGACTAAAATTTTGACTGCTCCTTCTTGACTTGCGGGCGTAAATTACAAGTCGGGTTAGGTTGGCTTGATTGCGAGGGATACTGGTAATAGAGAAAGCTGACCCACACACAAACATCTGTCCAGTGCACTGGAAGTAGTAGCACGTGAATGGACTACACTTGAGTTGAAAGCGTGCGAACGCAAAACACATTCAAATAAAATGTCGGCAGCATTTCTTCTCAGGACTTTCTGGTAGCCATGTTAGCTGCTGGCCCAAATCAATTAGAGCAAACATATCCCCACATCAAGCGGGCTCGAATATATGACCAAGGTACTGGTAGGCAAACGTGGTACCTGGTCACTACATTTCTTCGGCTCTCCAGAGGGCACACTGGATACAATCATAACTGACAATTTTAGACACGCTGGTATTTGGACCATCTGCTTCCAGCTGAGGACAGGACCTGGCGGACGTAATCAGTGCACCTCGACTGGCTGCCAACAAGGCGTTCCACTAACAGGTATCATTGTCAGAAAGCTATCATTCACCTGAAGCCACACCTATGTGGACATTATTAGTGTCCGGTAGCTTTAATAGCGCAGTACAGCACATGCTAGTACGTTGATAATGGAATAAGAGCGTTCGTACAAAGGTGCTATGTCAGCTTGCTTCGACCGCTACGAGAGGGAAAGGCTGCCAACGTATTTCTTCGTAAACTCTACAAAATGTTATCCTAATTTCTATATTTAAAATTGTTTTGCTTACGCTCGCTTTGAACTCAAGCGTAACCAATGCACGCGCTACTGCGTCTGCTGCACTGCACTGATTTTTGCATGTGGACTAGCTTTCCTTATTACCAATATCCCTCGCATTAGGAGAACCCACTCGGACTTCTTAGGTATTTGTAATTTACGTCCCAAAGTCAAGGACGAAGTCAACATTTTAGTCCAACTTACCTGTGTAGGGTTTACATCTGCTACCTCGGCATCAGCACACCGGAAGTTTACGAGCGAGAGTTCTTATTCATTCGGCCACGCTGATTCCCTGTGATGGTAATATCTTTTCATATACGTATAGCAGGTCCCTGCCGAGTGACTTGTGTTATTATAATGTGACATGTCGCCCTCCGATGTTTAATTAAAAACTCTTAAGGTGTCGTGATGTGAGCGACGATCTTCAGAGGGCCGCAACATGATCGTGTTGTAGTCCCATGGCATGATCTTTCCTGTCAATGAACTGTCAAGTCTGTAGACCTTCACATACTCTCAACCACGGTATAGCTAAACTAGGTAGTTAAGTTTAACTCCGCCCCGTTGATCCTTCCAACATACTAGTGGCACCTTGCAGTCTTGACAGACGAAAGTTTGTTACATTGTGCTTCAGCAAAGGCACAATAACTGCAACCCATAGGTGTAGCGAATGCGACTGATGAGACCAATTCTTCCGGTTAATTTTCATCCACGATAGATGCATGTGGACAGGTGATCAATTCATCATTGCGCACCATCTAACGTCTCACACACTTAAGGTGTGACTTACCTACAATCATAAACAATTGTCAGCATATTCTGGTAATTATTCCCTACCTATTTCACAACTGTTAGGCGCCTAAATTCTCTAGGTTAGGACTAAAGAAATTCTTAGTTGGTGTAACGGAGGTTGGTGTAACTCTCACCTTAGTACAAGAAAATTTATTAAGATTGTACTCTCAGCCGAGTACCACAAAGTAAACAAAGATCAAGATTGTACTCTCAGCCGAGTACAAGAAAAAAGACCAGAAACCCAAAAATACGGAGCTTCTTGTTCAAAGTTAACTTATTGATTTATCTAGACTGGACCAGACTTATCTCTGTCTTTGCTTGTCGCGAAGGACTGGATGCATCCATTTGCCAATTTCTAGGAACTGGTATATTATTTTAGGGTACCGACGGGAGCGTAGTAGCTAGACGCTAACATTCCAGACCTGTGGTCATAAGTTTGAATCACATATGTTCGGATTTGAATGTTTAAAATTGACCTGGTTTTCCAGGTCACCAGTCTAAAACTGATTCAATTAAATATTGTGGGTAGTAAAAATGGCAATCATGATACATACCACAACACCCGCGAGTGCCGAATGGTCTATAAACCAATCAATCTATCACCATATGTACAACATGTGTATATGATTTTACGTAAGCGTCGGCAGCTCAGTGCCCACCTGTCTGTACATGTGTATATTATTTTACGTGAGCGTCGGTAGCTCAGTGCCCACCTGTCTGTACAACATGTGTATATTATTTTACGTGAGCGTCGGCAGCTCAATATCCACCTGTCTGTACAACATGTGTATATTATTTTACGTGAGCGTCGACAGCTCAGTGCCCACCTGTCTGTACATGTGTATATTATTTTACGTGAGCGTCGGTAGCTCAGTGCCCACCTGTCTGTACAACATGTGTATATTATCGTACGTGGGCGTCGGTAGCTCAATACCCACCTGTCTGTACATGTGTATATGATTTTACGTGAGCGTCGGCAGCTCAGTGCCCACCTGTCTGTACAACATGTGTATATGATTTTACGTGAGCGTCGGCAACTCAGTGCCCACCTGTCTGTACAACATGTGTATATTATTTTACGTGAGCGTCGGCAGCTCAGTGCCCACCTGTCTGTACAACATGTGTATATTATTTTACGTGAGCGTCGGTAGCTCAATACCCACCTGTCTGTACAACATGTGTATATTATCGTACGTGGGCGTCGGTAGCTCAATACCCACCTGTCTGTACATGTGTATATTATTTTACGTGAGCGTCGACAGCTCAGTGCCCACCTGTCTGTACATGTGTATATTATTTTACGTGAGCGTCGGCAGCTCATCGCCCACCTGTCTGTACATGTGTATATTATTTTACGTGAGCGTCGGCAGCTCATCGCCCACCTGTCTGTACAAATATGGCGTTAGCCTGCTGTGCCCATTGAGTTTCATGGTGTGTATGTACTGATCTATTTACTTACCAACCTATTTACCTACTTAGTTTGTTATTTACTTACTTACTTGCTTACTTACCTACTTAATAACTAACGAACTAACTTATAAACTTACTTGCTTACTGACTTACTAATTTACTTACTTACTTATTAATTTACTTATTTACTTACTTCCTTACTAACATACGTATTTACTTACTTTCTCACTAAGCTACTTACTTATACATTTACTTATATACTTATATACAGCCGTTAACTGCATATTGCTTCACGATGGACTGTGGAGCATATTTATTGATGACATCGTGCACTTCATTTTTCAGATTTCTTCTAGATACAAAGTGTAGTGAGAATTTACAAAACACCCTGTATTTGTGGGGGTAACATTGGCATATTGGAATGTGATATTGGAGTAACATCCAAGCTGCTTGGTTATGCAGATGATATAGATATTATAGGGGAAAATGAACAAAAGACATTGGCAATATTGACTCACTTAAAGGAAAAAGCCCAACAAATGGGGCTGGCTATCAACCACGATAAGACAGAATATATGGTAATTTCAAGAGAAGGAATGGCTAAAAACTCTGGCCACATACAAATAGATAATATGACCATTAAAAGAACGGAAACATACAAATACCTGGGCACAATCTTCACCTGCTCCAACATCATAAGGAAAGAAATACAAACTAGAATCAATTCTGGAAATAATATATACTATGCACTACAACATCTACTAAAATCAAATGCGCTATCTGGTAACACCAAAATCACAATATACAAAACACTGATCAGACCAGCTGTGCTGTATGGCTCTGAAACCTGGAGTACAACGACAGGAGACGAAACCTTGTTACAAACCTTTGAGAACAAAGTTTTAAGACGCATCTTTGGACCCATTAAGGATACACAAAGTGGAGAGTGGAAAAGAAGAAGTAACAAAGACATTTATGATCTGTTTAAGTCCCCGCTAATCACTGGTATCATGAAGGCTAATAGACTACAATGGCTGGGGCATATAGAAAGAATGGAAGATAATAGGGAAGCAAAACTCGCTTACACT